>OY744608.1:24009943-24284943 GCA_963556255.1 Allolobophora icterica
CGAAAGCTTTAAAAATAAATAATGGCCAAGGATTTGCCTAATTAGTTAAGTGTTTTTCGCATTGAAAATCGTGTTTGGACTTGCTTAATAATCACAGTAATCAAAAGACTTTTTTTGTAAAATATTTGTAAAATCCATTGCAGAAATTCTCCTTGCCCCCTCCGGACGCCCATGGTGATGCCATGAGGCTTAACGCAATTTTATGTGATGTGACGATGGATACATAATATGGAAGTAAATGTTTAACTGATTGTGTTACAAAAACCTTTTTGCTAAAATTGTGGTGTTCATGCACATTAACGATAACCACAAAATTAGGCTACGTCTGAGACGTGTAAAACGTCACACCATACGGTCTCAACTGACGTGGTGCCTTTTCAGAAAGGCAGAAGTGGTTAAGGATCTCACTTGATAAATTCATTGAAACATCAGGAGGACGTATAGGCTATTCCACAGTTGCTAGAAATATTTGTACCCATGCGTGCATAAAAATACATTGTCATCATTCACAAAAGTTTCCACTAATACTTACTTAAAACATAGGTCATCTCCCATTCTTAAGGGAAGTGACTACAGGTAGCATGCTTATGCTGCTCAGGTGGTTCTGTGGTGAAGATTGCATATCGAAGTAAAGAAAATCTGGAAGAAGCGGAAAGCAATGTAAGTTGTTACATCTGTAACATGTCTCCGTATAGCATTCAACATACTAATATGCACAATGCTTAGATCTGCCTAAGTAGGTCACTTTTAAATAAGTAAATGTTAGCTCTTAGATTCTGAAACCTAGTGCAATAAGTTAAAAACGTTATGGGTGTTCGTAATTTTAATTTATGGCTTTAACAGCTCTATGCTTTTCATTCCACCTACCGTAGTTAATAAATTTTTTCGCCACTGATAGCAATTTGAGTTTGCAAGACAGGAATCCAAGAACAAAATTGCTATCGTACATAACCGAACCATGTTTTACTTACGAAATTCTTTCGAACTCGTAATTTCCACATTTCTAAAGCTCTACTATCTATAAAGCTAAGAACGGCTCACCAGCTTTTCACGTGCGCTGAATTCCTTACGTTCCATGTAATTACAGACCACCGGCGTTGAGGGTCACTTGCAGCTGGTATCTTTTCCAAGGATCAAACTGACAGAGGCTGTTGAATACATACAACAACGTGCAACGATAACACGAAATGGGACAGACGAACCGCCAGAGATTTTTGCTACTGGAATTGGCTGTACGCAGCTTGGAGAAACTCTCAGTGGAACATTGCACATTCGGTAACTACGGAGATATTTGGCTCCAGATGTATCAGCTCTACTTGTAATCTCATAGACAGAAAGATTATATCGATCCAGACAAAGCTACACATTCACATGAAACTCTTATACTACTCAAAACTTACCTATGGACAGGTCACATTTAGCAATGCTAATTCTGTTTTTGTTGGTCTCTCAGACAATGAACTCAACAGGCTGCAACTCGTCCAAAACTCCTTAGCTCGGGTATACTGCTGCGTGTTCCACTACGAATGAGCTCCGCAGTCCTACTCCATCAGCTGCATTGGCTTCCTGTTGAGTTCAGAATAAAATTTAAATTGGCCTGTTTGACATAGAAAGCCCTCAGCACCAACACACCTCCCTACCTTCAATACTACTAATTCTTTACATCCCTCCACGTTGCCTGCTCTCATCAAGTACGGGCCTTTTAGCTGAGCCACGATGCAGAACAGTAATGTGCTCGAGTGCTGTCCATGTCTCTGCCCCCAGGGAATGGAATCGACTGCCACTCCTCTTCGTAGCTCAAATTCACCTTCTACCTTCAAAAAACGGCTCAAAACACACTATTTCTCCTCGGCTTTCAAACACTTGGATATGGCGGCTGACTATGCGCGCCTCAGATTCACATTTTGATGTGACCATGCGGGCGTTACAAATTTAATTAATATTTTAATAATAATAATAATAATAACAACAACAATAATAATAATAATAATAATAATAGCAGAAATCTAAAACAATTATTTCACTTTTCGCTCATGCGCTGTGCTTAGTTTTAAGTGGATAACTTGTTTTCTAGCCATTACTGCAAATTATCCTTTGAATCTTTCTGTTAATGACACGGAAGCTTTATTAGTTGACAACTGCCACAGTGCGATGTCCGATGCACAAGACAACAGCTCACTAGTTTTAGTCTTACTTGTGATTATTGAAGAACACTGTTGAACCACATTCGCGGCTGGGCTGATTATCTAAATACCTTCATCTAAAGTGTACCATTTTTTCCCTTTTTATGGTTCATAGTGTTGTCAATATTTCTTTTATGTTTTTATACACCAAGCTTTGAAAGTTATATCAGTTAGAGCAGATGCATAATATTATGTTCTTAAGTTGTAACGAAATAATCGCCTACATAAAGCTTAGCCAAATGCGACCTCGAATGTGATTTCTAAGAGTATTACAGTTTTGGCTACAACATGAAGCTACCCTTCAGCATTTCCACGAACATTTTTGAGCAGTCCATATCGGAGAAATGGCCCTATATTGTCTCCATGTAGACTTGCTGGCAGAGGGTTTTGCCATTGTTGACTCAAGCCATGACAAGTGCTGGCCATACTAAGAAGTGCTGGATACTGGGTAGCCGTGTTTATATAATCAACTTCTGACATTGATCATGATTCATGGATTATAATCCATAAGACAAGCAAAACTCGTTTTCAGTTCAGTTATTGTGGAGCTCATCTAGTCCTTAGTCCTTATTCGTCGACACTGCACAGTTCAACCCCCCCACCCTCATAAAATTGCAATCTCGGCACTGCTGGTCATACGATTTTAGTCCCTGAAATCCGACGCTTCCTAGCATCTGGCTTCTGGCAATGACATACATGTACGAAGGGTGTTTATACTCGCATAAAAACAACACTGGAGTCTTGCATCGTGTGCTTACTTATCGGCATACGCTGGAGAAGTACATGCTCTTGTCATTCCTTGTGATCAGTTCGCTTAGGCCTGTTTTTCGTGATAATGGTTTCTACATTTGTAAGCGATTGCACACATAACTAATGACGTTTAAATTCTTTCTTGGAAATCCAGGTTGAACAGTGTCTGGGAGCTTGATTGCTTTGTGAAGGCTTTCACCTATCTTGCTTCGCAGTTGTCTCGCGAGGACTTTCTAGAACCGCACGACTTAGAAGTGGTAAGAAAGGCAGAAGCAGAAATGATGGAGGAGATGGTTTTGTATGCAAAACTACAAGAACCTGGTCTAACGGAAGGTTTCAGTGAACCGCGTTTCAACATAAGCGACTCTCAACAACAGACTAGAGACGAGAAATATTCACCAGGTGATCCGCTGGCAAAATGTGAGGACATCTATCCATGCATTCTAGCAATGTGTGGATCTACAATCGCGTATATGCAGGTAATATTTTACTAGTTTACTTGGATCTATATCTGCCAATCTTAAGTGATGGAGATCTGCTGGTCTAACAATGTATTCGAGTTAAATCTATCGCTTATTGTGTTCCTTCATTTCTTAGTTCTTCTTTCTGTGACATTCTGCAGCACTTCAAAGCAACACTTTCGTGTTACCTCACATTTTTCCAAATGCGGCACTGTCATGTATAGCACTCGGTATCTATATTCACGTGATGTCGCAGCAGAATTAGCACAATGCAGCACCGATGCATTGTGCTAATTCAAAGAACCTCTTGCACTACATAGCTTCTTTTCCAGTGACAATCCCAGAAGCCCCAATAAGTTCGCGTCCGCTCCTCCTTCTCTGTATTATCCTTAGGCCACAGCTATGCAACACTTATCTTCATAGCTTAATATATATACACGTTCCCTATAAGGCTATGTCAGTGTGGCGAAATTCGCCAGGTTTCAATTATGACGTCATGATAGTTCAGACTTAAGCGGCTGTAAGCTTAATCCTTGAATAGATTGGGTCGTTGAGTGCATTAGACACCCGTGCCTCACCAGGGCACCCATGCCTCACCTGGGCACCCATGCCTCACTAGGGCACCCTTAGAAGGGTATATAAGGCCCCAAGCTTTTCATGTAAAAGTTCTTTGGTTTTTATTTGTCTAAAGGATACGTACGTGTGTAGAAGGAAAAGCTCTCGTTCTTTTCGTTGCCTAGAGGAGGCGTACGTGTGTATAGAGAATAGTTCTCTGTTTTACGTTGCTCATAGGATGCGTACGAGTGTAGTTAGAGTCGTTCTCATAGAATAAGGTCGTCGGTTTCTCATTGGATTAATGCGAGAAGTATCGAGTAAAACGAAAGTGTTCTGTTATTTCGATTCAATTTGGAAATATATCGTGGATTACACTGTGAGTTATATTACACGAGAAAGTGCCTCGTCCTTCTGTTAAAAAGGGTATGTACACTGAATGATCTGTTCAATAAGAAATCGTTAATTGGCCTTCGTCTGCGTTCATTGCTTTTCCGGAGAAGTAGTTGATCGGTGGCCGTAAGTCCCCCGTTGACAGCGAGGGCCGGACCCAGGACATAGATAAAGAAACCTTAGTGCGTCTATACCATCACCTCAAGAGATAGAGATAAAGACAAGGCGGACGGTCAATCCTGGAGAACGAGATAACGCGAGTGAACCGCCTCACTGCCATCCAATTTGAGGTGATAAGTTTGAACGACGACGACGCACCAAGGCGGTGAAAGGTAAAAGTCCGCCACATCAGTAACGCCAGATCTGATGCATAACCCAGTCGAGGACGATTCAAACAAGAAGTCTTCGGCTGATTTGACATATCGTGCGTTAAAGACCAGCTGAACGTTTTGGTCAGACCTGGACACGAACGGTGGAGTTTGACCTGTGCCTCTTGAATTTTGGACACACACGCCTGGGGAAGATCTCAGAATAGAGACGATTGGCAACGTGCTGTGGAAGCGACAATGCTCCGGAGAGGGACACGCTACGCGTGATGATGATGATGATGATGATGATGATGATGAGGATGATGATGATAATAATAATTATGATAATAATGATGATGATGATGATGATGATGATGATGATGATGATGATGATGATGATGATGATGATGATGATAATGATGATCATGATCAGTGCTTTTTTCAGCCGGAACAAGCCGGAACGGCGTTCCGGCACCTTTTTCAGCTAGGGACTGTTGAACCGGCGCCACTATTAGACCTCCAGAAGGAAATTCCAGATCCGTTGTCTCCGTTTGATATGGACACAAGTGGGTTGTTGTCACTATTCGAGGAGGACACCGTCACGGCTGCGATTCTTAGTGCTGCGACGGAGGGGTCGGCACCTCCGTTGGAACCTGATGGTAGCGACTCTGTGGAGAACCCGTTATTGTCGGATTGGGATATGAACGGACAGCTGTTGCCTGCAAAGCCACCAGTTGTCGCCGATGCTAAAAGCATTCCAGTCGAAGGTGTTCCGGTTGGGGTTCCAGTGTATGTAAAGGAGGAAGCAGTTTTACTGGAAGAACGATTCTCTCCCATCTCCCCTCCAGCCTCTCCGGGAGAAGGACTTTCAGCTGAACTGTTTGCGCAACCAACAACCTTGGAAATAGCCTGGGTGGCTGGGGAGGCAAAGCAGTTAAGTTCTGTTTGCGACCTGAAGCAATTCAATAAATTGATAGCGAAACGACTGCCCTATTTTCCATCATCAGAAGTGGAAAATATATTCAGCTGGAGTCAGAAATCGGCTGGGAGGCCTTCCAGTTCCGTAGGGGCTTACGTATCCCCTTCGCATCCTTCTGACACAGGCTTGGAGAATCTTATCAACAGAGCATCGCCTGCGAATGGATCGTTGTTGAACGTGGGCTACCCTGCGGAAATCGTAATTGAGTCGGACGATGATTACCCAGAAGCTACCCAAAATCCGGACAGGTTGGCGGCGACAACGATCATTATCAGTTCTGAGAGTGATTCAGACAAGGAATAGATCCAACAAGATCTTGTGGTTGAGGTACATTACCTTATTCTTTTACGTCTAGCAGTTAAGTCAATTGTTTTTGAGGGTGATCATGCATTGCTTTGAATAGTAATTGAAAAATATTTTAGTTTTCATCACGCAGAACTAAGGTGATGTTTCAAATGAAAGTTTCTCATGTGTTGTGATGGTGATGTGACATTGGGGACTGAAGCATTATGACTGTTAGGTGCAATGGTGATTGAAGAAGATTTTAGTTTTCATCAGATGTAGTTAAGCTGATGTTTTAAAGTAGATGTCCTTCTTACAGGTTTGAACTGTGAACTTTAGTCGTGTACAGTTAAGGTTGTGTGTTATTGTAGATAAGATTTCTTTTGTGGCCTAGATGTTGGTTAGAGGGTGAGGTCACCCTCTCAGCCTGGCCCGTGGAGAGTGTGGCGAAATTCGCCAGGTTTCAATTATGACGTCATGATAGTTCAGACTTAAGCGGCTGTAAGCTTAATCCTTGAATAGATTGGGTCGTTGAGTGCATTAGACACCCGTGCCTCACCAGGGCACCCATGCCTCACCTGGGCACCCGTGCCTCTCCAGGGCACCCATGCCTCACCAGGGCACCCGTGCCTCACTAGGGCACCCTTAGAAGGGTATATAAGGCCCCAAGCTTTTCATGTAAAAGTTCTTTGGTTTTTATTTGTCTAAAGGATACGTACGTGTGTAGAAGGAAAAGCTCTCGTTCTTTTCGTTGCCTAGAGGAGGCGTACGTGTGTATAGAGAATAGTTCTCTGTTTTACGTTGCTCATAGGATGCGTACGAGTGTAGTTAGAGTCGTTCTCATAGAATAAGGTCGTCGGTTTCTCATTGGATTAATGCGAGAAGTATCGAGTAAAACGAAAGTGTTCTGTTATTTCGATTCAATTTGGAAATATATCGTGGATTACACTGTGAGTTATATTACACGAGAAAGTGCCTCGTCCTTCTGTTAAAAAGGGTATGTACACTGAATGATCTGTTCAATAAGAAATCGTTAATTGGCCTTCGTCTGCGTTCATTGCTTTTCCGGAGAAGTAGTTGATCGGTGGCCGTAAGTCCCCCGTTGACAGCGAGGGCCGGACCCAGGACATAGATAAAGAAACCTTAGTGCGTCTATACCATCACCTCAAGAGATAGAGATAAAGACAAGGCGGACGGTCAATCCTGGAGAACGAGATAACGCGAGTGAACCGCCTCACTGCCATCCAATTTGAGGTGATAAGTTTGAACGACGACGACGCACCAAGGCGGTGAAAGGTAAAAGTCCGCCACATTGGTACCAGAATCGGGGTGGTGAATTTACCGAGTGAAATTGTGGGACATTGATCAACTACAAAGCAACGACGAAAGCGATCATCGATGGAAGACGAGGAGATAATCATAAGACGAAGACCGCGGGATTTAGAGGATCCGTACCCGGGCACTTCGACTCCCACGAGAAGACGGCCAACGACGGAGGCGTCGCCAGAACATAGTCTGTTGGAGGTAATTGACGATGGTGACCTGAGACCAGATGAACCGAATGGAAGAGAGAGATCAGAAAGAGAAATGTCGCCACAGAAATTGCTAGAAGGCATCGGAGGCCTACTGAAGACGAGACCAATGCAGATGAAACCAGGGAAGTTTGACGGGACAGGATCGTTGGAGTCTTTCCTGGCGCAATTCGAGGTATGTGCAAGACATAACCGATGGACGGCTTCGGATAAAATCGACTTCCTTCGGTGTGCATTGGAGAAAACTGCGACTCAGTTGTTATGGGACTTCGGCGCGCGACAAGATGTAACGTATGAAGAACTGGTCGGACGTCTGCGACAACGGTATGGCATGGAAGGCCAGGCCGAGATGTTCCGTGCGCAGCTCTACTATCGACGCCAGAGAAACGATGAAAGCCTTAGCGATCTTCTGCATGACATTCGGCGGCTGGTGGTACTTGCATACCCGGTACCATCCAATGAGACCACGCAAATCATTGCCAGGGACTCTTTCTTGGAAGCCATGCGGGACCGTGAACTTTCACTCAAGGTACGTGAGCGAGAACCAAAAGGTTTGGACGAGGCCTACCGGACGGCACTTCGTCTCGAGGCCTACCAGCGAACGACGGATACAGACGATCGGAGAAGGCAGCCGAACAGAGTGAGAGGAACGCAAGAAACCGACCTCGACGCTCAGATCCAGTCACGGATAGACCGCTTTCTCGCTGAGCAACGAGTGGAGCAACGAAGATGGCAACAAGAGCTGGAGAGTAACATTGAACGACAACTTCGAGAACTGCGGGGCCCAGCTGCGACTACTGGCGCCACCGGGCGAGACGCTCGCCCATCGGAAGGTAACCAAGGATTTTCACGGCGGACGGCGGCCTGCTTCAACTGTGGCCGACCCGGTCACTTCGCTCGCAACTGCCGGCAAGGCCGCCGGCCCTTCAATCGTCAGCCAGCAACGGCAACGGTCGGTACGGAACCGACTGATGTCACAGAAGAAGTCGTCACTAACCACACTGCGCGGCCGAGACTTCCGAATCGTGCAAGCAACAACGCCATCTACATACGAGGTATAGTCAACGGACGATCGCAGACCTGCCTGATCGACACTGGATCAGAAGTAAGCCTGGTACCGTCTTCTACTGTTGAAGGGTTAGACTTACGTCCGTGTAATCGCTTTTTGATGGCTGCTAATGGGTCTAATATACGGGTCCTGGGAGAAGTAAATATTCCGATTAGGATTCGGGAGGGATTTGCAATTCCCACAGCTTTTCTGGTGTCCGATCAAATTGCTGAACCGATGTTAGGTATGGATTGGTTAAGGGAACACCGATGTCGCTTAGGTTTTGGTGCTGGGGCCTTGTTTGTTGGGCGTAGGCGAGTTGCTCTTGTGAAAGGCAACGGGTCCATGTGGTGTCGGCGCGTGATCGTCGCTGAGGAGGTTGTGGTAGCTCCTAAGTGCCAACAGGATGTGTCAGTTAAGACGCAGTATGGGGACTTAGCTACTAAAGCGCCTGCATGGATGACTGAGGCCACAGAGGTCCAGCCTGGTGTTCACTTAGCCCGAGTAGTAGTAGGAGATCGTGTGGATACAACTCAGGTAAGGGTGGTAAACCTTAGTGAAGAACCGGTTAAGCTAAGTAGGGATCAAGTTCTAGGAGGCTTGCACCCAGTAGAGGTTGAGTGCAGCAGTGTTAGCAAGGAAGTTAGAGGTAAGATAGAGGGTGATTTTTCATTGGACTGTTTGATGGAAGATCTGCCGGAAGAGGTGAGCTCGGATGATCGCGTACAGCTGCGAAACTTGTTGGCAGAATATAAGGATATATTTTCTGCAACGGAAAGAGATCTTGGTAGAACGACTGTGACTACACATAAGATTGATACAGGTGATGCACGACCGGTACGACAGCCTTTAAGACGACAGCCATTGCCGTATAGGACCACGATAGATGAGCAGTTGGATAGCACGTTGGCCGTAAGACAGAACGGGATGAAAATAGCTAAGAGAAACATTTTCCCAGTTCTGCTGGTGTTGGTCGCAGCGGTACAAACGGTGGCGTGGGTTAATCAGGAAGCGATATCGGTGGCTAGTGTTTTAATCGAGACCGTAATTGTGAGGTACGGAGCCCCGTTGCAAATACTTACCGATCAGGGGACAAATTTTGATGGGATGATCGAGAGGTTTCACAGAACTTTGAATGCGATGTTGGGGAAGGTTATATGCAGCCATCAGAGGGATTGGGACGAAGTCTTGCCCCATGTCCTTGCCGCCTATCGGGCGTCGCTACATGAAACGACGGGCTACTGTCGGAATTTCCTGATGTTCGGACGTGAGACAAGAGCGCCTTTGGATCTTGTCTATGGTCGACCTCCGGACCCCCTTCGAACTGATGCTACGTATGTGAGCTACGTTCAGGAGCTTGCTGAACGTATGGACAGCGCGTACCAACTGGTCCGCGAACAGTTGAAAGTCACGGCGGAACGACGTCGCCATACTTACGACCTTCGAGTTCGTCCGGCACAGTTCAAAACTGGAGACCGTGTTTTATATTTCACACCGCGTCGTCATCGAGGTCGCACTCCGAAATGGACTCGTATGTACACGGGACCTTTTACTGTGGTGGAGCAGCGAGGAGCTGTAAACTACGTAATCCGGAAGACAGCTAATTCCAGACCGTTTACAGTGCACGTCGACAAATTAAAGTTATGTTTCGACGAAGGGATATCAAGGGAAGAAGAGGCGCCGCTGGATCAACCAATAAGTGACGTGACAGACAGCGGCCGGCCACGGCGTGAGATCCGTCGGCCTGTACGTTTTCTTCAGTAAAGTGGATAGTGCCGGATGCGCGGGCATCGTGGTCTTGCCTGGACGTCCGAGATAGTGTTCTTTAGTGCCAGTTGAATTACTGTGACGATTCTGATCGGATTATTTCTTTATTGCAGACGGCTGGACGTGAAATCCTAGTCTAACGAGATCAAGTCTTTGTCATGTATCCGATCTTCACCTACCGCCAGCCTATTCTTGGTCGTAGTGTTGAATTGTCAGAAAGAAATAATACGGCTGCACCTCTTTTCTGGAACGGCCGAGTGAGTATCGTCGGGACGACCATCGCCGCTCCTGGATGGTCGATCGGTCGTGATGTGCAGGGACACGTTGGTTATATACCTGAACGGAGTTTGTTGATGGAAAGTGAGAGCGAGGCAGGTAATCGACTGTTTCGAGTTCCTCCGACCCCAGCTAATAGTCCAGCATCATCGGATTCTACGGACTCGGAAGCCTCGACGCTGATATTCTCGCCAATGTTGAAGGATGATCAGAAGAATGTAATGGCGGCGGTGATCAACGAGTTGGGTCGTCTAGAAACTGCCAGGGGATTTCCGAAGGATTTGCCGGACTCCTACCTGTGTCACCTCTGCTTCCAGAAGGGTCATCGTATTCAGGAGTGTGCACTAGCTCGACCAAGGAACGAAGCAATTACTCCCTATCAAGGAAAGAAAAGATGCTTTGGGGAGTATAGTTGTCTTCGATGCCGAAGAGAGTGGTTTTCGCAAAACAGTTGGGCTAATGCGGGACAAGACTGCCTTGGATGCGGAACGACAGTGTACCCACATAAGCAACGTCCACGGTCGAAGAACCAGAGTCAAGATGCCTGTGGGATCAACCGAACTCATAGACAGCAATTGTGTGGAAGATGCAAGGAGCTTGGAGACTGTTGCTTCCTAGAGACCGCATAGAATGGATGCCTGTGTTGCTTCCGTGACTGACTCTATCACGGAACGGTGATTTCTTGATGAACTTGATATTGATGTCATTACTTAGTGATAAGTTGTGGTTAAGTTATGTAAAATTAGTTGTCATTACTGTGAGAATTGGCATTGAGCTAACGATGATTTGTGATTTTATGGTTTAGTTAATCTGCCATGATGGATGATGTGGGTTACGTGGAGGAAAGCGACCTGTCAGCACAGTGGCTTCTGGACCCTGATATTGTCGCCGAGGTTATGGAGTCATTGGATGGTGATGTGATTGCATTAGAGTCGCCCATACCACCTGATTTAGACGACATTGAGATGTCGTCGCTCTTCTTTTATGATGCTGGAACGGTCAGTTCTCCGGTTCCAGGTGTTTTAGAGTCTTCACCAAGCATGAGTAACTCAGCTGTGGAAATTATACCTGTTCATGTATTGGAAATAATGCCAATACCTTTTAGTGGTTTTATGGCTGTTTGGTGGCCATATTCTTGGGGCATTTGTCCCTTTGGGATATGTCTTGGTCACGTGAATGAGTCTGGCTTAATGCATGAATGATTTTGACATTTTCTGACTGTGTTTTGGAAACGCATTGAATTTTAGTTAAGAGTGATAAGATTGTTGATTTGGTTCTAGACTGATTTCTTGGTTGTGTATTTTTGCGGAAAGTATGCGATTATTTTGAGGGATAACATTGCGCTATACAAATGAAACGACAGTGTTAGGGTGACGCATGTAACCGACGACGTCATAATAATTGAAAGTTAAGAGTCAAAACAGGAATGATTAAGTGTTGCACTTTAATTATTAAGCTGTAAGATTTGTACTAAAGGTTAGTTAATTATAAAAAATAATTGTAATGTTTGAATATTGCATTGTTGGATATTGCAATGGTTTCACTGATAAGTTTCATGAATGACGAAATTTTGAATGAATGATACAACTGCATTAATGAGGGTAATGTATTAGTTGTAAGTGAATTTAACTTTTGAATTTTGCAATGGAGTAAATTAGCGCTATGTGATTAACTGAACTGTGTATAGAATTAACCACATTGCTGTTAGAAGGAGCATTATAATTGTTAAGCTCCTGTGAAGGTGACAATTGTCTGTGTGGCCTAAGGGTGTGCCTCACCAAGGCACCCATGCCCCTACAGGGCACCCGTGCCTCACCAGGGCACCCATGCCCCCTCAAGGCACCCATAGTCCTTATAAAAGCCTTGAAGCCTGTAGATGGTTGTGTTGTTGTTGTTAAGCTGAAATTGACGAGAGGTCATGGATAAACGCAAAGTGAGGAAGTGTTGCCATTGCTCGTCGATCTTCCAAGGAAGATATGCCATGCATTCATTAAGAAAACATCGGAAGAGGTTTCACCTGGGTGTAACCAGGAGAGTTTTCGAGTGGAACGCTCCGATAACGAGCGATGAATTTTCTGAATCGGTTGGACTAGCTGCGCCTCCACCTAACGCCCCTTTCTGCGAGGCCTTGGAAGCTGGGATGGTGACTTCGGAAGCCACAATGGTTCATGAAAATGTTCGTGAGGGGACGGAGGAACCTTTACCATTTCCGGACTTGAGCGAATGGGACCTCTTGCCATTACTTGATCCTGGACTAGGGACTGTTGAACCGGCGCCACTATTAGACCTCCAGAAGGAAATTCCAGATCCGTTGTCTCCGTTTGATATGGACACAAGTGGGTTGTTGTCACTATTCGAGGAGGACACCGTCACGGCTGCGATTCTTAGTGCTGCGACGGAGGGGTCGGCACCTCCGTTGGAACCTGATGGTAGCGACTCTGTGGAGAACCCGTTATTGTCGGATTGGGATATGAACGGACAGCTGTTGCCTGCAAAGCCACCAGTTGTCGCCGATGCTAAAAGCATTCCAGTCGAAGGTGTTCCGGTTGGGGTTCCAGTGTATGTAAAGGAGGAAGCAGTTTTACTGGAAGAACGATTCTCTCCCATCTCCCCTCCAGCCTCTCCGGGAGAAGGACTTTCAGCTGAACTGTTTGCGCAACCAACAACCTTGGAAATAGCCTGGGTGGCTGGGGAGGCAAAGCAGTTAAGTTCTGTTTGCGACCTGAAGCAATTCAATAAATTGATAGCGAAACGACTGCCCTATTTTCCAACATCAGAAGTGGAAAATATATTCAGCTGGAGTCAGAAATCGGCTGGGAGGCCTTCCAGTTCCGTAGGGGCTTACGTATCCCCTTCGCATCCTTCTGACACAGGCTTGGAGAATCTTATCAACAGAGCATCGCCTGCGAATGGATCGTTGTTGAACGTGGGCTACCCTGCGGAAATCGTAATTGAGTCGGACGATGATTACCCAGAAGCTACCCAAAATCCGGACAGGTTGGCGGCGACAACGATCATTATCAGTTCTGAGAGTGATTCAGACAAGGAATAGATCCAACAAGATCTTGTGGTTGAGGTACATTACCTTATTCTTTTACGTCTAGCAGTTAAGTCAATTGTTTTTGAGGGTGATCATGCATTGCTTTGAATAGTAATTGAAAAATATTTTAGTTTTCATCACGCAGAACTAAGGTGATGTTTCAAATGAAAGTTTCTCATGTGTTGTGATGGTGATGTGACATTGGGGACTGAAGCATTATGACTGTTAGGTGCAATGGTGATTGAAGAAGATTTTAGTTTTCATCAGATGTAGTTAAGCTGATGTTTTAAAGTAGATGTCCTTCTTACAGGTTTGAACTGTGAACTTTAGTCGTGTACAGTTAAGGTTGTGTGTTATTGTAGATAAGATTTCTTTTGTGGCCTAGATGTTGGTTAGAGGGTGAGGTCACCCTCTCAGCCTGGCCCGTGGAGAGTGTGGCGAAATTCGCCAGGTTTCAATTATGACGTCATGATAGTTCAGACTTAAGCGGCTGTAAGCTTAATCCTTGAATAGATTGGGTCGTTGAGTGCATTAGACACCCGTGCCTCACCAGGGCACCCATGCCTCACCTGGGCACCCATGCCTCACTAGGGCACCCTTAGAAGGGTATATAAGGCCCCAAGCTTTTCATGTAAAAGTTCTTTGGTTTTTATTTGTCTAAAGGATACGTACGTGTGTAGAAGGAAAAGCTCTCGTTCTTTTCGTTGCCTAGAGGAGGCGTACGTGTGTATAGAGAATAGTTCTCTGTTTTACGTTGCTCATAGGATGCGTACGAGTGTAGTTAGAGTCGTTCTCATAGAATAAGGTCGTCGGTTTCTCATTGGATTAATGCGAGAAGTATCGAGTAAAACGAAAGTGTTCTGTTATTTCGATTCAATTTGGAAATATATCGTGGATTACACTGTGAGTTATATTACACGAGAAAGTGCCTCGTCCTTCTGTTAAAAAGGGTATGTACACTGAATGATCTGTTCAATAAGAAATCGTTAATTGGCCTTCGTCTGCGTTCATTGCTTTTCCGGAGAAGTAGTTGATCGGTGGCCGTAAGTCCCCCGTTGACAGCGAGGGCCGGACCCAGGACATAGATAAAGAAACCTTAGTGCGTCTATACCATCACCTCAAGAGATAGAGATAAAGACAAGGCGGACGGTCAATCCTGGAGAACGAGATAACGCGAGTGAACCGCCTCACTGCCATCCAATTTGAGGTGATAAGTTTGAACGACGACGACGCACCAAGGCGGTGAAAGGTAAAAGTCCGCCACATCAGTAACGCCAGATCTGATGCATAACCCAGTCGAGGACGATTCAAACAAGAAGTCTTCGGCTGATTTGACATATCGTGCGTTAAAGACCAGCTGAACGTTTTGGTCAGACCTGGACACGAACGGTGGAGTTTGACCTGTGCCTCTTGAATTTTGGACACACACGCCTGGGGAAGATCTCAGAATAGAGACGATTGGCAACGTGCTGTGGAAGCGACAATGCTCCGGAGAGGGACACGCTACGCGTGATGATGATGATGATGATGATGATGATGATGATGAGGATGCTGATGATAATAATAATTATGATAATAATAATGATGATGATGATGATGATGATGATGATGATGATGATAATGATGATCATGATCAGTGCTTTTTTCAGCCGGAACAAGCCGGAACGGCGTTCCGGCACCTTTTTCAGCTACTAAAAAATAATTTATTTATTTTAATAATAAAAACAACAATTTAGTTATTTTAATTTAATTTCAGTGTTTTTGAGCTGTTTTCAGTGTTTATTGAGACCCCTCCGAACCCCCAATCCCTTTTTTTCATGATTTTAGCCAGCCCATAATTGTTGCGTTCCGGAACCTGTTGTTCCGTTCCGGAACCTTTTTTTCTAGAAAAAAAGCACTGATCATGATAATAATAATGATGATGATGGTGGTGTTGGTGGTGGTGGTGATGATAACAATGATGACGATGATGATGATGATGATGATGATGATGATGATGATGATGATGATGATGATGATGATGATGATGATGATGATGATGATGTTGATGGTGGTGGTGGTGGTGGTGGTGTGCTGGCTATTAAAATCTAGCAATATTGTAAATACATCAGTAGTTTCATTCAGAGTAAGATGCCAATAAACACAAACTAGTAACAAATGCAAAATCAATGTGCTTCTGTTGCGGATTTGTAATTGTGTTTTACAGATAAATGCAGACAAATCATTTAAGGTTGTTGATGTATCCTTTCGAGGTGGCACAGCTCTCCACGGTTTGGGTACACTTCTAACAGGCTGCAAGGTATATCTTCCGTAAACTGTACTTAATTAGTCACTTCTAATCGCTACTTCTATAGTCCACGCAAAACTAGATTACTGTTATGCGCTCTTTTAAACATAGGCATCACCCAAATAAACCGCCTCGAAGCCATCCAAAATGCACCCGCCCGTGCTGTGACTAAAACCACCCTGCACCACCACATCACTCCTGTCCTAAAATCTCTCTACTAGCTTAAAATACTCAAACGATTAGAATCTAAAGTCATATCACTAACCTACAATACACTCCAAACCTCCCAGCCCTCCTATCTCCGACAGCTGTTCACGGTCCAACCACTCCGCTCAACCCGCTCCTCTTCCGCCCTAACACTGCCTCCTCCTTCCGTCACCTCATCACTAAAATTTGCGAATCGCTCCGTAGCCATTGCTGCCTCACCCCCCCCCGGAACTAACTCCCACCGGTACTACGGGAAATTTCAGATCCATCCTACGAACTCACCAAAACCTCACCTCTTGCTATCTCTCCACATTTCTTTCACTCAAAGCTGAAAACATTACTCTTTAATAAATCCTATACCGATTTCTCCTCTTCTCCCTACCTCCCTCGCCGTCTAAACCCTAAACACACCCAACTTAGCCATCTTACTCTCTGCCTGACTAACTCCTTTGGATCTTGACCTGGAACCAATTCGACCCCCGCCTATCGATTTTTATTTGTAAGCGCCTGTGAATAAGCTGGTTCCCGCGACTTCGCTTTTGGAGGCGCTGTAGAAATCTTGAGATTACGATTACGATTACGATTACGAGGTCAGATTTTGAAGGCATGACAACATGACCTGAAGTATGTGAGTGACGAGCAGCAACAGAATAAAGCGACACTGAAGATATAGCGAGTTACCAAGACATCCTAGGCGTGGTCTTAAATATGCGTAGAAAAGCTACTAAGTCAATGGATGCTAAACCCTTTTAACATTTGAATGAGAGCAATGATTAGCTGCGTCAACATGAAAAAGTCACTCAAAACAATAAATCCGATACTTGTGTAGACTTAGAGAAAATGGCTAGAAAAGGTTTACTGAAAATCTGTAAGACAGTAATTGGAACAGAACAAGATTCCTTGAGGCAAGGTTACATAGTTCTATTTGAGTCATTTTTTGCATACTAAAGAGATGCAGCAGATGTCTTATTCTGAAGAAAAAAACTATCTTTCTTTGTCGTCTAAAGAATTTCGAAGAGTTACTGGAGTTGGCTTCTCGTGGAGACCCAAGTAAAGTTCACATCGGTTCGAAAGATATGTCTACGGATGTGTGTGCGGCAGATGTCGATGAAAGCGCACTGGTATATACCACGGTCTCTGAAATAAAACATTCATCACTTATCTACAGCTTTGGAAAAGCAGTTGGAGCCAAGAGAGGTTGGTGACTAGATCTAGGAGCAATACAGAATCATGCCTATGGTTTGTCGAACACGCAGTACAGTACCTATGGTACCTAGTCTAAAAGAAATAAATTTAAGAAAATACCTATCACTCGAATTTGTTGCAGAAAAGCTGCATTATCCACGACGTGAAATAGAAATTATGTACTTTATGAAGGAAAAACGCTAAATGCGTATCATGCTGTACATTCTTTTTGGTGAAGTAGGCTTTGCCTCTAAGATTTCTTTTAAAATTTAAAAGAAATCTTTGTCAACCACTTAAAATTAAACACTTAATGTTTAATTTGAAGTGGTAGAATCCAGAGAAATTTTGGTCGCTATGGTTTTAAAGAGTCGGCCTATAGGCCTAAACCAAGACCAGAAGTGGGATCCAAGTGGTATAAAAGTCTTGAAATTATTTGATAATCAGATTTGAATTCGAAGCGTTTCCTGAAGTTGGCTTCTCGTGGAGAAGAAAGTAAAGTTGCCATCTATTCGAGCGATATGTCTATGGATGTCTTTGCCGCAGATGGCGATGAAAGTCTATAGGAGACACCGAGTTGTGTGAACTGTTAGGACATCGTTCTTTCATTCATTGACACTTTAATTCTAATTAGAATCTAGCTGTTTGTCCTTTCCTACTGACACGGACACTGGAATCTACAAAGAACTCCAGAAGTATCAGCTACCGTAACCACCTACGATCCTACATAAAATAAATTTTGTATAAATACAAATGTGAGATGTTAGGTCTCGATTTCAGGCACTGAGGTCTATCTGACGTTCTATCAACTGGTCCTCGAGATGTCTTGATCAATCTTTTGGCTTTTATTTTACCATGGGTGTAGCGGCCGCCATGTTAAAGTTGCAGCATTATTCTGTTGTCAACTCACGTGATGAGCCGTGGCTTCGATCTGTTCACTTAAATCATGGATCGAACCACATTTCGCCAAGTTACTTTAAATTATTAATTGTGCTTATGAAATGTAGCACATGATTAACAACACACTATGAATTTCGATTTCATACACTTTAAAAGCATTGCAATGCAGCAGCCACGCTAGAGATTTCTATTAGAAAATCTGAATCGCATACATGAGTATGTTTACCTCTTGAAGATTTACGCTTCATCCTTTTTACACTGTAACTATGACAGCATAAACTATGGTAGTTATTAAAACTGTTATCTCACAGAGGAATTCCGACCTGAAGATCTGGCGATGGCTTGGCTCAACTACTTTGTCTTAGAACTCGTTCAATGCCTGACGCTTATCGCTCAAGGCCACGGAATCAGACGAATTTTCTTTAGCGGCAGTCTGTGCAACAGTACCTTCGTACGCAGAATTCTTACCAAAGAAATGACAAAAAGAATAATGTTCCTCAACTTATTTGATTGTTCTAAGAAGGTAATTCTGTCAGAATTGTTCTCATTCACAGTCTTCAGGTTTTAAAAGTTCTATCGAAAAAGTTAGTAGCAATGATTACAAGACCTTTCAAGGGTTCCAATGAGTACCTTGCCTTAATAAATAATTAGGCAATGTTATGATATTCTTATTACGTGTCATAAAAATAAAAGGCAACTCATTGGAATTTTCAAAGAATATTCTCAATTCATAAGTAATTGCATAGTTCAAATTGTTTGTGAACACAGTGCTTTCTGTGTCTTGAAATTTACATACGTCAAAAACATTCTTCAGCTGTTTTCCAGATTCAAATTTTTTAACCAGATACTAGATGGCGCTGCAGATGGTTGGAATATTGCCATCTGTATTAGATGTATATCAAAATATATTTTTAGTTATTGAGGAATTTTCGTCAACTAGCAAACAGTTCACAATCCGACTAAACACGTATAACAATATCTCCATCTGGAAATATTTTCCTGTAGGTTAGAAAATCAAGGTAAAACATCTTTGAAATGCTGACATTAATTTACTCATTGAAAAATAATTTTTCAGGTTGGAGGCACTCAGTTTAATTTTCTGAAGCCTGGACCTCATCTTGGAGCTCTGGGTGCCTTAATCACTCAGGTTGAAAAGTTGACTGATGACAGCAACACCACCCATTTTATGAAGGCTTAGTATACGCTTTATGAACATGTGTAGTCCTTCTTTATGGAACATTTTTGCTTAACTTGTTCCAAATTATCAGCTAATTCATAGCTATTTAATGAGTTCTATTGTCAGAGGTATATAATAATACAGAACAATGTTTCATTTTTTAGTAATATCTCGAAATATTATAAGTTTTTATGCATGATCGTGTTAGTTTGTCTCTTCGTCTGGCAGGGTCATTAGCATTTTAGAGGTATGAAAGTTGCCAAAGCATATTTGAATTATACCGTAAGCTACCTTCTATGGCTTTATTTAAAACTGAGCATTAACGGGCTTACATCGCGCTCTTAAATACAAACTGTGGCTGAACATTAGGCCTATGCATGCCTTACTGCGTAAGCATACACAAACATCGACTGAGTTACAGAGTTAAAGCATGCCTTTCCCATTTTTGCAGCGAAATCTATTTCACAGTTAACGCGTTTCAATGGCACGACTTCAAATTTTAACTATGATACAAACATACGTATTTATGTTATTTGAGTGCAATTAACTTTAGCCAACTTGTGTGAAATATTTGCATGCTTAAAAATGGAAGCACAACAACTTTTCTTCATTGCACCATGATGATATACTTTCCCCAACTGATAACCAGTCTCAAATGAAATAACTTCATACGCAATGAATCTGACTTGGCATAGAGATAAAAATGGTAACCTCTTCAGTCATTGATTTTACTGGGTTACATTTGGATTGAAGGTTAATTGAAACAATAACTTGGTTCATTATTGTTTAAGCAATAATACTTTCTATTCCAGATAGTTCAGCCCCGTACGTAATTTGAGAAACACACACCTTTACCGCCTGATCATTTGCAGGATAATTGGGCCCTATATTATGTGTTTCGTATTTTACATTCATCTATGTATAATAGGACTAAATACACAGATCATTCATTCACTATTCCTGATTATTCGGGTCAATTAGCAATAATAGGCCTACTATAACATATCGGTTGTTTCGTGACCAATCAATCAAATCTATTATTGTTCCCATAACGCAGTTAACAAAGGCAATACAGAATAAATCGCAAATTGGTTAAATAGTGATTATAGGCCAACGCATATTTTAAACACGTAAACTGTTAATGGAGGCAAACGGATAGCCAGATTAGGATACCCGTGTACCATATGAAGCATTGTGATAGCGGTTGAATTTGAATGTATAGCGAAGTCAGGATAAATGGAGTCAATCTGATCATCTAGATAATGAAAAGAGTAGGTAAACTGTAGCAACTGAAGAAACGAAGAAAACATGAGACAACTGAAGGGAATATGAAACATCAGAATGTGAGACTAACTTAACTAATAATGCTTAACTAACTCACTTGAGTAATAATGCTAAACTAACTACGGTACCTTAACTAATAAAAGCCACAATATAGTCACCATTTGATTAAGCAGAACATCAAATATGAACAAAAAGGTAGGCTCGAACCTCTAGCTAGTTTATTTGCGTTTTACATAAGCCAGCTTTCCTCGATGATAACGGTCAAAACTAAGTAGTTACGAGCTACATTTCGAATTCGTTGTCAGCTATTAGCCTATTAGCAATCTACATTTAAAGGTTTTTTAATTATGCCAATTTTGAAAAAATATGCATAGGCCCCCTACTGATTTTGGAAAGAGCTCAAGCGTGTGTCTTGGTTTTCTTCATAAAAATTCTGATTGCATAACCAAGAAACTGAACTATATTAGGAATGTTCGACTGAGAGACAATTCAACCATCTTGAGGTCAATCATCGGGGAACTTTCTCGATGGTAGTTAGTTGACAGGTGACACTTACTTTCAAATTCAGCTAAGCGTTGCTGTGTACAAAATGTGACTCCAAACTGTTGGAGTCGCATTGCCTCCATCCAACGTTTAGGTATGTCCAAGGTCCAACGTTTAGGTATGTAAGACACTTTTCAACCAACATGGTGCAAGTAATCCTAGGTAGAACTTCAATAATTGGACACTTATTCATTATAGACCACATATGGCTCTCCAAAGTTGATATCGGTACTTATTCGCGCTGGGTCTGATTTGGAACCAAAGCGAAGTCGGTAAACACCGAGTAATAAATAGGGTGCCTTGAGGTTCCTGTATGAGGCTAGCCTGTTGCAACCGTTTATGGGACCAGACTGGAGTACCTTATCATTCTGTCCCGATGAAAGTCAATCCGGCGTCTTACCATGATCTCACCATTGAAAGCTTATGATGTCAAAATACATGTCAAATGGATTTATCAATAGTCATGCACTACCTTGTTCTATGATAACGCGGATAGGGGCCTATTCGGTGTCTTAACCTTAGGTTTTGTGGATGTGTTTGATCGAAATCGTCTGAAATCGTCTAATACGGCCATAAAGTGATTTAGCGCAGGGTGAAATAAATAACTGGATGAATTCATTTGATCGTCATCTTCATGTGAAATCATTATTGCACATGTGTTTTAATATATATATATATATATATATATATATACATATATATATATATTATGGTGTTTTTATGATGCACATGATTTTTTTAACTCAAAGATCTTTTAACGGCCAGGTCGAATTATCATGCCAATTAGCGTATAAATGCCATATCCGAAATTATATCGCGATAGCTGAACATTTAGGACTGGCGCAAGGCGACCGAAATTAGGAACCTGGTGACCTGTCTCGGTTTGGCCAAAATTTTAGACGTTACGATGTCTGTTCTTCGTGTTTTCGATCTTCAACATAATTATAGTAATTAATTAAGCTATTCGCGCTTTCTCTCTTCGGTTTCAGACTTCCTTGAAATACATTTTTTGAGGTTTTTCCATTCCTTGTGAAACTCCTTCACAAGGAATGGAAAAACCTCAAAAAATGTATTTCAAGGAAGTCTGAAACCGAAGAGCGAAAGCGCGATGCTTTCAAGGACTCAATGCAGGATCTTTTTGATATTACACATCAAGATGCCATGACTATAATCAAGATAGAAGTGGATCGGAATTTTTTGAAAGCACAGCGTGAGAAAGGACGACGTGGTTCTATGGCAGGCATTGATGTCAAACTTGCAAAGCAAGAAGAGAGCGCGGGCAAGATCAGCAGCCGTTGCAGAGCGTGAGGAACGATATTGTGCAAGCATGGCGGTAGCGACGGAGATTTCTCTTTTGGCAACATCATCTGAGGAAGAGGCGTCATCAAATAGCTCAGAAAGAGAACCAGAATCTTCAACGTCAGCTGGACCACCAAAGCGGCGAAAGGGAACAATCTCTGTAGTTACCCGTGATGCTGCAGCAGCTCTAGATCGTACCAAAACCAGCAGCAGGAATGCCTCTCACATTTTCTCTGCTCTCGCTGCATCCAATCTATATGCAGCACCAGCTGGTGAGCTGATCATCAATCCTTCTGCTCTCCATCGAGCAAGGAAGGATAACCGTACAGCCCTAGCAGCTGAGATTCGTGAATCTTTCGATCCGAAGGTTCCCCTTACTATCCACTGGGACGGCAAGATCATGCCAGATTTTACAGAAACTGGACGAGTGTGCGTTGATCCTCTCCCAATAATGGTATCTGGTAAGGATGTGACCAAACTATTGGCCATCCCCAAACTCCAATCCGGGATCGCTGCCTTTATGGCAGATGCGTGTTTGGCCGAGATCAGAAGTTGGGGATTGGAAGACAGAATCGTGGCCATGTGTTTCGACACAACGGCGAGTAACACGGGTTGCAAGGGCGGCGTATGCATCAAGCTGGAAACGGAATTAGGAAAGACCTCTTGAACCTTGCCTGTCGACATCATGTTTCTGAAATTGTTCTGGAAAAGGTATTTTCACTGCATGATTCTGTAAGGTCTCCAAAATTGGAACTCTTCAGTCATTTCCGTGACTTCCGGCCTCAAATCGATCAGACCCAGTATCGCACAGCAATTGAGGATAAAGACGCAGCACAAAGAGTCAAAGAAATTCAAGAGAATGTCATCACCTTCGCACTGCAGCAACTGAATGCTGAATACCACAGAGACGACTACGAAGAGCTACTAGAACTAACAGTCATTTTCCTTGGAGGAATTCCACCGAAAGGAATAAAGTTCAGGTACCCAGGGGCATTTCGCCGCGCGCTTTAGATGGCACGTGCGGTTTTTGCAATCAAGATGTGGCTTTTCAGAGAGCAGTTTCCCATTCAACAACACCAGAGTGCATCTCGACAATCTTACTCTCAAAAGATGTGGAATCATCTACTTCGAGTTTCACTTTTTGTGACCACAACCTACGTGGAGTACTGGTTCACCTGTACACCACCCAATGAAGTCCAAAGGAACGATCTTCAATTCTTGAAGGCAATCCATACTTACCCAGACAAGGAAGTTCGCCCTAACAGCATTTTCCCGACACCTTTGGTATTTGTCGGAGACCTTGGTTGGCCTAAGCCTTTTTGACGATTCAGTCACCTTCGACGAAAAACAGCGCATGGTCTATAACATGCGCAACAATCAGGGATCTGACGAACCTCCAAAGAGGCTTCCTCCCATACATGATCCATCTACAAAAGCGCTATCCGATTTTTTTTACCACTCCTACCATCAAACTTTTCCAGCTCCTCAAATTCGATTACGCTTTTCTTGATCGAGATCCGCAACAATGGGAGTAAGAGCATTCGTTCAATGAGGCGAAAGACATGATATCCGCCCTAAGAGTGACGAACGATTTAGCGGAGAGAGGAGTGGCTCTAGTGCAGTCCTTCAATGAAGCCCTGGTTCGAAATGAGGAAGAGAAGCAATTTGTTCTTCAAATGGTTGAATACCATCGAAATAGATTCCCAAAAGCACTAAAGGGACTAAGTAATGACAAATAATTGAAGGTTCTTGGTTTGCTTTCGCCTTATTTTTTATGTTTAAGTGTTGAAATTGTTTGGATCTTCGAGAATTACAATGTATGACATTGTTTTCTAAGTGGTAATTTTCCCGGGCTTTGCGCCAGTTCTAAAGCTCTTTTGATTTTCATCTAATTTGGCAAATGTTAATGTTTCTCAAGGTGGAACACAAAAACAATATGGCCGATATTAATTTTGAAACTTCAAATTATAGACACACCCTAATATATATATTAGGGTGTGTCTAAAATTTGAAGTTTCACAAGTAATATCGGCCAGGTTATTTTTGTGTTCCAACTTGAGAAACAACAACGTTTGCCAAATTATATGAAAATCGTAATAGGTTTAGAACTTGCGCCAAGCCCGGGAATATTGTCACTTATACATTGTAATTTTCAAAGATCCAACCAATTTCAAAGCTTATAGTTTAAGTGTAATAATTATGTTTAAGTCTTAAAGATTCAAAATTAGGCAAAAATAAACGAAAACCTTGAGTTATTTGTCATTTATTTATTCCCTTTTAGTGCTTTTGGGAATTTGTTTTGGATGGTACTCGACCATTTGAAGAACAAAATTCCCACTCTTCCTCATTTCGGACCAGGGTTTCATTGAAGAACTGCATGAGGGCCACTCCTTTCTCCGCCACATCGTTGGTCACTATTAGGACCGATATGATGTACTTTGCCTAACTGTAAGATTGTTCTGACTCCCATTGTTGCCGATCTTGATAAAGAAAAGCGTCATCCAGCAATCCAATCCAAGGATCTGGAAAAGTTTGGTGGTAGAAGCAGTGAAGAAATGGGGTAGTGCTTTTGTAGGTGGATAATGTCTCTGGGTTTCGTCGGATCCCTGATTGTTGTGCATGCTATAGACCATGCATGTGCTGCTTTCGTCGACGGTGATTGAATCCTCAATAAGGCTGAGGCCAACCAAAGTCTCCGACAAATACCAAAGGTCTAGGGAAACTGCTGTTATGGCGACCTGTGAGACATCCTCATGTGGGTTAATATGGATTGCCTTCAAGAATTGAAGATCGTTCCTTGTAGCGTCATTGAGTGACGAACAGGTGAACCAGCAGGCCTACCTCACATAGGTATACTGGTCACACACCATCCAACGCTCGCGGGGAAATGCTTCTGGGTACCTGAACCTGTGAAGCATATTCCTTTCGGTAAAATTCCTCCTAGCAAAATGACCGTTAGTTCTAGTAGCTCTTCATAGTTGTTTCTGTGGTGTTCAGCATTCAGTTGCTGCAGTGCGAAGGTGATGACATTTTCTCGTATTTCTTTGACACGCTGTGCCGCGTCTTTGTCCTCCATAGCTGTGCGATACTTGGCCTGATCGATTTACGGGCCAGAAGTCACAGAAATTAACGAGGAGACCTTGCAGAATGATGCAGTGAAAACACCTCATCTAGAACAATGTCGACAGGCAAGGTTCAAGAGGTCCATTCCTAATTCAGTTTCCAGATTGATGCATACGCCGCCCTTGCAACGCGTATTAGCTTACTCGCCGTTAATTGTGTCGAAACACATGGCCACGACTCTGTCTTTCAAACCCCAACTTCAGATCTCGGCCAAACAAACATCTACCATGACAGCAGCAGTCCTGGACTGGAGTCTGGGAATGGCCAATAGCTTGCTCACATACTTACCAGATACCATTACTGGAAAGCTATCAACGCAGTGAACGCACCTTCGTCCACTTCCTATAAAATCTGGCATGATCTTGCCGGCCCAGTGGATATTTAGGGGAACCTTTGGATCGAAATCTCGTCCTTTCTCACGCTGTACTTTCAAAAACTGCCGATCCTCTTCTGTCTTGCATAATAGTCGTGGGTATCTTGATGCGCACTATTAAAGAGATCCTGCAGGGAATCGTTGAAGCATAGCACTTTCCCTCATCAGTTTCAGGCCTTCTCGAAATTCGAAATGCATTTCTTTATGTTTTGCTATTCCTTACGAAGCTTATCCCAAACATTATTCTTAGCCCTTGTTGGAATCCGTGCTCTTTCCAAATTTGGAAGCACCACAGCGACTGTTTCTTTCACGATGTCATCCAGACTGAGAACACCTTGAGAACCTCTCCTTGAGTACGTAGTTACCCGAAGTAATCTTCATTACTTCGAATCAACCAAATGTTAGTCTTTTTCTAGTCAATTCTGCCACCTCACATACTAAATAACACATTAATTTAACATAATAATTAATTACTATAAGAAGAAGATCGAAAACACGAAGACATCGTGACATCAAAATTTTCTTCCATAACGAGGAAGGTCACCGGGTTCCTAAATTCGGTCGCCTGCGCAAGTTCTAAATGCTGAGCTATTACGATATAATTTCGGATATGGAGTTTACATATGAATAGGCATAATCTTTCTACCTGGCCGTTAAAAACTCTTTGAGTTGAAAATATCACGTGCACCATAAAAACACCCTAATATATATATATATATATATATATATATATATATATATATATATATATTAGAAAATTATTTGTTTGAAAATTATTTGTTTGTAAACATTAATGCCAACATGTTTACCCTTACTGCTTAAATGCTAAATGTTAAACCATACAACACTATGTAGACTATTTCTTAGGAATACACATCGCCTTCTCAGTGGCGGCGCTTGACATTTTTTTTACCAGGGGGGAACCAGGTCAGTCATATAAGTAGGCTAACCAGTGCAGGGGCGATTTATGCCCCGAACAAATTGTGGGCAGGACAAAAATTCTGGCAGGTCAACGACCAGGGCAAAATACAGTAGGGGCCTACACTTCAGTTTCTAAGTAGCGATAATAACCATGCACGTGCCATGTGTAAACTCGGTGAATTATAAACGCAATCACTGTTGCAAAGGTTGACATCGTCACAGTGCAAAGCTTCTTAGAAGTAGCTCGCTAATTAAGACGATGTATCTACAGTATCTATTGTTAGCCTATTTGTCTAGGGAGAGAAAACAGATCGTTTAAGATAATAAAAAGGTGATTTAATAGCGAATATGTAAAGCAGAAAACGTGAAGATGCCTTACAAGTGTCATACCAGCAAGAGACGAAAACAACACGGCAGAAACACTGTTCTCCGTCAACACAACAACCGATAAAAATCAGTAAGTCTCAGAGAGACCAAATACGCCTGGTTGAGAAAACACAAGATGTCTCCACACGGAGACACAGCGTTAGTAGAACCCTAGCTCTGCCTACAAAGTCCGCAGCGGTCGAAAAGCTAACTAAGTCTC
This sequence comes from Allolobophora icterica, assembly GCA_963556255.1. Lineage (NCBI taxonomy): Eukaryota > Metazoa > Annelida > Clitellata > Crassiclitellata > Lumbricidae > Allolobophora > Allolobophora icterica. The sequence continues at coordinate 24,037,397 of OY744608.1, forward strand.
TCTCTTACACATGGCTTAATCGTGTTTATACACGCAAGGTTTCCTGCCAGAGAACTTAACGTACCATCCTTTTAGCAGAACACTGCCATTACACATGGGCGCTCGGAGGGGGAACATGGGCATTTGCCCTCCTGGATTTTGCAAATGTTTTACCTAAATAAATCTTTTGATTATTATGATTATTACAACAGTCCCAATAAGATTTTCATTCAAAAACATACTTAATTATTTAGGTAAGTCCTTGGCCATTATTTATTTTAAAACTTGTGACATGTTCTGTGTTCACGAATCAGCTTTTTTGAATAAATTCTGTGCAACAGACGTCATTTTTGCTCCCGCTATAAAAATTGTTCCCTACTCTTGAAAAATTTTGCCACCACGAAATATTGCTGCGGACGCCCTTGCCATTATATGCAGCAATATAATTCATTGAACACTATTTACCGTCAACTCGGTAGTCATCCTACAAAATATAGAATCTAAGCTTATAAGTATTACGTGCAAGGCATCGTTTTCTTACAGTGCATGATTGTTTCTTATTGCTGAGAATCGCCTTAGTCAGGAAACTTTAAAAAGCTTCGACTCATGTTGCGTTATTGACTTGATCAACAAGATTATTTAAGTCTGTCTGCGTTGTAGCGCAATCAGTTATTGTACAGCTTCATTATACTCATAAATTATACTGTTATGGATCAATACATGGAACACTTCAGACTTCAGTCTCTAAAGACGCTGTCCGATCGATGGAAAGCGCCATTAGATTGTCAGTCGTAGAGGTCCAAAACAATACGTGTCCTTTCCCTACGTAAACAGTGGCAAGAATTGATTTTCTCATGTACGAGCGTCTGCTACGAGGTAAAATCCTCAGCAGTTCATCTGTTACAATTTTATACAGACATATACTGTAGTGATTAAAACGATTTCAGTATTTACTGTACATTCGGTATTTAGCCTACAAGTTATAAAATCGACAAGTAAAAGAAGCAAGGACGAGTCAATCTAGGACCAACTGTTTTTTACGAACTGAGTTGTCTTGCGTAAGTAATTTGAATTGCATTTGGACGTCCAACCATCCGAACTCTGTCTGCATACATACTGTAATGTCAACTGCATTGGCTTTTTATGTGGCTATAAAACGTTTCGATATAGGATACTTCAGTTCCCAAATATCGATTACGATAGTGCACTTGCCTAAACCAGGCACGTAATATATGGTTACAAATTTGTTGGTCAATACAGTCTGTTAACCTAAGATGACACGTAGCATAAAATTGGCTTTATCAAAACTCCTTGTAGCCTGATTCTAATTTTGCATGACCAGTTGGTTGTCACGCAATTGGTTGCTATGATGTTGCCGAAGTAGAATATTGTTTAACGCTTTAACGACGAGCCTCTATTGTCTCCAGTCGCTTTTAGTACACTCTCGTCGTTAAAGTTTTAACGTCCAACCATCCGAACTTGCAAGTAACATTGATTTTAATTTGAGCCTAGAAGGCGATGTGCATTCTTAAGATATAGTCTACATAGTGTTGCATGGTTTAACATTTAGCATTTAAGCAGTAAGGGTAAACATGTTGGCATTAATGTTTGCAAACAAATATTTTCTGAGGTGCTTTTTGGCAGTTAAGTAAATTTAGCCTGTTTTTGACTGAATGACACCATTGCTCGCCAGCATTAGGGCCTACCGCTTATGAAAACACTCCCGTCTTTAATGTAAATGCAATCATTGGTGTTAGGTTTAGAGTTTCAAATAATTTTCAGGTACCCAGTGATGTCATGGCGACTTTTACTAATGCTTTCATGATTAGTATCCTTTGTTATAGGCAAACTGTGCCATTAAAGTAAGAACGTAAGATGAACGCATAACTCTAGTAAAAAAAAACTCCAGTAAGAACGTCTAATTGTAAGAACGTTCGATCTTTGTCCGACTGATTGCCATTTCTAGTGAGAACGTCTTGATATAAGTTTAAGCTGAAATTACTATTTTTATTGTAATTGTAAATACGACAATTTATATAGCATCGTCTGTAGCAAGCAACATCTAGAGATTCTTCACACACACAAACTCACATACACAAACACAGGCACGCACGCACCACCCTAAGCACACACACAATACACACACACACACACACACACACACACACACACACACACACACACACACACACACACACACACACACACACACACACACACACACACACACACACACACACACACACACACACACACACGCACACACTGTCTACTGTCCGTACAAATGCCAATGCTCAGTGTTACGTAGACATACCGGTACTGTAACAAGTATAGTTTTAACTGCGTTTTAGACATAAATGCGTTTCGCTTCCTTAAAAGTACATGGCACGTCGGTCAGCGACCCCAGAGGCCTGATTGCTCGTTTTAGTTTTTACGATTAGTTGTCACGATTACATCAGCGGACTTTGATGATCGCACCCTTGACCTATTAAAATCGTCCGATAGCGGCCTATTGTTGTCTGCGACAACAAGTGTGGTGCGCAGTTGTAGAGACTTTTTATGCACCAGTCCGTCTGCATATATACTGTAATTTCAACTGCAGTGGCTTTATATATGGGTTATAATACGTTTCCATGTAGGATACTTCAGTTTCTGAATATCGATTACGATAGTGCGCTTGCCTAAACCGGGCACGTAATATATGGTTACAAATTTGTTGGTGAATAAAGTCTGTTAACTTAAGATGACACGTAGCATAAAATGCACAATTGGGCTTTATCAAAACTCCTTGTAGCCTGATTCTAATTTGCATGACCTGTTGGTTGTCAAGCAATTGGTTGCTATGAGGTTGCCGAAGTACAATATTGTTTAACTCTTTAACGACGAGCCTCAATTGTTTCCAGTCGCTTTTAGTTCACTCTCGTCGTTAAAGTTTTAACGTCCAACCACCCGAACTTGCAAGTGACACTGATTTTAATTTGGGCCTAGAAGGCGATGTGTGATCGTAAGAAATAGTCTACATAGTGTTGCATAGTTTAACATTTAGCATTATTTAAGCAGTAAGCGTAAACATGTTGGCATTAATGTTTAGAAACAAATATTTTCTGAGGTGCGTTTCGGCAATTAAGTAAATTTAGCCTGTCTTTTACTGAATTACACCATTGCTTGTCAGCACTACCGCTTGTTATATCACTGTCGTCTTTAATGTAAATGCAATAATAGGTATTATAGATGTTAGGTTATTTAGTGTGTAATATTATTCTCAGTACAAGTTTGCCAGAGGTGTCATGAAGACTTTTACTAATTCCTTCATGATTCGCATCCTTTGTTATAGGTTAACTGTGCAACTAGAATAAGAACGTAAGGTGAACGCATAGCTCTAGTTAAAAAGTCCAGTAATTAGTACGTCTAATTGTAAGAACGTCCGATCTTTGTCCGACTGATTGTCATTTCTAGTAAGAACGTCTTGATATAATTTTAAGCTGAAATTACCATTTAATTGTAAATGGAATCACTGCAATTTACAAGCATCATCTGTAAGAAGCTACTTCTAGGATGCTTCACAGATACACATACACCCACGCATACGTACACGCATACACACAATTACACACACCTTGACACACACACATACACAGTACACAGTGCGCACACTGTCTGCTGAAAGGTGCATGAAGACTGTTCCAGCGACCCGAAACGCCCGATCGCCCGTTTTAGTTTTTGCTGCTGTCACGAATACTTCAGCGGACTTTGATGATCGTTGTCGTGACGCATTAAAATCGTACGCTAGACGCTTGATGTTATCTTCGAGGTAGCGTAGAGTGCAGTTGTTGAGACATTTTATACCCCACAATGCAAAGTTTGAATTTGATCCCCTCGCCTATTCTGAACCATTGAAACTGATCTTGCACGCAGTTTTAATGTAGTAGAACTTTTCTAATCGCATGACTAGACGAGGAGCATTGATCAATGTAAAGTAAAACCTGATGTTTTAATATTATATAGGTTTTGCAAAAAAGAAGAAACGATGTCAGCAACAGAATACTCTCTAACGGTTCCTGTCGATTTGGTGAAGAGGACGAAAGGGTTGGCCTTAGATATCGGTTGGTTCTATTTATTTTCAAATTAACTTTAAAACCGGAATTGTATTTTAATGTTCGCTAGAAATGAATTAGAAACAACATACAGACTCGGGCCTACATGGTCAGTGTGTAATGCAGTAAAGGCTAAGCTATGCATTCTCTTTACGCTCAGATGCTTAGGCCTAGCTCTTGTAGGCCCTAACTTTCTTTCAGGGCTACCCATATGCGGGTTACGAAGCTTTATCTGTACCCGACAAAGGAGTAATTTAAACAACGAAAAGGCTTTTTGTCCTAGAGATTGCTCAAACTTTATATTGTTCGGTGTTAAACTCGAATCGTGCACTTTTCAATTGCTGATACTTCCTTCATTCAGTGAGTAAATTTATTTGGCGTCAGTTCCTGATGTCGAAATCGAGCTTCGGCGAAAGACAGCAATTTTCCAGGGTTTATGAAAGGTTCATGGACCGTTTATTCTGGCGCTTGTTAAGGATTTCGTAACATTGAAAGCCAAGAAAACTTGCGACATCACGAGCAGTTTATGATGGTGATTCGATCTGACAGAATCAGGCTTATGTCGGAAGACTGCATTATTGAGATAATGGTCGATTTTAGTGAAAGGGGTGTCAGAGGTCGATTTTGATTTATTTTCATTTTCGTGTAGTACATGGTATAATCTACTTATTCGCCAAGTATTATAGCTAAAATCAGTCTAGAAATATTTTTTTATTAATTTTATTTGTGAATACTGGTTGTTTACAAAGCGTCAAAATCTGACTTTTTAGTGGATTTTCAAATCATTGCCGTCTCTCAAAAAAGTTCCACCCCAATTAAACTTGGTATCGTCGGAAAGCTGGGACTATGTGCTATTCAACGGCGGTCACATAAATGTCTGCTATTTGAACTGATATCAAATACATATCCTTGCAGTAAACGTATTTGCCCGTTGCTATGGACAATTTATGTCACATCTTTGCATCGCGTTTCCCGAAAACTTTAATATCGCAGTTTCTGAGTTTAAAATAGTCATAACTCTGTCAAATATTAAGATATTGGACTAAATAAGGGCTTATTTTAAAGGGGAAACTCTTCTGATTAATATGGTATGAAAAAGTCATATTTCATTTTTGCATGATATAAGCCTGGTTTTGTCAGATCGCATTATGTAATAGTGTAACGATTGCAACGTTAACTAGCACGCAGATTCGTCATTTTGTTGCGAAAACCTCCTGGAGTAGTTGTTCAAAACGATTAAAACGATTATACCAATGGAACAGCAGAATAAGTCCTCTCTGGACGAAATTTTAGTTACCACAAAAATTTTAAGCCTAACTGCATCGAGGAAAAAGGGTGAAAATCCACAAATGTTTGAATCAGACAGTTCTACTATAGATTCGAATGACCTGGGTTTGGAAAAAAATGAATTTTCGGTCAATTTATTTGCGTCTAGCGTATTGAAACGATGATAATAATCAATCAAAGTTTGAGTTTTTAGTGGAAATATCTCTGAACTGGCTCAGAATATGCGAAAAGATTTACTGAAATGCAAACTGACTCCGCATGTTTTTCAGAAGTGCATTGTCTTCATGTATACATGTATATAGCAACCGGCCAAACAGAACTCTTTCGCTGAGAAGCACTAACCTGAAAGTTAACAGAACTGCATATGCAATTAAATGAGTAGTAGCTTAAAGGTTACGCAATTCAAATATAATCTTTTTGTACTTAAATGTTTATAGTTTAAACTCGTTTTTCTAAAAAATCAAGTTTCGGACTTGAACCGTTATCCAAATTGAGTTGTCCAACTTTGTTAATATCACTCGAATTCAAACTATGAGACTTTGCAACACCATATTCTATCAGAACATTTCAACAGAAGATTACAGCATAACGCTATAGCACAGAACATTACAGCAGAACATTTCAACAGAACACTACAGCATGACGTTATAGCACAGAACATTACAATAGAACATTACAACCGAACAGTTTAACTGGACCCTGATGTATTGTAGCACGTTTCAAGAAGCTCCACGTGTTTCATTATTATAAAACTAAATGTGACGCCAGGGCTCAAAACCCGTCGCTTGTCGCTTCCTAGATATTGAGCTAGAAGCCGAAATAGGCAAGAGGGGTCCAAAATATTGAACATTCTTCAATTCACCAGTTACCTATGAATTTGCCATAATTTGCAATGTTACAGTAGTAATCCGATTTTAATGTCGTTTGTTTTATTCGATACAGGATATAGCCCTTTATTGCCGAGCAAAATTGTAGTACAATCAAGTACTGGTTGCTGAGGACTTCGATGACATGAATATTCCGAAATTGTTTATTCGATTTTCTCACTATATATTAATGAAAGAATCAAACGAGCATAACTTCAATTAGCAAAAAGATATTTTCATTCCGTAGAAGGTATTTTGAAGCAGATTAATTGTAGAATATGACTAAATAAAAAGGTCAGAAACCGACATGTGACGGGTTTTGACCCCTGGCGTCACAAATGTGTTACTGCCAAGAATTTTCATTTTCTCAGCTGTTTTAAAAATACAAAGAAACGCCTTGCAATAATTGAACTTTAATCCATCTTTCTCTGTACCGGTACTTAAATGCTTATCATCTGCATGTAGCATTGGACTTCGTCGTCCGATCCAGTGGCACAGACCTGTTTCTCTGGCAATATGCTCGCTCTAGATAAACAAGCTGGGTTCTGGATGCAGTAAACTCTTGTACATTAGAAAAAGACAATAGTAGGACTGATGGTAAACAGACTTCAATGACAAGCGGTTTCAAATGAGTACGCGAAGAGGCAGAGTGTTGATTTAAGCGTTATTCGCTCATGCAATACAAATGGTTGCTGTTTGCAGTCTTTGCTTCTAAGTACTCTGCCTTTGCATTTCGGAAACCGTGCACTGGGAGAGGCTGATGTCACACGATGCGATGCGCGCCCTCGCTCACATTTCTTTCACATTTGTTCCGCGTGTATTTTATAATGTGATGCTATGTGGTAGGCTATAATGTAATGTGATGTGGTGTGACGAACGATACATACCATAAAAGTATGTGGTAAACTGATCATGTTGTAAAAACGTGTTTGCAAAAACTGTGGTTTTCATGCACATCAACGATAACCAGAAAATTAGGTTACGTCGGAGAGTGTAAAACGCTACAATGGTATGAACAATAAAAATTATGGTTATGGTTATCATTAACCACCTCCTGCCTTTCTGAAGAAGTAAGTAAGTAAGTAAGTATGGACTCTAAAGAGGCACGGTGTAAGTTTAGACGGTATGTATAAACTGACGCCGTGCCTCTTCAGAAAGGCAGGAGGTGGTTAATGATAACCATAACCATAATTTTTATTGTTCATACCATTGTACAAGAGATTAGGCAATTGCATACGAACAGAAAGCATTGTGCGATACAAGTAAACGGAGAACCCAAAAGGAATCGAAATCCCGCTACCTATGGCCACCTGTACATCATCATGTAAAATACGCGAATTGCTATCAGATGATGAAACAATTTGTCGTGACGAGGAGCACCGTCAAGCTAGATTTAATAAAAGTGAGAGAAAAAGGAAAGATAATATTAGAAAAAAGTAAGGAAAGAGGTAAGGTCCAAATTGGAAACCATCCTCAAAAAGGAAACAAAATATAAACACATGAGCTACTGGACTGTCGTAGACTTGTCATGTAGGAATTAGACAATTAGGCAACTATTAAGTAGAGTTTCATAAGAGTACGAAGGAACTAGATTCACAGGAAGTGAAGACATGATGAAATAAGATATTTAATACAGAATAAGGCACAATGAAAGTGACAACAAATATCACTGGCTCAGTTAGAATAATGCATGATTACTACAAAGTGAGTGAAATGGTATTAAACTAACAATATTTATCCGGTCCCAGAATATAACATAGCAGTGCTTACCCAATTCCAAGAATCATCAGTCTGTAGAGTTCAGATAACTGTGCTCTGCAGACAAGACTTAGTCGGGGCTAAAAACATGGCATCCGTGACTTATATATCGCTTGGACAGTGGCTACCAACTTCAGCTCGGTGCCTAACAACGAGCTGGCCTCTGAGGAAAGCAGAGTGTAAGCCACGCCAGCAGCAAGCTACCACGCTGAAGAACTGGACCTCAAAGCTAAAAATAAACCACCACTCTTCCGGAGTACCCAAGAAAAAATTTCTGGCTAAATTGAAATGCATTTACTGTGAGAAAGTTTACACTATATAATCTATTCTTACAAAGTTTAGTTTTTTTGTTAGTTTAGTCAGCATGGACTTATGTCGACTTATGTTTACAATTTATATTTGAAAAGATTTCAATATTTTTAATTTCTCAATTTATTATCAAACCAAACTTATAAGAAATAAAAGAATTGTTGTAGATTGATTTTTTTAAATGTTTGCTAATAAAGATGTGTTATTTGCTTATTAGGGTAAAGTGGGGTAATTTCGGCATGGAGGTAATTTCGGCACCCCCGAGTAGCCAATATCGTGCAGCAATAAAGTTGTATGGTGTGGCGTCATAGGTCTGGACGCTATAATATAGAAAAAGATTTAAAACCTTGTAAGAATCGCATTTTTAGCACGATTTGTGAGTCATTTTCGTTTTGGTGCATTTTGTTAACTGCACATCAATTCAGATGCATCGTTGCTGAAAATTTGGTATCGCTCCTATAAACAAATGCAATGGTTTTTCTCCACATTTAAATATTGCACTGCAGAACCCTGAGCTAATACAAAGTGTACGGCAGCCGATTATTTTTTCGATGTACCGTCAGAAAAATGCCTACCTATGAGGTAATTTCGGCACTCAACTCTTTTCTAATTCCGGCAGTGCCGAAATTTGCTCTAGGGTAATGCCGAAATTACCATTCTGTCTTGCTTCAGTTGGCCACGTTTAAATAGCCTTTTTAATTCTGTCAGCATCCGTTGCATAGTTAAAACGCACGAGTATTTGCACAGGTAAAATGGATGATTGGGTGAGATAACTGAGCCAAGCCATAAATGTGGGCGATATGCTCAGTGGTCGAACAGTGACATCAGATTAGCAGTAAAGGCTGTGCTTGTTGAAGAGCGTCGGAAGAAAACAGTCGCTAAAGAGCTTGGAATTCCACGCCAAACTCTTCAGGACTATCTGTAAAGAGCTTGCGTGGACGGTGCTGTCGACCAACCATTTAACTGATGATCAGGAGAAACAGCTGTCGGAAGTTTTGATTTTCATGTCCGACGAACTGTTTGATCTCTCACCGAAGATCGTCAGAGAACTATAGTGTTCAGTTATTGCGAAATTAATTAAATTGAGTACCAAGTTAGGCCTAACGACGGTGACTGGCTTGCTGGATTCATTAAAAGCCATCGCGAGTTATCCGTATGGGTAGGAGAGCCGACTTCAATGCAGAACTAAAGTATCGGAGTTAACAGATCCAAAGTCGACAGGTACTTCGATGAATTGCAATTAATTATATTCGACAGCAGTGAGAAGTTACTCATACCATAGGAGAATATCTTCAACGTAGATGAATCCAGTGTCTTCAGTTCGTCCCACTGCGAGGAACAACTTTTGCAGCTAGTGGGCCTGAATGTAATCAAATTTCAAAGATCTGACAAGAGTGAGTGCAAGGTAGGCCTATGGCACGCAGAAGTCTGAAAGAGTTTGCCCTACAAAAGACAGTTGGAGACGGAAGAGGCTGCAAAGAAGAAAACTTAACGAACGTCCACTAGAGAAGACGAACAAGAGGAGGAAGCGTGAATTCTGCAGTAGCGGCAGCAGCTGTGAAAGACAGTGACAATGAGAAGGCCAAATTCTGGTCACAGAACGGTTTGCCGCTAGTAGTTTCGTCGACACAACTCCATGCCTGTTTTGCAAGATTCCGTATTATAACGTTGGTGTCAGTGCAGACGAGGCGAGTAGGCCCAATGGGTGTGCGAAAACTCCACTTGCATCGACTAATGTGGTAGTTGCGAGTAGACTTTAGACGTCGCAACTTACAAACATCCTGTTCATTGCACTGTAGGGCCTAACTGCTTCATAAATGTTTCCATTATGCTTGGTCATTTTTGTCGTCGTTAAGTTGTTGACTCACTTTAGCTAGGATAAGGATTTGTGCAAAAGAAAAAGAACTATTGCATTATGACAGTGGTCTCCACTTGCCGTCCATTTGCACTAGGCTACTATGACTCGAGTATGTTCGAACAATTTTTGAATGTTTAATAAATATAAGCTAAACATTGCGTGTTACAGTCTCTGACTGTAGAGTGTAAACAACTGCAGGTATATATGCCCCATAGGTATAGGCCTACATTCATAGTTTTTGCTTATCTGCTCAATTTAGCAAGTCATAAATGTATGGTAATTTTCATTTCGGTTAATTTCGTCACTCCTGCCGAAATTACCCTACCCTGTGGCCGAAATTACCCTACCCTGTGGGTAATTTCGGCTTTTGAATGTCTTCACTTCGCATGTTATAACAGGAATTTGTGAGAGACGATTCACAGTTTGAAGGCGCCATTTCATAGCAGAGGGTTGAAGCAAAAGGTTGAAACTTCATTGTGTCCTACAGATGTGATAGCATTTTAAGTATTGAAGAAATTGCATAAGGTGCCGAAATTACCCTATTTTACCCTAAATTCTGTAAATAAGATTTTTAATTTTAAATTGCAGTAGGGCCTACAAGATGCGAGAGTCAAGTTATTTTCTATTGTCGTTTTTTCCGTTTTTTCCCGTTTTTAACTTTTTTAAAAACGACGTTTTTCCGTTTTTTATTTAGTTTCTATCGTTTATAACAACTATGGTTCAAATAACAGGTCCAACGAATTTGATAGGAAACAGTTTTAAGTTGGTTCTAGCATATTCACTTCCGTATAATCCTTGTGCCCTTATGTTATAAGAGTGATTATTAGCAGAGTTATAAAAGTAATCATTAAATGTTCCTGGTTACAACTCATTTTCAAAACAATACAGAAATTCGCCAACCTCAAGTTTCTTGATTTGGTCAATAGTTAAAATACTACATAATTGAAAATCAGGTTTGGAATGGCTATAGTAATGGAGATCTTATCTTGGGTTCTCACTGGTTAAATTCACTGAAAAATTAACAGGAGTATATTCCAGAGTTGCAAGAAATATTTGTGCCTGTGCATGCATTAGTATACACCGGAACCCTTCATAAAAGTTTCCACTAAGACTTACTTAAAATAGACTATAGGTCATCTCCCATTCTTAAGGGAGTGACTACAGGTATCCTGCTTATGCTGCTCAGGTGGTTCTGTGGTGAAGATTGTTTATCGAAGTAAAGAAAATCTCGAAGAAGCGGAAAGCAATGTAAGTTGTTACATCTGTAACATGTCTCCGTATAACATTCAACATACTACTATGCATAATGCTTAGATCTGCCTAATTAGGTCGCTTATAAACAAGTCAATATTAGCTCTCAGGGTTTTAAATCTAGTACAAAATGTGAAAAACGTTATAGATGTTCGTAATTTTAATTTATGGCTTAAATAGTTAATATGTAATGCATTTCGTTTAATCTATTAGTTTAGAATTTGTTTCGTTACTGATAGCAGTTGGAGTTTGCAAGATAGGAACCCAAGAACAAAATTGCTATCGTACATAAACGAACCATATTTTATTTACGAAATTCTATCGTTATCGTAATTTCCAAATTTCTAAAGCGCCACTATAAAGCTAAGCACAGATCACCAGCTTACTCACGTGCGCTGAATTCCTTACGTTCCATGTAATTACAGACCATCGGCGTTGAGGGTCACTTGCAGCTGGTATCTTTTCCAAAGACCAAATTGACAGATGCTCTTGAATACATCCAACAACAGGCAAAGATAACACGAAATGGGAAAGAAGAGCAACCAGAAATTTTTACAACTGGAATTGGTTGTGCACAGCTTGGAAAAGCTATCAGTGAAACCTTGAATATTCGGTAACTAGGGAGATATTTGGCCTCAAGTGTATTTGCTCTATTCGCAATCTTATAGATAGAAAGATAACATTGATCCCGACAAAACGACACATTCATCTAATGAAGCTCCAGTACTGTTCAAAACTTACCTGTGGACGGGTGACCTTTAGCAATATGTAAAACAATGAATTCACTTCTCGCTTTTAGGAAGTGCTTAGTTTTAAATGGGAATCTTGTTTTCTAGCCCCAATTGCAAATTATCTATTAAATCTACCGGTTTATGACACAGAAGTGTTATTAGTTGACAACTGTTGTAATGCCTGTGTCTGATGCACAAGACGACAGCCTCGGGCCAACCTGATAATTAGAGAAACCTGATAATTAGAGAACATTGTTGAAGCACTTTCGAGGGTGGGCTAATTTTCTAAACAGCTTTTAACTTGCTTTATTTAAAGTGTATCTTGCACATTGGTATGCTTCACAGTGTTGTGAATATCTCTGTTATGCTTTTGCACATCAGGCTTGGCAAGGAACATTTTGTAAAAATACCTAAGCAGTTATATCAGTTAGAGCATAACCATAATGTTCATAATTTGTTACAAAATAATCACCGAAATAAAGCTCAGTCAAATTAGCTATGCGACTTCGAATGTAGTTTCTACAAAAAAGGTATGTATTGCATTACTTTCTGGTTACAATACGAAGCGACCCTGCAGCAATGAACATTCTATGGGAGCCCATATCGGATTATTGGCCCTACATGGAATATGGTCCCCATGTATAGACATGCTGGCAGATGGTATTTCTTCTGCAAACCTTTCATGAGTTGCTTCCATTTCGTGAAGTTCATGATATGTTGCTATTGTTGACTCAAGCCATCGCCATACTAAAGCACCATGTTGATATAAACAACTTCTGCACATTGATCAGGATACATATATTATTAACCATAAAACAACAAAAACTCTTTGTCGGGTTCAGCTATTGTGGGACACATCTAGTTCTTAGTCCTTATCCGTCGACACTGCAGTTTACTTCCGTACAAAGTTATAATCTTGGCACTGCTAGTCATACGATTTTAACCTCTTAAATCCCACGCTTTCTAGCATTTGGCTACTGGCACTCACATACATGTACGAAGGGTTTTTATACTCGCATGTTCTTATCATTCCTTGTGATAAGTTCTATTTTGGCCCTCTAATGGTTTCTGAAGTAAGCGATTGTACAATGACATTTAAGTTCTTTCTTGGAAATCCAGATTGAACAATAGCGTGGAGTTGGACTGCTTTGTCAAGGCTTTCACCTATCTCGCTTCGCAGTTGTCTCGCGAAGAATTTCTAGAACCGCTTGACTTAGAAGTGGCAAGAAAGGCAGAAGCAGAAATGATGGAGGAGATGGTAGTATATGCAAAATTACAGGAAAATGATCGAACGGAAGGTTTCGATGGCATGCATTTCAACATAAACGACAGGCAGCAACATACCCGAAACGAGAACTATTTACCAGGTGTTCCGCTGGCAAAATGTGAGGACATCTATCCATGCATTCTAGCAATGTGTGGATCTGGAATTGGATATATACAGGTAATATTTTATTAGTTTGCTTAGATCAATTTCTGCCACTGTCAAACGATGCAGCTCTGCTGGTCTTACAATTATACGCATGTATTCGAGTTAAATCTATCGTTCAGTGTATTTGTTCATTTGTCAGTTCTTTTTCTCTGTGAGATTCTGCACATGTGTGGATATATCAGAGCACTTCCACAGCATCGCGTTGAATAACTCACAATGGTGTTATGGCAGTTTTACCTAAGAATCACGGAACAAATGTGTCTTAAGTCGAGCAGAAAAGGTTTCCTGAAGTGTTAAAGATGCTATTGATCGTATGCCCGATGGCAGATTGTTCCAGAGAGACGGACCCGCAGAGGGAAAGGCTCGCGCCTACGTGCGAGTGCGCCACAATCTCATGAACTGGCCATGGGAAGCCGAACGCAGCCGGAGGCCGCCGGGACAGCTTAACACCGCTCTGTGCAGCTCCGACATGTAGTATGGTGCCGAGCCAGTGATCGAAGCCCGAGCAGTGAGGAGCATTTAAAATCAGAGGTGTCGCGAATATAAGCTGATATGTGCGAAAATATGACTTGGTTGGCCACGACTCGGGCAGTGCAATTAAGAACAAGCTGAAGAATAGGAAAGTTACGTGGAGGCCTACCAGAACTGAACTGCAGATGCGTTTCTGTTCCACCTGTAGCGGATCCTGTTATCTCACAATTACCCAGGTGCGACACGGTGATGTTTGGCACTCGATATCTAAACAGATGGTGTCGCAGCACCGATAACTGGTGCTAATTCAAAAAATCTATAGCCTTTTTCAGTGACGATACCGTAGGCCGCAGTAAGTTCTCACCTGCTCCTCTTTCACTGCAATGTCCTTAGCCCACAGCTTTCAACCTATCTTGATATTTAATATATACACATTCCCTATAGTTCATGTCGGCAACACCAGATCCATCGATGAATGATCAGTGGTTAAAGTGGTTTGGGTGAGCAGTGGGAACTCCAAAATTTGAGTTGACTCGATAGTAGACAGGATCGTCTCCCCCCCCCCAGGTAACGAGTCGTCCCCCTAAATGTAACCAAATTCCGCACAATAAAAATGTATAAAAGAATACATAACAAAATTCCAAAAATCAATTACATTAATTTATTTATCTTTTTTCTTTGCCCCTAAAATGATAACGAATCCTGCCGATTCATTGAATGCATAGAGTAGTCGGCCGGCCCTAATAGTGGACTACATACAGGGCTCGAAGTGGGAAACAAGAGGTGCCGGTATGGCTAGAAGAACCATTCCCTCCCATCTCCTTCCCTTCCCTTTCCCTGCCCTCCCTCAGCCTTCCCTTCCCTTGTCCCTCCTCTGCCCCCTGCCCTCCCCTGCCCTCCCCTTGCCTATCCATCCTCCTCCCCTCCCTTCCTTCCTCTGCCTCCCTTTCCCTCCCAACCCCTTCCCCTCCCGTTCCCCACCCGTTGAAGAGGGGGGCCCGGGGGTTTCTCCCCCGGAAAAATTTGGAATTCTACATTGCCGTAGGTGAGTTTTAGAGAATTTTCGGAGAAAGAAAACTGGTTTCTTGTCAAGGGTTTCGTCGTGAGAAACTATTTAAAATTCACGAGACTGCATACCGGTATGGATTTTTCGCCTGGAGAAGTTCCAGTATGCTTTCAGCCGGCCAGGAGAGGTGCCGGTATGGCATACCGTTTCATACCGTCCCACTTCGAACCCTGACTACATAATCATATAAAGGAGTCGGGTTCAAAGTCAAAGGGTCAGGGTTCGACTCTCACATACGGCTGTGTTGAGTTAATCAAATGACCAAAGCATAACCCATTGTATCCATATAACATCTGATAGAAGCCTTTTATTAAACGGTAATAACATTTCAGAAAACAATAACATTAATATATAACCTGATAAGTAATGGTATCAATTTTTAAGCAGTAACAAAATTCTACTAGAAAAAAACAGAGACATTTTGATTCAGTCAATGATGGGCAATGAACATGAAAATGACTTGCATGCTGGTACTTCTGATTGATACATCACACATACACAATGTAAATACCAAAATAAATGCAATAATTTCAAAAAATAAAACCACTACCATTACCTTAATCACCACATAATTGCAGTCACAAAAATGCAATCACAAAATTCTAGAAAAAAATAGAAGGGACTTCTGATACAGTCAAATGATGTGTAATAAACAAGAAAAATTGCAGGTGATTCTCTGAATGTAAATTTAAAAATTCTGATACAAAGTGACAAAACTAGTACCAAAACCTAATGGTGAGAGCCTATTGCCGCTCAACAATTCCAACCAATGACTTCAAATTTTATTAGGTCGTTAGTCTAACTCACTGCTATCCTGCGAAAGTTGTTTACAAGCGGGCTGCGGCCACAGTTTAACATCGTAACAGTACTTGTAGAAAACAATGAGAGTTGTGACTCGTTTTAAGTCATTTGTCGTTACTGAGTGCCGCGAGCGGGCGTTCCGAAGAAGAGTTTTTTTTGAACGCATGCGTTCCCAGGGTTCCATTGCATTGTGAGCAGTGGGAACGCAAGCAAAGAATTTCGAGAGCAGTGGGAACGCCGTTCCCACGCGTTCCCACCCACTTTGAGCAGTGGGAACGCAAGCAAAGAATTTCGAGAGCAGTGGGAACGCCGTTCCCACGCGTTCCCACCCACTTTAACCCCTGTGAATGATGCATAACCCAGTCGAAGACGATTCAACCAAGAAGGCTTCGGCTGATTTGACAAATCGTGCGTTGTGACAGAGAACAGGACAATGACAGACTTCTGCAGTCTATGAGTTCCTGCTCTCAAGAGGTTAAAGACTTGGACACGAAGGGCGGAGTTTGACGTGTGGCTGCTGAACTTTGGACCACACACTCCTGGGGAAGACCTCAGATCAGAGACGATTGGCGGCGTGTCGTGGAAGCGGCAATGCTCCGCGAGGGGCATGTCACGCGGCATGATGATGACGACGATGATGATGATGATGACGATGATAATAATAATTATGATGGTAATAATAATAATAATGATGATGATGATGATGATGATGATGATGATGATGATGATGATGATGATGATGATGATGATGATGATGATGATGATGATGATGATGATGATGATGATACCAATTTTAATAATGATGATGGTGGTGGTGGTGGTGGTGGTGGTAGCGGTGGCGGTGGTGGTGGTGGTGGTGGTGGTGGTCTGGCAATTAAAACCTAGCAATATTGTAAATTCATCAGTAGTTTCATTCACAGTAAGGTGTCAATAAACTCAAACTAATAACAACTGTAAATTCAATGTGCTTCTGTTGCTGATTTGTAATTGTGTTGTACAGATAAATGCAGACAAATCATTTAAGTTTCTTGATATATCCAGTCGAGGTGGCAGAGCTCTTCACGGTTTGGGTACACTGCTAACAGGCTGCAAGGTACTATAAACTGTACACGGCGTCTGCATAAATTCATTTATCAACAACATTAACTTAGTTTGTGTAGGCCTATGCTATGTTTGCAAAATTACATTACTGTCTTACAGTGCTCACTGTTAAGTTGACATCACACCGGCGTCAACTGAGCTCAAACTTTCAAGAAAATCGTGCTTTCTCAGTGAACCAATGCTGTAGAATGCAACTAAATCCTTAGATTGAAACTTAATAACATTGTATTTAATTAGTTACTTCTATCGCGCTGATGTTTCGTGCAAACAAAGCTTCAAATGATAACGCACCATAACCTAGCCGAAAATCAGGTCAACATTCAGAAAAAGTCATCATAGGCAACTTTGCTGACTATGGTTAATAAACAATATGAACAGGTAATTCTTAAGTTGAAAACGAACCAATATAACCGACGGAGCAGAAATACACAAGCAGTATTCCAAAATCTACGCCAATCAGCCGTTAAAATCGCTCTTCAGCAACAGTTCCGGTCTGAAGAATGACCAGAGAAAGATAGGATTAAAGAACTATAAGTCCGAGAAATAAGGACTGATATTAAGTGTAGCGTATTGATAGAGTTCAATGTTGAATAAACAATTAGCCACAAATTGAAACAAAATTCTTTGATAAGCAGGAAACCAGTCTGTAGGCATGGAGGTTTAATTTGAGATGTTAAATGACTTACATTTGTACCATTGTTTGAATTTGGACATGGTATACGTGAGGTCAGATTTTGAGAGCATGACAAAATGACCTGAAGAATGTGATCGAAGAGCAGTAACAGAATGAGGCCATATTGAAAAAGCAGCGAGTAATCAAGACATCCTAGGCGTGGTCATATATATGCGTAGAAAAACAAATATGTCTATGGATGCTAAGCC
Organism: Allolobophora icterica; assembly: GCA_963556255.1. Classification (NCBI taxonomy): domain Eukaryota; kingdom Metazoa; phylum Annelida; class Clitellata; order Crassiclitellata; family Lumbricidae; genus Allolobophora; species Allolobophora icterica. Next base: position 24,055,283 of record OY744608.1, read on the forward strand.
ATTTTTACATTTCAATAGGAGCAATGATTAGCTGCGTCAATATGAAATAGTCACTCAAAACAATAAATCCGATTTTAAGAGTAGACTTAGAGAAAATGGTTAGAAGGTTAATTGAAAATTCGTAAGACAGTTATCGGAACAGGATTCTTTGAGGCAAGGTTACACAGTTCTATATAATAATAATAATAATAATAATAATAATAATAATAATAATAATAATAATAATAATAATAATAATAATAATAATAATAATAATAATAATAATAATAATAATAATAATAATAATAATAATAATAATAATAATAATAATAATGATAAAAATAATAATAATAATAATAATAATAATAATAATAATAATAATATTTATTCTTTAATTAAGCGCCTGCAAACGCACTGCGCTGTACATGTACATGTTATCCGATAAATCTTAACTACTAACAGAACAGACAGCCTGCAATACATGGCGCAAATTGCAGCCTACAAAGCATGTCCGCCTATGGGACTCGATCTCTATACCTCTCGCACTCTACGCCAGATGTTATCCAATGCGCTATCGGGCCCCCGATATGAGTCATTGCATACTAACAAGGTGCGGCAGAAGTCATATTCTGAAAAACTATCTTTCTTTATCGTCTGAAGAATTTCGAAGAGTTACTGGAGTTGGCTTCTCGTGGAGACCCAAATAAAGTTGATTTCTGTTGGAACGATATGTTTATGGATGTCAATACCACAGATGTCGATGAAAGCCTATATACCGAGATCTCTCAGATTTCATCACCTGTCTACAGCTTTGGAAAAGCAGTTGGAGCCAAGAAAGGTTTGTGGCTATATCTAGGAGCGATACAGAATCATGCCTAGGGTTCGTCAAAACGGCCGTATGGTACCTATAAAAGTACCTGGTGTAAAAAAAAGAAATTTAAGAAAATGCCTATCACTGAAATTTGTTGCAGAAAAATTGCACTAACCGTGACGTGAGATAAAAAAAATATGTATATTATGAAGGAAACCTGCTAAATGTGTATCATGCTGTATATTCTTTTGGGTCAAGCTGCCTTTGCCTCTTAGATTTCTTTTAAATGTTTATTTTGAAGTGATTGAATCCAGAGAAATTTTTGTCACTATGGTTTTAAATGGTATTAACCAAGGCCAGGAGTGGGACCCAAGTGATATGAATGTCTTGAAATTGTTTGCTAATGAGTTCGAATTCGAAGAGTTCCTGAAGTTTGCTTCTCGTAGAGACCCAAGTAAAGTTGCCATCTATTCGAACGATGTATTAATGGATGTCTCTGCCACAGATGGCGATGAAAGTCTATATCGGAGACATCGAGTTGTGTGAACAGTCAGGGCGTCGTTCTTTCATTCAATCGCACTTAACTCTTAATAGAACTTAGCATTTTGTCCTTTCCTACTCACACGGACACTGGAATCTACAAAGAACCCTAGAAGAATCAGCTAACCACCTAAGATCCTGCATAAAATGAATTTAGTATAAATACAAATGTGTGATGTTAGGTCACGAAAAATCAGGCATTGAGATCTATCTGACAGTTTTAACTGGTCATCGAGATGTCTGGATCGATCTTTTGGCTTCTATTTTACCATGGGTGTCGAAGCCGGTCTATTAAAGTTACAGCATTATTCTGTTGTCAACTCACATGATGGGCCGTGGCTGCGAGCTGTACACTTATATCATGGATCGAATCACATTACGCCAAGTTACGCTACATTACCAGTTGTGCTAATGAAATTTAACGCGTGTTGAACACAATATAAATTTCTGTTTCATGCACTTTAAAACATTGCAATGCACCAGCCACGCTAGAGACTTCCATTTAAAAATCTAAATCGCATACACCAGTATGTGGACCTCTTGAAGATTTACGCTTCATCCTTCTTACACTGTGACTTTGAGAGCATGAACTATAGCAGTAATTTCAATTGTTGTATGTCACACAGAGGAATTCCGACCTGAAGATCTGGCGATCGCTTGGGTTAAATACTTTTCCTTAGATCTCGCTCAATGTCTGACGCTTATCGCGCAAGGCCACGGAATCAGACGGATTTTCTTTTGCGGCAGCCTGTGCAACAGTCCCTTGGTACGCAGAATTCTGACAAAAGAAATGACAAGAAGAAGAATTTTCCTCAACTTATTTGAAACTTCTAAGAAGGTAATTCTGTCAGAATTGTTCTCATTCACTTTCTTCAGGTTTTAAAAGTTTTATGGAAAAGTTAGTAGCAATGATTACAGGACCTTCAAGGGTTCGAGTGAGTACCTTGCCTTAATAAATAATTAGGCAACTCATTTTAATTTTAAAAGAATGTTCTCAATTCATAAGTAAATGCACGGTTCAAATTGACTCTGAACACAGTGCTTTATTTTGTGTCTTGAATTTTACATAATGTGAAAAATCTCTTCAGCTGTAAATCCAGATTCAAACTTTTTCACCACATCCTAGATGGTGCTAGTGATGGATTGAATATTTTTATCTGTATTAGATGCATATCAAAATATATTTTTAGTTATTCAGGCATTTTTGTCAACTAGCAAACAGTTCACGTTCCGACTAAGCACGTATAACAATATCTCTGCCTGAAAATGTTTTCCTGTAGAAAGGAAAATAAAGGTAAACATCTTTGAAATGCTGACATGAATTTAGTCTTTGAGAAATAATTTTTTCAGGTTGGAGGCACTCAGTTTAATTTTCTGAAGCCTGGACCTCATCTTGGAGCTCTGGGAGCCTTAATCACTGAGTTCGAAAAGCTGAACGGAGACAGCTACACCAATCATTTTACGAAGGCTTAGTATACGGGTTATGAATGTGAGCCGTAGTTCTTCTTTATGGAACATTTTCCTTAACTTGTCCCAAGTCATCAGCTAACTCATGGTAAATTAATGAGTTTCATTGTCAGAGGTATATGATACAGAACAATGTTTCATTTTCTGAGTAATATCTCGAACTATTATAAGATTTATGCTGGATCGTGTTAGTTTGTCTGTTTGTCTGGCAGGGTCATTAACATTTTAGAGATATGAAGAGTAGGCCTACCTAAACTTGTTCAAATTATATCGCAAGCTATCTTCTATGGCCTTATTTAAATCTTGAGCATAAATCGGTTTATATAGCTCTTTTAAATACATGCAAATATCGTAACTTGTAGGCCTACACCAACTGAAGAATTCATATAAGATAGCCAGCAAAAAGCTGAACATTACGCATGTCTTACTGCATAAGAATAAACAAACATCGAGTGATTTACAGAGGTAGGCATGAAGCATAATTTTCCAATTTTTGGTGTTAAATGTATTTGACATTTATAGCTTTTCTAGTTATGAGACAATTTCAAGTTCTAATTATGACATTAACATACCTATTTATGTACCTGAGTGCAATTATCTGTGGCCAACTTGTGTGAGATATTTGCTAGTTCATATATGAAAGCAAAATACCCTACTTGTTGTACCGCGATTATATTCTTTCCCCATCTGATATTCAGTCCTAAATCAAACTAGTTCATAGCGTATGAAACAATTTCATGCGCTATAAATCTGACTTGTCATGGATATAAAAGTGATAACCTCTTTTACTGGGTTACAGATTCGTAACATTTGGATTGAAGGGTGAATTGAAACAATAACTTGGTTCATTATTGTTTAACCAATTACTTTGGATTCCAGATAGTTCAGCTGCGTACATATTTGAGAAATATACATCTTTACCGCCAGATTATGTGCAGGATATTTAGGCCCTATATTATGTGTTTCGTGTTTTACATTCATCTATGTATAATAAGACTAAATACACCGATCATTCATCCACTATTTCTGAATTTTCGGGTCAATTAGTAATAGGCCTAATACTATAACATATCGGTTGCTTCGTGACCAGCTAGTTTATTTGTGTTTTACATAAGCCTCGATGATGACGCTCAAAACTAATTAATTACTAGCTACATTTCGAATTGGTTGTCAGATAATTGTATCAATCTACGTTAGATGATTTTGCTTTTTACTTATGTTATTTTTGAAAAAAAACTATGCATATTGATTCTAGAAAGAGTTCAAGCGTGTGTCTTGGTTTTCTTCTTAAAAATTTCTGATTGCATAAATCCAAAAAACTCAACTGTATCATATGTGTGTATATATATATATATTGTTAGCTTGTTAGTCTAGAGGTGAAATGTGAGTTAGAATGATATGAGAAATGACAAGAAAAACGAAGACTTTCGCAATATTGATAAAACGTATATTTACACTATGTACATAATTGAAACGATACTCACACATACGAGACAAAACGAAACGTCAAAAGAGAAGACGCCTGCACAAACTTCACAAAGGAAGATACAACTCGAGAACCGGCAATTAAACATGAGTAGCGACCACGTAGGGTACACTCTCGGAAAACGACCACAAAAGGGTACTTACAATGCGTGACACAACCAGTGCACGTCTTACGCCTTACTAAACTAAAACCGGTCTCCCTGTAGACACAAGAACCATGCTATATATAGTCAACGAGACCATCCTACTTCTAGCTTCAAACGAGGTGCGTCTTAACTAAGGTTAGTAAGTGCACGTGAGGATGATAATGGCGGGATGGCTGTGGGCCACTCCCAACAGACCCCCCCCCACTACGAAAAAGAGGAAACATTAAAAGTGTTTCCGACCATGCAAAACTACAAATGTACATGAATATAAACTATCTCGAAAAGTTCAACAACATAACAGTCCACTAGAAACGTTTAGAACACAAAAAGAGAATCATCTATGTAAGCTTAATACAAGAGACTGACAGTCCGTAGAAATCTATGGAAAGTTCGTACATTCAAACTGAGGGGCGACTTAATATGTCTGGTAACACATTGTCTCGACCACGCCGATGCTTTATGTTCAAGGAATATTGTTGGAGTTCAAGACTCCATCGCAAAAGTTTCGCATTCGAAGGAGCCATGCGATTTATGAACTGGAGTGGACTATGGTCCGTATAGACGACCACTGGCGCGGAACCAAAGTACACGCTGAACGCGCGTACACCGACCACCAGCGCAAGTGCCTCCTTCTCAATGGTCGAATAGCGTACTTCAGCCGAACTCAACTTCCGACTCAGGTAGCAGACCGGGTGTTCAATCTCGTCCGTTATCTGAAATAGACAACCTCCCAAACAAAAGTACGAAGCATCTACAGCCAAATAAAAGGGTTTGTCAAAATCTGGCGGTTTAAGTATAGGCCGTGAAGCCATCCTAGACTTCAAATCAATGAATGCATTCTCAGCCTCAGAAGACCAAGTAAACCGGTGACCTTTCTTAAGTAACAAAGTAAGAGGTAACGTTAACTGAGAGTAATGCGGCAGAAACTTGCGGTAATAACCAGCCAAACCCAGAAAAGATTGAACCTGCTTCTTATTTTCAGGACGCGGAAATCTTAGCAAAGACTCGACCTTCTGCATGCGTGGCTGAATAGAGTTCAAACCAATATGGTGACCCAGAAAATCTATCTCTGCATTAGCAAAGACACACTTCTTCAAATTCAATGTAAGTTTAGCGTTAGCAATACGTGTTAACACTCTTTTCAAGTGAGACAAATGTGAGACCCAAGAACAACTGAAAATAATCAAGTCATCCAAATATCCATCACAAAACTCATCTAAGCCATGCAACAGTTTCGCAACCAAACGTGAAAATGAGGCTGGTGCGTTTCTTAAACCGAACGCCATATAGCGCCACTGGTAATGACCATGTGGGGTCACAAATCCAGTTAAAGGGATTGATTTACTATCAAGAGGAACTTGCCAGAAACCTCGTGTCGCGTCAAGCTTAGTCAGAAATTTGGCTTGTCCAACCTTGTCAATTAACGATTCTACACGTGGCATCGGAAAAGGATCGGCTACCGTAAGCGCATTCAACTTACGAAAGTCTGTGCACAGCCGCAGAGACCCATCCGATTTAGGTACAAGTACAATAGGCGAAGCCCACGCACTTTCGGACTCCTCTACAATGCCTTCTTCAATTAGGCCTTTAATCTCTTTGTCTACCTGTGCCATACGCTCAGGATGCAACCGATAGGCTGTCTGTCGTACTGGTCGTGCACCAGGTATCAACTCAATACGGTGTGCAATAAGTGAAGTCTTGCCAGGTACATCGCTAAACACACCCTTAAACGTACTAAGCATGCCCAGCAATTCATCCCGTTGCACAAAATCCAAAGGACTATTTGCGACCACCTCCTCTAATTTAGGCGAATCAGACACATTCACACTTGCAGGCACAACCAAACCGACATCAAGTGTAGGCGTACAATCAACACGCGACTCATATTTCTTCATGAGGTTCACATGCACAACACGTTTACATTTCCGTCTATCCGGAGTGGCAACCAAATAATCAACAGGTCCCAACCGTTCCAAAACGACATATGGGCCAGCATACTTAGCCTCAAGTGGCTTCCCAATCAACGGTAAGAGCAACAAAACTTGCTGTCCAATTTCAAAGTCAACAGCTTTTGCACACCTATCATACCATTGTTTTGATTTCGACTGTGCGACTAACGCATTCTCATTCGCCATACGTACAGACGTACGAATTCGTTCACGCAAATCCATCACAAAGTCAACCAGATTTGTCTTACTCACTCCAGACAAAACATCATCATTCAACCAACTCTGCTTTATCAAACGCAAAGGTCCATTCACACACCTTCCAAAGACAAGATCAAAACTACTGAAACCTAGTCCTTGTACAGGAACTTCACGGTAGGCAAATAGAACCCACGGCAAAATTTGATCCCAGTTGCCAGGAAAATCCTCAACAATTGCCTTAAGCATATCTTTCAACGTTCTGTTAAATTTCTCGCAACACCCATTACTCTGAGGATGATACGGACTAGTTTTCAACTGCACCACACCACATGCTTGCAGAAAAATTTGCATCAAATCAGACATGAAGTCAGTGCCACAATCCGACAAAATCTCAGTTGGAAACCCAAACATTGTGAACACAGATATTAAGCATTTCGCTACATCATGCGCTGTGTGGTTTCTCAACGGAAACGCAAAAGGATAGTGTGTTGACAAGTCAATAACAGTAAGTATGAAACGATTTCTCGTACCGTCACACACACTTAGGGGTCCAACTGTATCGATTGCCAGGCGGGAAAAAGGTTCCGCTATGACAGGAAGATTTATCAGAGGTGCCCGAGAGGGAGGTGCCCCTTACCTAGTCTCTGACAGACATCACATGTTCGACAATAGGTACGAACAGAAGAATTAATGCCAGGCCAATAAAAATGACGCATTAAGCGGTCCAAAGTTTTCTTCACACCCTAGTGACCACTTGCAGGGATATCATGAGCAACGTACAATAACTTAGCACGCAACTGCGTAGGAACAACAATTTGCGTATACCCTAAATCATCAGGCGTATCTAAATCCTTCCACTGCCTCACCAAAATTCCGTTAACAATCGAATACGATTGGCGTTCCATATACTGACCATCCCTTCGCTCAACCAGCTGATACAAGGGAAGCAAAGACGTATCGGCTTTCTGCATATTAATTAAAGTCTCGCGCGACACTACATTGGTTAAATCAGCATGCACTGCAGTAGACTCTTTGAATAAGCCACTCAAATCTACGTCTAACTGCACATTTATATCAGCAGAATTATCTTCTACAGATTGAGTATGCGACACAGGTAAAGAGCCAGAATCGGTCAATTTAGTTTGAGCGCGCGTAGTCACTCCCACATTTATCTCATCTTGTGGACTATCCAAGTCGTTACCAATTAGAACGTGAATGCCAGGTGGCAAATGGTCTACCAACCCACATAAGATAGTGCCGTTAGCAAATTTAGACTCAACTCGAATTTCAACCAAAGGAACACGAAGCGTGACACCCGAAATACCTCTAATAAGGCGAACCTCACCGGTGTCACAGAACTCATTAGCATGCAATAATTCCTTGCTAGCCAAGCTTTGCACAGAACCAGTATCTCTTAACACAACAATATTGCGAGAAAGTCCAGTAGGCGTATACACATAGCCAGACGAACAGAATGACAAGTAGCCAGCGTCGACCATTTTAGTCGGCCCATCCTTCACTTGTACAGACATATCTACGCCCGTGACTAATTCTACATTCCTAGGACTGGTGTTCTGCTGAGCAGCGAAATCCCGTTTTGACCTCAATTCCGGATGTAATTTGTAACATGAAGAAATCCCATGATTAGATTTACCGCAGTAAGTACAAACAATCTGGGAGTCAAATGACTTGTGAAATTGAAATTGGCCCTCTTTACGGAAATTTTTCGGCGACCAATGGGCTTTTGCTCCACGACCCGAATCACGACCAAATCCAAAATTTTCCAGTTTTTCATCATTCGAATGCAAGACAGAAGCATGCACAGGGAAGGGCTTATATAGAATAGCAAATTCGTCTGCCAACTTCGCAGCGGCTGAAACTGTCGCGGGCTTTTTGTCAATTATCCATCTATGGATTTCAACAGGCAAGCAAGTCACAAACTGCTCAAGCTTAAAGACTTCAAAGGCCTTAGTCAAGTCATTAAACGCATCTTCACCTTCCAGCCACCTTTGAAAAGGTAACGCTAAGCGGAAAGCGAAAGCAGAGTAAGTCTCCTGCGCACCCTTAACCAAAGTTCTAAAACTCTTCCTATAGAATTCCGGCACCCTAGCGAATGCAGTCAACAAAGCCTGTTTTAGGGTGTCATAATTCTTACAGTCCTCAAGAGATAACTCCGAAAAAACCTGTTGGGCTTTACCAGTTAATTGAGGGTGTAACAAAGCAGTCCATTTATCTCTTGGAAATTTATGAATGGTCATAGCCTTCTCAAAGGAAACAAAATAATGTTCTATATTCGTCTCGTCAAATTTAGGGACCAATTTGATGGCAGAAGCTATGCGAAACACATCTTTGTCCTGTTCGGGACCTGGGTTCAAAACCTTAGCCTCTATGCGCTTTAGCTCTAACTCATATTGTCTCTGCCTCTCTTTATCTTGCCTCTCTCGTTCTCTTTCCTCCATCTTCAATTTTTCGTGCAATTCAGCCTTTCTGTCTTCAGCCTCTCGTTCTCGCTTTCTGTCTTCACTCTCTATTCTCAATTTCTGCAATTGAAATTCCCTGTCACTGTCTAATTTCGTCAATTCAGTCTTTTCTACCGCTTCCCGAGACCCAATCTCCTGCGGTCTAAATCCAAAATGGAACACATCTTTTTCCTGCGTACTCAATTTAGCAAGAACTTTCTGCATTTGAGGCTTACTCATGCCTCTAGTGTCTTGATCTAATTTCTCTAATTCAAGTCTTAATTCGTCAGCCGACATATCGAAGATGTCGTACAAACTTAAAGGCTTAGTCACCGGAGAGTGAAGGCCACTCCCAACCGGAGAAGCGGTTGCCGATGTATCAGACCCAAATGTAGCCATGATACAAAGTCGTATGCACAAAAACGTGTACAACTTCTAAAGAAACCGTCAAATACGCAAATACGCAGACCCAATTTCCAATTTTGAAATTTCCAATTTAACAAAACGGAAAACGGTGAATTTTAAGGACGAGCCCCCATATGTTAGCTTGTTAGTCTAGAGGTGAAATGTGAGTTAGAATGATATGAGAAATGACAAGAAAAACGAAGACTTTCGCAATATTGATAAAACGTATATTTACACTATGTACATAATTGAAACGATACTCACACATACGAGACAAAACGAAACGTCAAAAGACAGACTCTCCGAGAAGACGCCTGCACAAACTTCACAAAGGAAGATACAACTCGAGAACCGGCAATTAAACATGAGTAGCGACCACGTAGGGTACACTCTCGGAAAACGACCACAAAAGGGTACTTACAATGCGTGACACAACCAGTGCACGTCTTACGCCTTACTTAACTAAAACCGGTCTCCCTGTAGACACAAGAACCATGCTATATATCAGGCATGGCGAACCTATGGCACGCGTGCCCAACCTGGCACGCCAACAGATTTTACTTGGCACGCCACTGAACTCTGAACTTTCGTTTTTTTCATATCTTCTTTTTATTTCTTTATATCTCGCATTCAGCAATTTTTTTCCTGCTTCATTGTCACATTAAATTATAGTATTTGTTAGGCTTTAACTTTTAAAATGCATTCAAAAGATGAAGTTAGCGGTAGACCTTAAATTTTTACTTTAGCATCTGATGCATCATGTCAGCCTGTTAATTGTAACCTCGAAAGTGATCATTTGGAAGGATCCAAAGGAACAGACCGAACAGTATAGGCCTCTTGGATATTTTGGCCAAAAATGAAGTTCTTTGAACATGAGTATCGCTTCCAGACACATTTAATACACTCAAAATAGTCCCATTTAATCGATTTTTCTGTCAAGTTATTCGTGCAAATCCTTGTTCTCAACCACGAATTTCATTACGTATGCCTGACGTTATAAAAACAGATAAATCGGCGATAGTGGCCTACAAGTGCTGCATGCGTGGCACTGAAACCAACAAAATACAAACCAGACATAAAACAGTTGCCATCTACAGTTGTCCAGCAACGAAAATCACACTGACAATGTAATGTTCCACATAAAATTATAATTATAAATAAATCGCATTATTAAGTGGCCTCGTCCAAAATAATGCAACGACCATGGGCAAGGGGGCATTTTCCCCCTGGACATTGCAAATATTTTACAAAAATGTTTTTGGATATTATGAATATTTAACACTTCCAACACGATTTTCAATGCGAAAAAACAATTAATTATTTAGAGGAAGTCCATTGATCATTATTTTTGAATTTTTCTCTATACAATTTTTTTCTATGCAAAAATGTCATTTTGCCCCACATAAAAACATTTACCTCCCTAAATAATCTCCCCTAAAAAAAATCCTGCTGTCGCCAGGGCATATTTTAACTGTATAACTAGTGGGACAAATGTCCCAGTAGTCTTAGGATTTGTCCCAGTAGTGAGGCTGATTTGTCCCAGGCAATGTATGTATGAAGTATAACTAGTGGGACAAATTTTGGAAGAATTCAAAGATTTGTCCCAGTAGTAAAAGGAGAAAGGTATGACATTACTGTTGAACGACCCCGTATTTTTGGTTGGGAGACCCGACAAAAGCTGTAAAAAAAAGGTGATGACTAAAAAAAAAAAGGTCATCAACTTTTTTTGGAGATGAATTTATAAAAAAGTCAAAAAATGTTAAGTTTGCGGAGATTAATTCCTACAAAAACTTCTTCGACCAGACCATGAAAGATCATGAACTAGACCCATGGCTGACTTTGTCCCAGTAGTCAAAATTCCTTAAAATATGCACTGGCTGTCGCCCATGGCAATGAGACTTCAATATATTAGCTTTTACGTTTTTTGGGTGCTTCTTTCCATGTTCATTGGTTCAATAAAATGTCTGGCACGCGAAATTTTCCACTCTCTTTAAGAACCATTTTCTGGCACGCGAGCTTAAAAAGGTTCGCCATGCCTGCTATATATAGTCAACGAGACCATCCTACTTCTAGCTTCAAACGAGGTGCGTCTTAACTAAGGTTAGTAAGTGCACGTGAGGATGATAATGGCGGGATGGCTGTGGGCCACTCCCAACAATATATATATATATATATATATATATATATATAATTAAGGTAGTATATATATAATTAATCTCTTAAGGCAGCCAAATGCCTCGTGATCTAATTAGCGACGCGCATGAATGGATTAACGAGATTCCCACTGTCCCTATCTACTCCATTTCAAATTCAGCTAAGCATTGCTGTGTCGAAAATGAGACTCCAAGCTGTTGGAGTCTCATTGCCTTCATCCTTCCTGTATGAGGACCGACGTTTAGGTCTTGCAACTTTTCCACCATCATAGTGTAAGTAATCCTAGATCGAACATGGCCCTTCTTCAATGAATTGCAAACTTATTCACTGGGGCCCACATGGCTCTCCCAAGTTGATACTTCCTCGCGCTGGGTCTGATTGAGGGAGTATAAGAGGACAATAGTCTGTTGTGGACCTAACGAAAATTGACTTTGATCCCAGCTCCTATGCTTCAAGAGTATACATGTCCTTCAAACGCCAAAAGCGATACGCTCGAAGCCATGCCCAGAAACAGATATTTTGATGAACGGGTGATTCCTCTAAAGCATTAATATTCCCCGCTGCTGTACTTTTAAAATTGGAATGCATGCCTATCTGTGTCGTGTATTTAATCCAACTAAATCCGCAGACTTCCCTCACAATGGCTTCAAAATGAGTTGGCTTAGCTAATGTCATATCCCTCTGTAATACAGAGGCTAAATTATCAGTTAGATTTGTTGTCAGATTGTCTACTTTGTCCAGGCCCTCCCTCAGTAGACATTCATTGCAAGACCAAGTGACTGACAGAGCAGTATGAGGGGTACAGTTAAGGTGATATTTCTTAGTGCAGAATATACAAGTTAGAGATGTTTTCGCCCATCCTATGTCAAGCGTGCACACACAGCATGAGTCCAAGTTGGCCCCAAAAACCAAAACAATCAGTCGACAAACCCGAGGTTAAATTACAAAGAAATGAAATGCAAAAGTAAAACACCAGTTGGTGGATTAGCTGGGGAATAGAAAATGATGGGATGAAGTGAAATGACGCAGCATCAGGCCGCCATCCAGGCAGGCAACAAGCACCTTCAGTGTTAAACGACATCGTCAGAATTCATCAGATAGCCATCATTAAGTCATCAGAGTAGCATAAGAGCTCTAAAACCTCGTACATATTTGGAGTATAATAACATGAATTGTAATAGAAACTTAAAGAACTTAAAAACATCTTCAGCGTTAAGCGACATCATCAGAATTCATCAGATAACCATCATTAAGTCTTAAGTTTTCCCTGTGGGAAGTAGTGAGTAGGCCTCAGGTTGGCCACTATGCGATATGTATGATGCCCAGTCTTCATACAAAGTCATGCAACCAGCAGGCCGAGAATGAATTCTGTGTAAGAAAAAACCTTAAGCAAAACTGGGCATAATGCAGTAATGGGCATTACCTATCGAATTAGTTATCTGGTAAGCAGTGACGTATCGAGTTATGTTATCTGGTTATGGGTAGAAATGATAAAGCACGTAGTTCAGTGTAGACATTCTTCAATAATAAGTACAATTAAGTCTGTTCTAGTTAGGCCACAAGGGCCCACATGCAGTAAACATAGTGAGGGGGTACAAATATATGGTGGCATGTGAAATTCTTATGCAGAGCAGAAGATGTACTAAAATAACATGTAGGTCAGATTAAGACAGACTTGTGCAAGTCTTAACTTCATGAACACTGTGCAAAGACCAAAGCAACGACAGATTCATGTTAACTAATATGCATCGTATTTAACAGTTCGTTTGTGAAAAAAAAACTATGAGGTTTCGCGTGAGACTCTTATGCTGAAGCGAAACATGTGCAAGAATAAACATGTAAGGTCAGGTTAAGACAGATTTGTGCAAGTCTTAACTTCATAAACACTGCAAAGCCCAAAGCAACGACAGATTCATGTTAACTAATATGCATCGTATTTAACAGTTCGTTTGTGAAAAAAAAACTATGAGGTTTCGCGTGAGACTCTTATGCTGAAGCGAAACATGTGCAAGAATAAACATGTAAGGTCAGGTTAAGACAGATTTGTGCAAGTCTTAACTTCATAAACACTGCAAAGCCCAAAGCAACGACAGATTCATGTTAACTAATATGCATCGTATTTAACAGTTCGTTTGTGAAAAAAAAACTATGAGGTTTCGCGTGAGACTCTTATGCTGAAGCGAAACATGTGCAAGAATAAACATGTAAGGTCAGGTTAAGACAGATTTGTGCAGGTCCAAAGTTCGTATACAATGTGCAAGGCCCAACGGTCAACATAAACAATAGGCGAACACAGCGACAAACTCATGTTCAACTAATATGTACCGTGTCTAACAGATCGCCTGTGGAAAAAAAGCGTTAGGTCAAGTTAAAACAGCTATGTGTAGGTTCAAACTTCATAAGCACTGTGCAAGGCCCAGCGGTCAACATAAACAGTAAGCGAACACAGCGACAACTCATGTTCAACTAATATGTACCGTGTTTAACAGTTCATCTGTGAAAAAAAATATGTGGTGACGTGTGAAACACTTGTGCTGAACAGAACATGTGCTAAAATAACATGTTGGGTCAGATTAGGACAGATTTGTGCAAGTCCTAACTTCATAAACACTGTTCAGGCCCAAAGGCAATATAAGCAGTAAGCAAACGCAGCGACATGCTCATGTTGAGCTAATATGTACCGTGTTTAACAGTTTGTCTGTGAAAGAAAGAAAAAGATGAAAGAGAAATTCAAATTTAAAATTCACAGATTCCATGAATTATTGTCAATGGGTCATGTCACTATGTCGGTACATTAACCAGAATAATCACCTAGCTAGAACACTGCGATAAATTGTACAGTCGTCAAGTGGTTCCAAGGGTGAACACAGATGGTGAGAACTTACTGAGATCTTCCATCGAGAGAATCCTGTGAGGGACCTCTTCCGGAGCCAGGGATTTCCTGACGTAAACATATCCATCAGAGCAGAGGTAAGTGATTTTTCTCTTATAAGTTTTCTTGCTGAAGCGAAGAGGTGCGCAGATGTGGGAGTCAGGTGTTCATTGATGTAGATTCGATCCTGGTTCGGTAGAGACGCAGATGAGTACTTTCGGAGAAGTTTTCTCGCCCGAAATATTGCATTTCTCGACAGTGTTTAATCTAGACGTCTTTGGGGGGGGGGAAAGTTCCCCCCCAGGATTGATGTTTCCCCCAGAGGCCGGCAATATTATAAGGTTGAGAGCTTTTTGGGAGGCAAATCCCCCCCAGGATACATGGTGATATATGGTTTTCCCCCGAGAGAGACGAATTCCTAAAAAAGGTCATCAAATCAACGAATGACTAAAAAAAAAAAAGGTCATCAACTTTTTTTGAAGATGAAACTTAAAAAAAGTCTGGATGAAAGTTTAAAAAGTCTGAAAAATTGGCTTGTCCCCCCCCAGAAACCTGATTTCCCCTCCCAGAAGAGGGGGACTAGATTAAACACTGATTTCTCGAGCGTCTAGTAGTGAAGGTCACAATAATTATTGGCCTTGGGGCAGATTTGCCACCCTTCAACCGATGGGCTATGGAGATGTCAGCCATCGTTAGGTTGATATCAAGCTGCTCATGACATATTTGTAGGATCTTTGAGGTGGTTTCATCTTCAGTTTCACGGTGAGGTTTCCAAAAGCTGGACGAGTTCACCGGAAGCACAGGAGTGGATGAAGCCTCGGGAATGCCATGGAATATAAGATTCGATAGTCTTGAGTGACGGTCGAAATCTTCGATTCTTGTCTGTAGCGCTTTCTGGTTTTCTTCGAGTGGGGTGGATAGTGAGTTCATAAGTTTTTTTAGTTTCAATGATGATCTCCTGGCTCTGTGATTCCATGTGTCTGGTCAGCTCGATCTTTAGTTCAGCTACCATTTGCTTGAGTAGCTCGCTCATAATAGGAGTCATCAGCGTAGTCAACCTTTGAATTAGAACGCTAGTCACCTTTTCCTCTACTATGAGATCAGATGGACTGTTCTGAACAGCTAAAGCACCTTAACCGAATTGTATTTGAACCGAATTGTATTTTAAAAGGATTCATTAATGTGAATTTACCATGAAATGTGCTTTTTTCGTTCAGGGCAAATTGAAACAAATAGGTTAATATTTTTCATTTTATCATGACCACGTCAATTATTGGTGCAATTATGTTCTCGTATCACCATCACCACCACCACCACCACCACCACCACCACCACCACCACCACCACCACCACCACCACCATCATTATCATCATCATCATCATCATCATCATCACAGCTCCTATATCACTCTAACGCAAAAGTGCATTTCACAGTCTTCTCCGTTGCAGTGCATGCATGCGGCAACACATTGCAAACGTTGCATACGACATGAACATAGATTTTAGCTACACTGATTTCTGGCACCAATCGAACTGTGACACTTGCAACTGATAACGTTTAGGTTATCTGATGGCGCAGCTTTGAGATCAGTGGCTACTGGTATAAACATACCACCCTTGAGCTTCCAACCTAATTTTCTTGATTAAATAAGTCGCCACCAACGACTTACACTGCATAACCTGTAAATGCACACAGAGTACACGAACATGTGCAGCTCTCTTAGTTGGAGGTAATTGTTCTGGCCGTGGTCTCGTTGAACCTCTGGCAATTAAATGTATGTATGTTAAATTTAGCGCAAGAGTTCAATGTGTCTCCTTGCTTTCCACTATACAACTTAGTCAGCAATTGTTTGCCAACCTGCGAGACATCTTTATCTGATGCTGTTTCTGATCCCAGGGTTTCTGAAAGAGCAAGGGTATCTTGACAATCAACAATCTTTTTGAAAGCATTTGGTTTTTCCGATACCATAAAGTGCAGAAGTTGCATGCAACCGCTCAGTGCATGCACAATAAGAAGTTGCTGAACAGCCTTCCTTCCAATCGCAGTGCAAACAGCACGTGCTGGAATGATTGAAAGACGAGTACTTTGCACCCATGTAATTTCTGACATCATAAAAATATCTGCCATTCCTGGTTTGAGGTGTTGGACAAGCAATCTTTATCATCAGTGACCCTGTTGCAGTTGTATTTGTACTTGCTACATGTACGTCAAGATCAGTGCGTGCAATTAATGTGTCGGCGTCATGATCTGCTTGATGCACAGTGTAGTTATGTTTCTGAAAGTGACTTGATAACAACTCAACAAACTATTTCTTGTTATTTTCATTCTGTAAAAAAGCAGCTTGATTTCGATGAGCTATTTTCCGTTCATTGATTGCAATATTGAGCGGACAATTTGGCCCTGCTAGGTCTATAATCATAGGCGTAATTTGTGGGGATTCGAGGGGTACCCGTACCCCCACTTTTTGAACTGGGGGTACCGTACCCTCCAATTTTTTAACAAATCCAATCAATATGTTATTATTGTGCCTTCACAGAGATCGCAGTCAACGCCTTGCCTCGTGTATGTAGGATATTGGTACCCCCACTTTTTAGACCAAAGTTACGCCCCTGTCTGTGATGTTCATGGTCTTGATTTCGGTGAGCTATTTTCCGTTCATTGATTGCAATATATTGAGCGGACAATTTGGCCCTGCTAAGCCTATAATGTTCATGATCTTTTTTAAAAGGACCATTCCCATACATCAAATACAATCATGCAGTTGGAACCATAATGGTTTCCGATATAATCAACCTATTGCATACAAATTTGCAAATAGGTGGCACCGCTTCACCATTTGACACGATGCAGCAAACACCCAACTCATTTCTGCACCGAGTAATAACAGAAAAACTAATCAAACTAATTGTGTAGACCTATTTAATAACACAAAGGACGCTCTGAAAATTATTGACAGCGCCATTAAGTTGTCAGTCGAGTCCAAAGTATTACGAAGCCTAGACCTACATATACAGGATCAGGGTCCATTTTTCTCATTGTGAAATTGCGGCATCTGTTACGCACCAGGTCAACAATCGTGGGTAAGTGAACTGGTACAGTTGTGTACAGACGCATCGTGATAAAACTTACTTCACTGCACACTATTTATAGTACATTACAGTACATTTCGTATTACATTTCGTATTTCGTCTACATGATATAGAACCTATGAGTGATATATGTACAATTGTGGGATATGTTAGTTGATTGATTAGTGTTCGGCCTGTAACCCGGAGAGACAGGTTAACGTCTTTGCTGAGGCGGTTACTGTGTAGAGACCCTGAAAAAGTAAATTAATCTACAATTGATTAGCGCCATCGATTTAATCTTAGTCGATCTTTGTCGTTAGGTAGTGGCTATTGTAAAGCACCTTAGAAGTAGGTCTGTCTACACTATATTACAACCTAAATGCTGTAACGTTACACTACTACACGGATAAGATTTGGCCTAAAATTTCTTAATAAATTAAGTTTTTTTAAAACTCAGGTCGACACGAAGATAATATCCATTAGAACAAAGTACCTAAATGTATAAATAGGCTTAATAATAGAAATCCAAGGAAAGCTGCATCTATCTTAAGTTCCACCTAGTGGTTGTCATGCCGTAACTTCTAGTGTCTTCTAGTATGGACGCACTCGAGTTTTGAGATGATTTAGTTTGACAACCAAATGTGCTAGTGACACTGAACCTAGAACTGTCAGCCTAGGTCTAAATCGATTAAATTCATTCGAACGGTAGTGTCAACTTTTGGGTGGATAGTGTATAAAAAAATTCTCTTTTATTATCTCTATTATTTCTTCACGTTTATTTCTTCACGTATTGTAATTAGTAACTTCTATTGAGCCGGTGGCTAACGCACAAGGCTTCAACCGATGGCGTACCAATGGTTTAGCAGTTTTAATAAGTAAGTCGTATTTGTATGACCCAATTACATCATTATGTTATTTCTTCCTTTAATGTAAATGTAGGTCATAGGTTTTGTAGGTTTTAGGCTGTATAGTTTTTTTTTAAATATTTCTCAGATCCTCAGTTGAGGTAAGGCGACTTTGACTATAAAATGCTTTTGTGGTGTTCGTCCTTTGTTAAGAATAGATCATGCAACCAGAATGGCAATGCAGATCATTAACTGTCCCATCGAAGGAATTGTTCCAAGAGTAAAACAGCGTCTTGATATGAGTGTTTAGCTTGAATTACGATTCTTGATTACTATGAGGCAACGTTTATGAAAATAAAATAAATCCTGATGTTTTGAAATTTTAGAGATTTCGCAAAAACAAGGAACGATGGCTGCACAAGAATATTCGCAAACTGTTCCTGTTGAATTGGTTAAGAAGACAAAAGGGTTGTCTTTAGATATCGGTTGGTTTTATTTTTTCCAACTTAACTTTAGAACCAGGTTCGAGAGAATCCAAAGATGAATCCAAAATGACAGGAAATTCTGTTAATAGGTTCACCTTCCGCACGCACCGCTACTATGCAGCAGCCCGCTTCCTCCGTGGTTAGACCCACAATTTGGAACGGGCTTCCTCCTGAGCTGCGGTCTCTTCCTCGAGACTCGTCCGCCGCTTTCTTCTCTGCTCTAAAGACTCTTCTCTTTCTTCGGGGTTGGGCTGGGAACGCCTCTGAATAGTTTCCTTGAAGGGGCGCTATATAAATGTTTAGTTGACTGATTGATTGATTATCACAGATTTCATTACGACGTTATAAGTAGTTGCGTACTTATCATATCAGTTTTCATTAAGTGCGCCAGTGCGGTATTCTGTGAAATATTCTTTATACAGGACGTGTTCACCCGTTGCCTTCGTCCCTGTTTCTTTCAAGAGAGGGACATCTTATACTCGTCGGTGACCTGCATAGTCCGTCTTAAATAATAATTCCAGATATATGCATGCATGCATACAATGTACTAATGCCGTAGATACGTTCACTACCTCAGTTGAAGGACCCTTAATTATGCACACTAGCTATCGAAACTGCATATTGAGTATAATTTTTCGCAATTGGAGAAAGTGGGATTTGAAAGATGTCTTAGGTGTACTCAGTCATATTAACCTATGCTTTATAAATCTTCGTGCAGTAAAAATAATAGTAATAATAATAAAGTATGCTGAAATCCTCTTGTGTTAATCTGTTACCTATCAATTATTATTAAAGTATTTATTTCCATCATTGGATAATTTATGCATGGCATGCAGCGTTCTAGTTTCCCTCGCAATCTGGGCTGGCCACGCTGCTGACTACCACAAGGGTTTGGTGCATGTCTTCGGGTTTGGTATATTTGCACACGCTTATTGCCATAATGTGAATGAGTATGAAGTTATCTGCATTGCAAGGTTTCGTTAGGAAACTATTAATGCAAGGTTTGTAGTTTCTGAAGTTTTGCGAATGGAACCCAGTTAAGGATGAGAGGAACCATATGTTTCCAAAACTCGAAATAATCTAGACCACTTTGCAACAGCAGTTTCTTCCTTGTAGTGGTTCTTTGAAATAAAGCCGCTCAACGTTTGTTGATTTTTAACTGTCATCAAGTAAACTCTCAATTAGCAATGCAGCTCATTTAAAGTGCATGCCTGTACTTTAAATGATTATTTAGAGAGTGGTTGTGAAATATTTTGAATGCCAAGTGCCACGAGACATTGATGCACGTGGCGCTTTTGACTTTGCTCGGGGTAACTCGACATTAAGAGCTTGTGACAAAGGGCATGTGACTAGAGGAACTATGCGATACCGTCGACCTCCTAAATAAACGGGACAGAGTTTTCTTTGTCCAGCTGCACAGATGCTATCGGAGGCTGCTGAATACAATACGCTATGCGAAAGAGTGCTGAATCTAATGACAGGCAAACGCATGTCACTCGCCCGTAAAAGATGGTAGTCAATATGACCGCTTGACTTCAGAAGAAACCAATTGATATCACCAGCCTACACAAGAATAAGAGCAAATGACGAAAGATCCTGTAACAAAAAGCATGTGATATTTAGTGAGCATTTCGAAAGGGGAGCATTATGACCAATGGGCATGTGACAAGAAAGCACATGGAAGTGGCATCTCTGATTCAAGAAACACTTGCTGGTCTCACGATATAAAGAACGTTGGACTGATTTAATGCCTCCTCGGAGACTCTGTTCCGGAACAAAGTCTCCCCCATTGAAATGGAATCTCATTTGTTTATGTTGCAAGTTCGTCCCCACTTAAAACCACCCATTTCGGTTGACACATTAATATTAATATTAATATTTATTATGATAATGATAATAAGGCCTACCTTAAAATATTTTCCGACTCAGGTTAGTAATAATAAATAATAATAATACTCGTTTTCTTTATTAATAAAAAACCGACAAACGCAGTAAGATTACATTGAGACATACAGTATAATTATCAATATCTTAACTAAACACACGTTATGGCAGCCATGTAAGGCGCTCGCCAAAGGGTTTGCGGGGATCAAACCACGTACTGCTGCTCTCCTGCTGCTCTCCTGGCCATGAGTGTCACCATTACTTTATCCTCCTCCTCTTGATCTAACTAAAATATAAGAAGGTCATGATAATTCTACTCAAAAGCATCAAGCCGGAAGTCAAATGGACAACTTATGTAGTTGCCAATGGAGACTGCAAATAGAAGTGTAAATTTTTAATAGTCCACTTACTACTAGTAGAAGTTAAGATTTATATAGCGTATTTACAATTTACACTCGGATTCAAATTTTCAAATAGGCCGAATACATAGAAACTAATCGCAAAAACTATTTGGGTCCAAAACGAATAAAATCTGAATATTCGTCACTATTTATTTATTTATTTATTCCGGATATTTCTATAGCGCCTCTCGAAGTCAACTACTACTCAGAGGCGCTCCCGACTACAGCATTTGATACTGTGCCGGAATTTTCACGCCGAAGAGCCACGAGCAATTGCGAGTGAAGGACTTGCCCAAGGTCCGTACGCAGCGGCTAGAGTGGGATTCGAACCTGCAACCCTCCGGTCACAAGGCTCCGAACTTACCACTGAGCCACCACGCCACGCCATTTACCACTGAGCCACCACGACCATAAATAGCATACATTAATTGAGGCCTCCGTTTTATCGTCCTCTGTGTCCCATTAAAAATACATTTAAACATGACTTCACTTGTTTAAAGGTAGTGACTAAAATAGATCTTGAATGTGCTAATCAGGTGGATCAGTGGTGAAGATTGTTTATCGCAGTAAAGAAAATCTGGACGAAGCTGAAAGCGACGTATGTATACTTTCGAAACGTTACACGTTTCCACGTAGGTTCAACATGCGCACATGGTTAGGCCTATAGCAGAACAACTGATTGATTGATTGATTGATTGATTGATTGATTGATTGATTGATTGATTGATTGATTGATTGATTGATTGATTGATTGATTGATTGATTGATTGATTGATTGATTGATTGATTGATTGATTGATTGATTGATTGATTGATTGATTGATTGATTGATTGATTGATTGATTGATTGATTGATTGATTGATTGATTGATTGATTGATTGATTGATTGATTGATTGATTGATTGATTGATTGAGTCAGGTCAATTAAAATAATTGAGGACTAGCACATAATTTCGAGAACCATGCGCAAATGGCTATGACTCTGGAAATTTTCGTAATTCTATGATTTGGGTTTTAAAATTATGATTTCTTGTTTCCATTCCATCAAGTAGTTTATGCATATTTGTAACTATTGTTACTAATTATTAATAGGCAACGTCTGTAGCACAGGTGGATAATGTAACAAGGCATCAACCGATGACGTAGGCTACCACATCCAAGCCCACAAGCCGGAATAGATCCACCATCCAGCAGGTTCACGCCAGTTAACTGTGTATACGTATGCTAACTGTATTCTGAGTTGCTAATTCAGGAACAGGATACGTTTGAAATCGTGAAATATTGTATCTGTTTAGTTTCGCAGATCTTTGTCTTCTAATTTTATTAGACGACTACTGGAGATAAAGGACATTTGCAGCTCGTATCTTTTCCAAAGAACCAGTTGAGAGAAGCTCTACAGTACGTAAAGCAACGTGCACAGATAACGCGAAAGGGGACTGAAGATCAACCGGAAATCTTCTCAACCGGAATTGGTTGTACACAGTTCGGAAAAACCATATCTGAAATCTTGAACATACGGTAATTATATTTAAATACTTGAAGGTGTCTCTTGCTCCACGCATTATGATAAATGCAATGAAAATCTATTGGCACCGAGAACACGAAACAGTTCACGAAGAGACAATACTTTTCAGGTGATCCTTAATAAAATAAAGAAAGTGATAAGATTCAATTTTTGCTTTTACGCAGAACTTATATTTGAATGGCTCATCTTTTCTAAATAGTAAATGAATCTATCTGGTACACGTTTGGTAACAGTAATCAAGAATGTTCGTGCTGTATCAAAGCTATCAAATAGGGGCAACCTACTCTGTAAAAACAATTATTCAAAACTTATTAGGCCTACCCAAAGCTGTCACTAGAACGCCGAAACATCATCATATCACTCCCATCCTGAAATCACTCCATTGGCTACAAATCTCAGAGCGAATTCACTTCAAAATCCTATCACTAACCTACAACTCCCTACGATATTCCCAGCCCAAGTACCACTGAGATCTCTTCACCATTCAGGAAACCACTCCACCCGATTATCCTATCGCAGTCTTTCTCGACTCCCAGTCACTACTCATCTCAGGTTCTCTATCCTACACTGCACCACGCTTCTAGAACGATCTCGTAATCGTAATCGTAATCCTAATCGTAATCTCCAATTTTCTAAACGTCACTGTAAAGCTTAGCGCAAGAAACCAGCTTGTTCACGAGCGCTGCGAGGTATCCGAGGTATCGATCCAAAGATCGATGTCCATTGATGGTCCGAGTCCGATTACCAGAGAGACCAAGGAGAGGCAGAGTAGCTGTTACGGAGAGTTCCATTGAGGACCAGAAGGCTTGGAAGGCAGAGGATAAGATGGATCAGGGTAGGAATTCTTGAAGAGGTGAGTCTTTAATTTTGAGTGGAAAGCCTGTGGAGTGAAGAGTAGAGGAGCCCGAGGTAGATGACGGTGAGTGAGTGGCGGTATTGGTGAAGGAACTGAGAAAATGCGGAATTCGGGGGGAAGTTCCTTCTAGAGTTGAGGTGCAGTGTGGGGTATGGATCGGTTGGAGAACTTGATACAGTGGTGACTGGGGGACGGGAGAGTGTGAGATAGGAGGATGAACGGGTAGACCGGGGTGGCTGGATGGTGAAGAGTTCGTGAAGCTACTTTGGCTGGGAGTATTTTAGTGTGTTGTAGGTTAGTGAAGTGGATGCGCTCAGGGATTTTCCGCGAGTGCAGTGATTTAAGAATGGGAGTGATATGGCGATGCTTAAGTGTCATGGTGACGGCGCGGGCGAGAGAATTTTGGATGAGTTGTAGATATCTCCCCTCTGAATGCCGCAGATTCTTGGTTCCTCCATCATCATTGCAACCCGTCCTCCTTCCTCCGCCTCGTGTTCCTCTATCTGTCACCTCCCCGGACGCAGAACGCGTAACTTATATTTGAATGGGTCATCGACTCCTAATAAGTAGCTGAATTAAATCAACTATGATCTATTAATTAATTATATTTATTGGAAATACAGGTTGAATAATCTCGCGGAGTTTGACTGCTTTGCAAAGGCTTTCATCCATCTTGCTTCGCAGCTGTCCCGTAAGGACTTTCTAGAACCGTGTGATTTGCAAGCGGCAAAGGAGGTCGAATTGGAAATGATGGACCAGATGAAGCTATTCATGAAAGTGCAAGAACATAGTCTAACGGAAGCCTTTTGTGGCGCACATATCGACTTACAATCTCTCGACTCTCAGCTACCCAGCAAACAGGAGAAGTGTCCATCAGATGACCCGCTAGCAATCAGCGAGGACATCTATCCGTGCATTATAGCATTGTGTGGATCTGGAATCTCATACACGCAGGTAATAGTCTGTTAAAATCTGTGGATCTGTTTCTACGGTCTTAAATGACGTATACAGATCAGCTCTTTCGTGTGTATTCACGAAGTCGGGCGAAAATCTACCATTAATTTTGATGGTTCTTTTTGAACCATTCTGCATATGTAAACTGTATAAGTAACTGTTCCATCTGCGGCAGTATACAAAAAAATATTTTACGTGTAGTATTAAATTTATGTTGAAACATGCTATATGATTTAGACAGTCATGTCTGCAACGCTTTAAGAGGTACGTTAAGAACGCTATACAGATGTTAACATGCACCCATGTTCCTCTGTCATGCATGCTAAAGAAAGCTGTACATGCAACAATACTTTTAATCAGAGCAAGCTGCTAAAACACGCACACACATGTGGCCTAATGTAGATGTTTAGTGGTTGTTGTTGGTGATTTAGAAGTTATTATTTACAGATAAATGCAGACAAATCATTTAAGATTCTTGATGGTTGCCCACGAGGCGGATCAGCTCTTCACGGCGTGGGCGCTCTTCTAACAGGATACCAGGTAATCGTAATCGTTATCCAGAAATTTCTACAGCGCCAATTGTCTATAATTATTACAAAGTCATTTTGAAACTGTTGTGCTTGACGTTGCAAAGATGATATTTTATACCATTGCTAGTAATATTTTTGCAATGTTCAAAATCTTAGTTTGCACAGGGAGTGGAAACTTTCAGTGTCCATTCTCCCAAATATCTTAATTTTCTTTAGTATACACACTATTATGTTGTTTTTAGTTATCTCAGTCTTCTTAGTTTTGTCACGATGGCATCAACTTAATAATGTATTTTGATCTAGTGCACTTTGTTAATAACAAGCCTATCTATAGCTCAGTATGCAAGATAGACATTAAAGTCAGTGATAGCGATTAGCGAAGGGTTTACAGAAAATTTTAAGATGCCAGTAATTAGAAATATAAAAAAATTTGAACTGATAATAACTCCTCATTTAAAGATCAGCGCATCAGGTTAGACTTGATTAGACAGATGGTTAAGACGAGTAAGGTGACTGCCATTCAGGGTGGGAATTGTCATGGTTTGGAATTCATACCCCTAGTATTTCTTAAGACCCCACAGTTAAGTCTTCATTGCACGCCCTAGGGAGTCGTTTCCAACCCCTTCAGTTGTGCTGTTGTGTGATTATACCGTGCATATATTTTAGCATTTTCTTTCCCAATTCACTTTGTGGGTTACTAATAGAGGTTTACTGTGATATTTGTGACCATGTGAATTTTATACTAATAAATTTGGTGATGTCAACACTTTAAGAAGTTTAAGCTTTCTATTGCAGTTTTGAATTTTCTCAGTTTGCAAATACGGATAAAATATTCAACTCCACATGGATCAAGCTCATGAAAGTCTACACCCTCCCCCAGTCTTTTTTCTACAACCCTCACACTGCTGCGATTTGAACTAAAACAATCATGCGAAAGAATAATTGCTTGACAAACGAGCTACATGGTTTTAGGCTATTTATAAAGCAATAAGACTAACGAGATGCAACAGAAATCAATCTAATTATAGCTATCTTTATTTATCGTGTAAAGAACTTCGAAGAGCTTCTGGAGTTGGCTTCTCGTGGCGATCCAAGAAAGGTAGACTTCTGCGCGAACGATCTCTACATGCCTGGCATGAGTGACGGTATCGCGGATAACGATGAAAGCGTCTACGCCATCGCAGCCGAAGCGAAATCTCAGGCACTTCTCTTCTGCTTTGGAAAAGCAGTTGGAGCCAAAAAAGGTTGTGCAATCTAACAATAGTTTTTTTAAAATATATTATTGGTTATTGCTGCTAGTTACAACGGTGCTCTACGCAAGTCTGTATTTCTAGTGACCAACGTGAATTAAAATGGGGAGCAAATACATGTAGAAATCGCAGTTTTTCAAATAAACAAAAAAATGTGCAATACAAAGCATAAATTTTCTCAGCTGTTTATCTGAATAAGAAATGTCTTCTGTCAACTAGTTGTTGTCAGCCCAGTCATACTCATTCGTCATCACCATTTGAGTAAATCTTGACGTGCTGTTCGCATATAAAATTGCTTTATGAATGGCAACGAAAGCTTGTCTTGTCCTGTGTAGTTCATGTCTGTAGAAACGACTTTCAGAGCTGTTTACATCTGGTTTCTTTTCTCTTGCTCCAAATATCCAAAAAATTGCACTCCTCGCCGAAAGTTGATGACCAGCTGTTGGTGTTTCGGTACGTCGCTGAATCCACAGCCTATAAAACGACTCTCCCGACTCACAAATGAAGAGTCATACTCCACTTAGGATGTTTGTCTAAGCAGATGGCTTAGTAATATCGAGCACACTGTAACACAGCGATTTTGGCCAACGACGAATTCTCAGCTTTGTAAAAATTGACAGCAAAATTTGGCTAATTCATTCATTCATTCATAACGGACATTTATATAGCGCCTTCTCAGAGTGCTCCCGAATCCAGCACGGAGAGCGGAGCAAGGTCTAGCAAGCAGCGCCAGACTAGCCAACCTATACGTGATACGCTGCTCAAGAGGGAGCCACTGGAGAACATCACGCACGTATCTCGAGACATGGCCAAATTTGGGTATGCGGCCGATGAGGCGGGCAGCGGAGCGCCGGACCCGATCCAAGCACTTCAGGAGGCTAGGAGAGAAACCAGCATAAAGTGAACAACAATAGTCCAGTCTGGATGTGACAAAGGAGTGGATAAGCGTGGATGTAGCAGAGGGAGTAAGCGAGCGAGCGACAGTACCCAGCTGGCGCAGCTGGTAGAAGCAATCACGACTGGGATAAACAGGCATACACAGAACGGACATTTAACATCTGAAACCTGACAGCATTTCATCAACCAACAAGCTAACATTTCATAATACGTTCTGCGTGTTGTTGCTATGTAGTCAACTACCTGGCTGATATATCTGCCTGTTCCGCTTAAATCAATTAGGTACAGGTACCCAAAAGCACACGGTACAGTTACCATGCTCTTACATTTAACAGTGTATAATGCAAAGGCTGGTTTGGGGTTAAAAATTCACCATAGGTTAGACTCAGAGGTGTTCAGTGTATTTGAAGACATTGAAAGATTTAGTTACTAAGACTTTCGAGAACAAGATCACAGATGGAACTTTTCTACTGGTGTGTTCAAAGTAGATTCGATAGATTACATTTGTATGAACTGCTAGTTAGTTGCAGTGATGTCATTTTCATTGACGTTGTCATTCCTTATAGAATGTTGTTGTCTATTAATTTGCGTAGCCTATTTGATATTCACATTGACATTGGACTCTACAAAAAGCCACAGACGAGGTCGCTCACCAGCTAAGAATATAACACATTTATCTTGTTAGGTCTCGAAGTCAGCCACTTAAGCCATTTTGGCGACCTAAACTCAACCTCATGCTGTCTGGCCTCAATTTTATGGCTTACAGTTTCCGCATAGTTACTTATGACTTCGCAAAACCATGTGATGAGTTGTGGTTGAGAGCTATAGAATTATTTCATGTATACAGTAACATAACACTAAAATATCTTTGGATCTTGACCTGGAACCGAGTTCTACCCCGCCTATCGATTGTGCATTGACTAAGCACCTGTGAATAGGCTGGTTACCGCGATTTCACTTTTTTGAGCGCTGTATAAATTTCGACCTTACGCTTACGACTACATCACGAAGCGTAACAGCTAATGAACATAGTTTTTTCTGTTTAACGCATTTTACTACCATTGTTGTACTACCATTGTTGTGAAGTATCCACGCCAATATATTTCCATAAGATAAGGAATCAGGAGTGTCTATGCGAGAGTTAGGACATCTTGAAGACTTACGCTTCATCCATATTACACTGTAACTCTGATAGCATGAACTATAACAGTCATTTAAATTGTTATATGTCACACAGAGGAATTCCAACCTGAAGATCTGGCGATCGCCTGGCTGAACTACTTTGTCTTAGATGTCGTTCAATGCCTGACGCTTATCGCTCAAGTCCACGGAATCAAACGACTCTTCTTTAGCGGCAGTCTGTGCAACAGTCCGTTGATGCGCAGATTGCTAACCAAAGAAATGACAAAAAGAAGCATAATGAGCAACGTCTTTGTTCCTAGAAGGGTAATTTCTGTCAAACTTTTTGCCATTCGAAGTTTCAGCCTTATAATGGTTAGTAAATGGTTAAATAGCAAATGGTTAGTAAATGATTAGAAGGAACTGCTCTATGCTCAATAAATATTGATGCGTTGACATTCGAAAAGTGCCTCAACTCAGCATTAAAGAGGTCTACAGTTTATGGACTATCGCCTAGTTCTAAAGATGTAACAGTACTTGGCGAAAATTCATTAAGTAATTTACTTTGTGGCTTTAATTTGATCTATTTGGAAGTAATTTCACTCTAACCTACATATAATAGTTCTGCTGATATTTAGCATATACTGTTGTTTCCGTTAATTACAAGTTCTTTATTCCAGTATGCAGGGGCGTCTATTCCCCCCTAAGTCATTGGAGCAACGTCCCTTTTCCCCCTCTTTTCCCCCCTCACCATTCCTTCCCCCTAAATGGTGGCACACACACTGACAGATCTCCCCCCATTTCTTGGATGGAGCGTTTGCTCCAAGGTTTCTATGGTGTAGACGCCCCTGCCATTATGAAACCTTTATGTCAAATAATGAACAGTCAATTGCCTAACTAAACACGTACAACTATATCTCTCTGAAAATATTTTGTAGTTGGTGATTCATTTACTTTTTGAATAATAATTTTTAGGATGCAGGAGTTCAGTTTGATTTTCTCAAGCCTGGGGCTCACCTTGGAGCTTTGGGCGCCTTGATCGCTGAACTGCAAAAACTGTCTGGAGACAATGGCAGTACTGCTTCACAAGGATAAAGACTCAGCATACGCGATACGAACATATTTAGTTCTCTGTTTGGGAACAATATTTTTTCAATTGCTTCACATTTATTTGAGAATATCTTTTTATTGTTTCAGACTATCACATAGCAGATTCCATCTTTTTTAATTGCTTCACATTTGTTAAAGAATATGTTATTAAATTGTTTCAGACTATAGTATAGCAGATTGCATATTTATGAGTCCTATAATCTAAACTTATTTTTAAGAGAAATGTTTCGTTTTTGAACTGTGCAATATAATCTATTATGTTGCTCCTGGTTCACGTTTTGTCTTTGTCCACCGTTCATTAACAGTTGCTGGTCCTTCAGTCTGGAAGTCTCAACCTCCTCAATATTCGAAGATGTATAAACCGTGTTAGAACCAATGCAAATAACCTGGAACGCTTAATAGCCCAATTTTTCCAATTTATAGCCCCTAAATGCCATTGAAATTGTTCTTTGCTGTTTTTTCGAGTCAGACTTAAAAGTATGCCAAAAATTGCTTGAATGACTACTGCTCTGCGCAGACAACTGCCTGCTCTATACTTGTTTTCTTAATGAAAATTGTGTACTTTCTCAATAACGAAGTGTACATTTCGTTAATAGTGCTTGAAAAATTCTTTGTTTAACTTCACTTTTTAGAGTAAAACTATTAGCTTACATTTGAACTTTTTTCTGATAGACAGATATTGGTGATAAGTAGACCTGGGAGTGACGTTGATGAGCCAATCTGACCCAACTTGACCCTAAAGTGACTTGAAGCCGACTTGAAGTCGACGACTTAGAGCCAAAACGACTTGATCCGACTTGGCAGGAAAAAACCACTTCCAACTTAAATTCGACTTCTGACGATCACGTACGGCTAATAATAATACAACAATGTCAAGCCAATTTTGCCTGGCAAGCGATACTTTCATATACCAATGAGTGATGAGACCTTAACTGTTACAGTCAACACCTGATGAAAAAATTTTTAACATTTCGATCGCCATTTTTTATGAAACGTACGTGTGCCGTTATAACATAGAATACGAATTTACATAAATAAATCGGCACGACACCGATAAAAAAATTAGTAAGTAACTGATTAGCCCAGCCGGTGTCGATAATCTCAATAATAGTTTTCCAGATCCGTGTATCCTACGAGAAACGCTCTGGAATGTCTGGAATATGACTGCGACAACCTCCCTAAGGCCGGCATATCAAGCGGGCGAGCGAAGTTTCCCCGGCTCGCCGACACTCGGCGCAGGATGGGTGGACGTGCGGGCTCACACCTGCACGGACGGACGGACGGACGGACGGACGGTCGGATGGATCGACACTTGGACAAATAGCGGTTACTAAGTCTGTCTCTGCCACCTCCCTTCCGCCCTACCTCTCCCTCCCTCTCACTCCTTCCTTCCCTCCATCCCTCTCCCTCTCTCACTGCGTTCGACGACCTCCTTAAGGCCGGCATATCGCGCGGGCGAGCGAAATTGGCCCGGCCTGCCGACACTTGGCGCTAGGCAGATGGACGTGCGGGCGCACACCCGGACGGACGGACGGTCAGACGGATTGACACATAGACAAACAGCGGTTAGTGAGTCTTTCTCTGCCTCCCTTCCTCCCGCCCTACCTCACCCTCTCCCTCCCCCGTCCTATACGACGGGCAATCATCTTGTACAAAGACATTTCGCAGCCTATATCGCAGCCTAAGTACGCGGTAGAAGTTAGAAGTGGTTGGAATATGCTTCATTCATTTTTGCCAAAACACTACAAACTTCTTAATTGCTGCCTGGACTCATGATCATTAGTGGCACGTGATAAATTTAGATTTGTTTGTGTCTCAAGTCAGTTTAAGTCGACTTGTGGAAAAAAACAACTTCAAGTCACTTTTTGGGGAAAAAATTCGACTTTGGGTCAGTTGCGCTAAGCAGAAACGACTCGACTCGACTTGGGATGACCAAGTCGACCCAAGTCGACTTATTGGGGTCGACTCACAGGTCTACACAAGATCCTTGGAAGAATAATTTGCACGACCAAATTTCAACAACCACATTTCTAACAACAATCTGTACGACGTATTTACAGCAACCTTAACACAACAAACTTTAAGTCTGCGATTCGCTTTGGCCAATGTCAATGCCGATCAGTTGAGCGTTGGCCTTTTTACTATGACTTCGTGGGTTTGAGCCTCCTCTAGAACGGTCACCGTGCATCGGAAGTTGTTTGGCTCCACCGTTTGATGCTTGTGATAAACATAGCTTTATGAAGATTTAAAAAAATGCAATAAATAAACGCTAATATGATCATGTGTAGAAATGCATAAAGCGAGTTTACAAATAATTGAAAAATCGGAATGTTTGTATGAACCTTTTCACAATATTTAGACCTTAAGTTCTCGTTTTTAGTCATAACTTTCAGCGCCATCAGGAGTCATTGTTACAACGCAGGTAATTCATATCAGTGTACGAATTCAGTAATTGGAGACTGAAAACCGAAATTATGCTCAACCCGATGGATACACGTAAGTGAGTAGCTCCTTCTTATGTACACTCATATTAAATCTCACAGTTGCACCTACTCATTGCTGCTTTACTTTCAAACGGTTTCGATAAATTGGTTCTGTGCCAGACTGTGCACCACGTTCCTATTAGCTGTGTCTGAATATTTGAGGCCTTTTCAATCTCTTGTTCGCAAGAAGGCCAGGACTACATAGGCTTCTATCAAACTAGAGGTGTACTACAATTGTTATGTGGCTATTGAAACTAGATTTGCCCAGGAAATGGGTAGAAACCTTCAAGTCAAGGATCGAAATTTTTAAAAGGATCAGCTTTTTGGTCAAGAATTGCTGGCTAGAACCGCTACGAGGGCAGTTTCTTAATGTGGCTAAGCATTTTTGCCAATGCAGATATCTCGAAAATAATAGTCAGCCTATTGGACCCTAAACTGTAGTGTTTTTGAGTCTTCGTGATGACAGCACTAAAGCTGAATAAAACAGTGTCAGTTTGCATTAAATATGCTACTTTGTTGCAATAATTTTATGCTTATAAGCTCATAGGGGTGTATACTGATATTATCAGTGCTTTTTTCAGCCGGAACGCACCGGAACGGCGTTCCGACACCTTTTTTCACGTACTAAAAATAATTTATTTATTTTAATAATAAAAACAATAATTTAGTTATTTTAATTCAATTTCAGTGTGTTAAACTGTTTTCAATGTTTATTGAGACCCCTCCCAACCCGCAATCCCGTTTTTCTCGGGATTTTAGCCCACTCATAATTATTCCGTTCCGGAACCTTTTTTTCCAGAAAAAAAGCACTGGATATTATTCGGTTGAATCGCGCGTTTCATAATGTGGCTAGAGCACGCAGTACCGTACTGCGTAGCAAATTGCATCAAATGACGATGTTTGTTGTGTACAACGTTGCAATGCTACACACATGTAACTTTACCCTATAGTTCCGCTTTGTTAGTCATGCATGGGCTTATGTTGCTAGGTTCTTGCTGCGCTTTGTGCGCTCAGCCTATGGTCGCGACAAGGCTAAATGCCAATGAACTATAGGTTCAATGCAAGAGGATGTTACCACTACTGGCCCGGTTAGCTACATTGCTTAGAGCTCACGTCCCTTGTGCGGATGTCGGTTCGCATAACAATATTACAGGGCGTGGCAATTTCGATGTCGGACTAGCGCTGCAGGGACCTTAAATGGTGTTGCGCCTATTCAAACGGGCAGCGGTGGTTATAGATCTCACCCGATCAAACCACTGAAGAATGAGCATTATACTTGTGCAAGCAAACGTGACCAGCTCTGAATTTTATTACACGTAAATTTATGTGCTGAGTTGACAAGGATGGTTTATGTTGTTTGCATGCTTTCAAGTCAGAAAGTGATTTATGTAAATGAGTGTACTGCTGACGTACACAAGCTAGGTAGGCCTACAGATGACCTCTGAACTCTTAAACATTTTTTACAGCTGTTTGTTCTAGTGTGTGTTTCGAATGAGTCTAATTTACAATGACTACATAGGCTTACAAATTATTCACATACTCATTATAATAAGCGAGCATCAGGTTGAAGTGTCGTTGTACCTTAAATTCGTCCCTAGCACTACACACTTAGGCTCTCCTCAGGCTCGCCTTCGAAAATGGGCCTATAGGTGCGGAGAAATGGTAAGCCAAAACAGGCGGAATTATAGGTAGGCAGATCATTTTGATGAGGTGACGCGGATTTCGTTGCAATAGATTGAGGACAGAGGCGCGTTTACAGAAAATGGGGCCCTAGGCGAAAACATTTTTGGGGCCCTTCAGAATGTTTAGACCGAGTCTGAGACTCAATAATGGTATTTAGCCTACCATGTGCAAAAACCCACGAAGTTGAACTTGAAGCCGTTTTTGTGAGTGTTATTGACACTGTAATTATGATTACTTACAGAAGCTATTTCAAGGAATGTGAAGTTATTTGGTTTAATGTTATATTTTATAATTGAACAAAATATTTTCATTCGTTTGGGGGCCCTCCGAGATTTGGGGGCACTAGGCGCGCGCCTTGTGCGCGTAAAATGTTCGTATAAATAATAATAATAAAACAATTACCATATGTGATTTTTGTGTGTTTAGTAAAGAACTCCAGCTCTTATACATAGGCCGACTGATGGTTTGACATTAAGTCCCTAGGGAGGGAGCGAAACGAAAGAGGGAGGTCATTCCAAACGGTAGGACCAACCACGGAGAATGCCCCACGCTACGCCATAGGAGTAAGAGCATAGGGGACAACAAAATCACCCCGAGAGGCCGAGCGCAACGCACGGCGCCCCGTGCAAGCGGAAGTAAAAGTAAAGAGCTCGCGCAGGTAGACCGGGACCCGCCCTAGGACACAATGCCACGCCATGGAGGATACTCTGTAATGAATGCGATGCTGGACAGGAAGCCAATGGAGAACGTATCGCATAAATTCAGAGACGTGGCCGCACCTGGAGGTAGGCCTACCGTCAAGCAAGCGTGCAGCCGACAGCACAGCTGGAGCGGGATACGACACGCAGTTGGCACAGTTAGTAGTAACAAGCACGAGTCAGCTCGTGAATGTGCTTAGAGAGGGAGAGTTCCTGGTCCAGCATGACGCCTAGGTCACGAACAGAAATAGGAAAGGTAAAGATGGGGAATTCAGTGGCAGGAAGCGTTAAATCAAGCCGAGTCATGAGTTTGCCAAATGCCTGATTTTGATTGCCCAATAATATTTCATGATGTCTCAAGGGCCTCAATCTGAAAGCAATCTTATTTTAAAAACCACCACACAATGTCCGATCAGCAGGCTTGAAACCACAGTCGTTTCTTCGGTGAGCTGACTCATTTTCTCCGAAGACTTAGGCTTAGGCTAAGACGTAGGCTTCAGACCGCGTGCACAAAAAAATGGAAGAATAATAGTATAAGGCTACATATACACCCATTTTGAGTGAATATTTCTCGAGCGTCTCTTCATAAACTCACAAGAGGTGGTCTCGACCTGACAATGCAGGACCAGGATCGAATAGAAGAAGAGGGTTATTCATTCATTCATTAGAAAATTTCTATAGTGTCTCTTCAAGAGGGCTACTCAGAGGCGCTCCCGACTCCAGCACGACTAAACAGTACAGTTTTTAATCTAATATAAAAAGTATCAGATAGGGTCGTAGGAAGCAAGCGCAAGTTATATCGCAGATTGTTTGGGAGCCTGTGTCACAATGAGAGACCGACCACGACGAAGCTACTATGTTGAATTGGGACAATAGGGGATGGGGAACAATTAAGAGATCTGAGGCCAGGTAAGGATCGAGGACACTGAACAACACATATGATAAGATTTAGCGCGACAGCCCAGGCAGTTACGCATTGAATTGGGATCCAATACTCATTTCGTCTTCGCATGAGCAACTAATACAGCTCGTCCTGCGTGTAGTTAGCTATAATGAAAACTTTGGAATCTAGCCAATTAGCCGAGCTCCAACGTTTGAAACGGAATGAAGTTGGTTAATGCGAAAAGTTAACCTATATAAATACCAGTACGGTGATCATCCCTAATGCATATGATTCCATGCATCAAGGTAGAAGGAGATTTGGCAGACGAGTGGCGTATCGTGCGGATTTGGCACAGGTGATGAAAATCATTTTTGATGTAGACCTACTCTCGTAACATACTCTCAGAGAAGGTCTTGCCTTCGTACAGCGTCTCACCATGTCATTAGGATTGCATAGGAAGTAGAAAAGGGAGTAGGCTATTTGGAAAGAAAGCTGCAACCTATGTAAGTCGCAGAGAAGAGAAGGGTGAGTCAACCTACAGTGTACGACTGTACGTATTATCATAAAGGACGAGCCAATCTATGATGCAATATCCTAGCTAA
The DNA here is from genome assembly GCA_963556255.1 of Allolobophora icterica. NCBI lineage: Eukaryota > Metazoa > Annelida > Clitellata > Crassiclitellata > Lumbricidae > Allolobophora > Allolobophora icterica. The sequence goes on from OY744608.1 coordinate 24,091,023, forward strand.
AAATAGTATGGGGGGAAATCTTTGCAAAATGCCCTGATGAAACTGCCCAAACAGGTTTTATTGCGAGCGCACAACTTCCTTGTCAATATGGAATTATCACGCATGACAAATATGTAAAATTTAATAGTCGTTGACACCCAGTCTTTGGCGAAGTCCAGCAGTGGCAGGTGTAGTGCAACGACCATCGTTGTAGCCTACTGTGAAGCAATTTGCATTTGAAAACCAAAGATGTATCGGGTTCTAAACATTTTGCTTGTTTCAAGTGAGTTTAATTTTAAAATTCGTTTGCAGGTGTTAGTTTAATAGATATCACGAAAGCACGATTAGAAGAAAACTGCATTTTATTTCTTTAAAGGTTGCTATTTCAAAGTCATTATTTCGACAGATGTAAGACAGTTTTACTTAAATCGGTGATCATAGCATTTTTTAAATAAAATTTATAATTGAATAATCAACACGTTTAAATTTAAACACAAACATGAAAATCTCAGTTCCTCAGTCACTGCATTCAACAGCTCTTGTCACCACTTTGTGATGATACACTCACTTCGCAAGAGAGGACATATCCTTTCATGCTACCAGCTGTTAAATCTAAACTGTTTTAAAAGTAGTTTTATTAATCGATGTATCTTTAGTTATATTTAGTCGTGCATGTGTGACTTTATAATCTGTTCCTGCATATTCTAGTTTATTTCAAATATATAATTATGTAATTGTTGTATACAGTGTAATGCATGTGCGCTTGTCAGATACAAATAAAGGATACTTACATGCTTACTTGAAAGAGACTTATGCTTTTACAAAATCCGCTCACTTAGGCCTACTTCCATAATTGTACACAACCATACTGACCATAAAGGCCGAAATGTAGCGCTCATTGGCTAATTGGTCGGTGGTAAACCTAGGTGGTAAAGCAGCTATATTCTTTGGTCGTTAGACGTGCAAACGGCCATCAAGCTCTTTAAGTTGGATGCATGTAGATTTATATGTCTTTTTTAATTTGAGAAATAACTAATTACTCATAAGAATAAATCGCTGTATAAATGAAATCGCTCGTTCCCCGTGAATGAACACTGGAACCCAGAGTTAACGCTAAACAGCATCAGCAATTAGGTTTCTTTATAAATAACTGAAGATAAACCTTCTACTAAAGTGCTCGATACCGCTCTATATTATCTATCACTAAATAAATATTTGAGCGCTTTTAGAATATAATATTTCATAATGTTTGCGTGAGCCACGTTGATCTATCGGTAGTGCGCTTGCTGGCAATGCTGTGTGATTTACGGTTGCCTGTTTCAAACCTTCTGATCAGCCTGTTTAACGTAGAGACCCTGCCTGGACAAGTTGTTTGCCCACACTTGTCTGTACCACAGGCAGTATATTTGGGTGCAGGTATAAGTTGAGAAACAAAATGTAAGTCTACTGGTCCCGTGTAATAACGTATGTCAAAAGCAAATAAACCAAAGCGCTTCTTGGGAAACTAGATTATCCTAAAATAGCGATTTTATGACTAATCTGTTATGCTAGGCATACAGTAGGCCTACTTAGCTTTCACGTACTTTTGTGTAAGCAGCAGGAGCTGCAAAACAACGAAATCTATCGTCTAATTTGGTCTGTTACCGTTTTTCAATGTGAATGATGATTTGCTATTGTAGTGTTGGCAATTGGTCGAAACGTTGTCGGTGAGAGCATTGACCCGTGTATCAATCCACGTCCTTTAGGGTCTGCCGGCAAACGCAGTATCCTTTACGATCCTGGGACCTGCGAAGGACGATTATGCGACAACTACATACAGGAAGGTAAGTGTGGTTAGTTAACTTAGTTCGGCACCGCAATGGACATGTTTAGATATTCATTTACCAACTCACATTATATGCATTTATCAACTCACATTGTATGCATTTCCCAACTCACATTTACCACATACATTATTGCATAATTGCGTATTTACAACATATTTACAACATAATCTGCTCAATGGACACTGGGTAAGGTTACAGCACTTGTTCTTCTTGGCTTAGCTGCTTTTGTTACTGTGGATCATTCTTCTAATCTTCTTCATCGTCTCAAGCACTGGTTTGGATTTCTGAGCCTGCACTAAATTGGTTTGGTACTTCTCTTAGTCCATGCACTCAATCAGTGTAGGCCTATTTATATGAAAATTATTAGTCTAGCAGTTTGATAGCATGCGGTGTTCCACCGGGTTTTGTGCTTGGTCCTCTTCTGTTTACATAATACACCACACCACTATAGGAACATTGCTGGATAATTATTCGCTGGGATGTAATTTCTATACCGATGGTGCTCAAATCTACATTTAATTTATCATGTGAAGTCTTGCATGGCGGCCAATAAACTCCTCCTTAACCGATCAAAGACTGAATTTCTGCTGTTGGGCACTCCACAGCAACTTAAACATTTTAGCGGTTTAAATCATTGAAACGGGATGACTCAAATGTTGAGCTGGCAGACGCTGCTCGTGACTTAGACGTTGCTTTCAATTGTTGTGGTCAAAATTTCAGAAAGTAAATTTGATTAATCTGAATGTTTCATTGGTTTCATAAATAATTTAAGTAATTTGCATATCCGTTTCACAAACTGACTTACTAAAAGATTAACTAATTTGATAGTTCGTTAACGCATTTATTTACCTCCATTTATTAACTAGATTATCGACTGATGAAGTAATTAATCATACAGCACAACAGCACAGTGATGTCTAGTTAAAATCCTGATGATTGTATACATGTACACTTGTACACTTTATGTTCGAACTTATGATTAGACTTCCAGTTTTTAAGTTGTCGCGACTTTACCAATGGTTGACGCCATGGACGACTATTAGGTTAACTAAGCCTGTCTTAGTTACTTTAAGTATCAGTGTTCCTCGTGCGTAATTCAGTAATGAATGTTTTGGATGATGTTAAATGTGCACACGAAAACACTGATACAGGCTGCTCTGCGATTATTCTTCTTTATCGCCCAGCGTTTTATGTAATTTAAAGCTTTCATAACCAACGAGAATGATCCTTAGAGATTAACAGGTTCATGTGGCAAATACAATATGAGATTTGTTTTTTTCTGCTATAGCTTTTGTCAAGATTTTCAGCCTGATTATATTTTAAATAAGCATACAAATATGATGAGTTTCGATTTAATTATTTCTCTTGTGAATAGCGCTGTGGGTTCGGCGAGTAATATAGCGCAGAAGATTATCCTAACTTCCTTATGAGGCATAAAGGCTCTGTATAGTTAGTAATACACACATAAATACATACATATAATTTCAAAAAGTCTAATGTATGTTAAGTTTGTGTTTAACAATTAAGATTCACATGCTAAGAAAATTTATCATAATGGAGAACAGATGTTTTTGGTGAGTCATCGGTTGATATCGTGTGCAACAGATACCGGCGCGATTGAGGTTACTAAATACAGTTACAATTTGAACATATTTTTGTGTAGTTTTTTACTTGAATATGGGACCAAATGTCTTTTGCATTAGGCCCTACACCTTAGCAGTGGCAGCGCCAGACTTTTTGTAACCAGGGCTTAGCTAGAGCAGGCATGCAAGTAACCAGCGCAGAGAGCGATTTATGCTCCGATCAAATTCAGGGAGGGCAAAACTTCTGGCAGGGCAAAGGTTTGTTACCAGGGCATTTGCTATGGCTCGCCCTGGTGTATCGCCGCCACTGTTACAATAAATCATTACAACCAGTGGAGCAGTTCGTTAAGTGTCGTGTCCATTATTATTATTATATAGCATCAAGAAGACAAAACGAAACAAAACAAAACCCACCCCATCAACCCCAATTGTCGTGTGCCTAAACTATTATCTATTTTAAAGGACTGAAATTCTGGATATTGACCTGATTACGACTTTACTTTTGTGGGCCTTCGGTTGATCCTCTGCATCAGACATCAACACGACAGAATTTAATAATGACATTTACAATTCGCTAGTTAAGACAGTCAATGATTGGTTTACGCATGACTCCGAAGATTGGAATGCTGTGGCATTCATTGTCTCTTACCTGAAATGTTTTTAACTTTGTCATCTCGCAAATGATAGGAATATGATATTATTATCATCATTTTTAACCTTGCACGGCACAGAAACGATGGCCAATTAGAAAATATTGAAAATATGATTTAGAATAAAACTTAGTTTGAAAAATTGCTCACAAAAAATATGAAAATACTACACCGAAAATCTGTTGAAGCAATGTTTTCTCCCAATGCGCCATGAAATTTGAGTAGAGCTGTGTGGCTTTTATACACTACTTAGATGTAACATGAGGATTTTCTCTGTATTTCCTCACACTGAATCTAGTCCTTTGAGTGGAGATCATCTGCGAGTGAGCTCTCTTATCATCAATAAAAAGCCGAGTTTATGGCTACCTGACACTACATTGCAATTTCAGGTGTATGGTACACTTTGGATGGAGAGACAACGGGAAATCGAATGCCAGAATCTTGTGTTCCGGTCTGGCGCTGTGGCACTTATATTCCAATTTGGATGAATGGCGCACACCCAACAGGTATGCACTATAGAAAAGCATTTGTGTACTCCTATTGGTCTCGCTATCTGTTTCTATGCCTTAATTGCTGTGTGTCTATCTGTCTGGATGCCTGTCTTTTTACGCTCTGGCTATATTCTGCTGCTCTTTGTGGGATATAACATCATTGTTTTACACCAGCATTACAATGTTTCTCGAAGCAGACGAGCCACTGTAATGTTGTCTCGTTTTAATATGACTAGAGACAAAGATAAATGTATCCTCTACGAAGTATGCTCTTGCATACTGCATTTGTTTGTGAAATTAATCGTCATTATATATACTTAGTTCAGCATTAAGTATACATGTAAGTGACTATATAAGAATGGCTTATATAAGCTACTTTGGCTAATAGAGGGTTTCTCGTTACTAGCGGATAATCCTGGGCCCGTGACAGTGCCTGTCTGTGCTCAGCACAAGTTCAATGACGATTGCTGTGCTTGGAGAGATCAGATTCGCGTGAAATACTGCAAAATTGGCGCACTTGATGAATACTACGTTTATCAGCTGAGAATTCCGCCTTACTGCGACATGGCATATTGTGGAGGTAGCGGCATCTATTGCGGCTCAAATGCAGCATGGAATGAAATAACAACGACCTGCACAAGTGAGTATAAAATTAATCTGAATGTCTATAATTTTAGACTATATATGTATGCTGCCCTAGCTCTGGAGTTGGGTGTCGTTGTGATACAGAAAGCATAGAATCGGTTATTGTAATTGTAATTGTAACCGAAAACTTATATAGCGCCACTCAAATCATCGGCGCTTTCAACCCGCATCAATGCCCGCACCGGCAAAAAGGAAAGTTTTCAGGCGTCTACGGAACTGGAGAGGAGAGAGGGCAAGAAGCTCTTGGCGGAGAAACAAGGGGAGACAGTTCCAAGCAGAGGGGCCAACATAGGCGAAACTTCTGGATTGTGCCGTGGAAGATCGCATGCGAGGGACAACCATAAGGCCGCGAGCTGAAGATCGCAAGGAAGCCCTCGCAGGCAAGGAAGAAACTGGGTTGCAAATATTCATTAGGTAAGACGGAGCAGAGACAGTAAGGCAGTTGCGCATGAGAGTGAGGGTTTAAACTGAATTCGCTGTTGAGCAGGGAGCCAGTGGAGGGAATCACGGATAAAGGCAGAAATGTGGGCAAACTTAGGAATGTCACCTATAAGCCGAGCAGCAGCATTAAGGATAGTCTGGAGTTTGTGCATATTGGAGGAGGAAAGGCCAATGTACACAGCATTGCCAAAGTCTACCCTAGTGCAGATCAGAGCATGGACCAGTGTAGTAACAGCATTAAATGAAAGAGACTTGCGGATGGATCGGAGCTGGCGTAAATGATAAAAGCAAGATCTTAATACAAGGTTAACTTGATCAGTAAAGGAGAGGGTAGGGTCAAGGACAATCCCCAAGTCACGAACAGAGCAGGAGAATTGAATGAGGGGAAACCTAAGATGTAGAGATTCAAAATCAATCTTGCTGAGTTGGAGGCGACCACCGAGCCAGATAAACTGAGTCTTGTCGGGGTTCAGCCGCAAGCGATTAGAGGAAAGCCAAGAATCCAGAGCAGAGGCTGCTGCTAAGATGCGTTCGACCATTTGGACAGCAGAAGAGGCTGGACCATGAATTAGAGACTGGGTGTCATCAGCATACTGATGAGACGAAACCCATACTGCTGGAAAATATATATATATATATATATATATATATATATATATATATATATATATATATATATATATATATAGCGGCCGGTCTAGAGTGCTATATTTGTAACGAATAGTTCTTGTTGGTGGCATATCGCTCAGTTACGTATTGCTCAACTGTTTAAAAGGGCGGCACCAGTACTTTTAATAATATTCGTTTATTATTTAGATCTCACAGGCTGACACAATCCAGCCTAGTACAACGAAGAGTTGCGCCATTGACAGATATAGTCAATAGAAATGAATCACTGTTCAAGCTAGGGACGAAATAGATATCAGGCCTACGGGCTTTTCTTATACAAACGCTCAGGATGAAATATCTGTCATCTTTGTTCGACAGCAAAAAGTCATGCGGTCTCGAACGTAGATTATAGAACCGCCATATAGTGAGTGGGAATATTGTACGGAGCACATAGGACTCGCTCCGGATCACCGACCGCAATAATCGGTCCTCCGCCTCGCTCACCAACACCCTCACACCCCACGAGTAAGAAGGGAGAAAACCCGTTCCCCGTATGCGGGCCAGAAACCTTTTCAGGCGGACACGTCCATCGGCAGTGGTGTATCCCCAACACGCCGGGGCAGCATACAGGAGCCGGGCAAATGTTTTCGCACAATATACAGCGCTCGATCAGGCAGTCCATGGGCTGTAAGCACTCGCAAAGCATAGAGAGAGTAAATGAATGCATATTAGAATCCACATGATTTATTGCTCATTCAATGGAGCAGTAGCACTTGTAGAAAATAGCGCTCTGTGTGACCTTAAGAATAGGCTGAGTCCAGTGCTCGCGCGGTTACGGTCACCGGTGGAAAATAGAGGTTAACATTTAAAATAGATTTACAAATTCGTAGGCCTACATACAAACTTTGGTACAATATGTTGCTGACGAGACTCACTGTGGGGGATTTCATTTTGTAACGACCATCAGACAGCGCCTTCTGTGTAATAAGTTAGGTTTTCACAATCTTCTGGGCCCCTGTAGATTGTAAGTACACACGGTATATATCCGTTATGGCGAATGCAAGTTGTTTGCAACTTTATTACACTGTATTTAAGACTTCATTTTTAACGCTGTTGTTTATTTTCGTGAAGCCGTTTGCTGTTGATTGTGCTTTACACCAGCTCCCAAGTGCCCAGCGCTGACCGGACAAGTTGATCTAAGCGAGCCGTTCATATCAGATACAAAGATAGTGACCGATTTAAATGGAAACACATTTACCGCTCGCAAGTTCAGCGTAAGGTGCACATTCCGCTACCAGCGGCTGACAGCAGGTGACGATGGTGCAAGGTTTGATGTCATATTCGAAGCCGGTGGAACAGCGGTTGCCACATTTAAACTCCTTTCGTCCTCAACTGTGGAGCAATCCGTCGTCATGGATGAATCCTATCTTGCTGGATATCTTGATCGAAACGTTGGTTTTTAGATTACGTTGTACATTGTATATTATAGTCCTAGTATCGAACAATCTGGCACAAATTGACAGACTCTAGATCAAATATTGCAGAGATAAATTATTTCAATAGAAGAATTGTAGTCACTAGTCACCTAATGTAGATGAGAGGCAGTTTGGTAAGGACATGAGTAGGCCTATGAAGTGTTAACAACATTTTTGCTTACCCTCGACATTGAGGCCGAACGACCAGCCCTCTCCCTTGTCATCTGATCTTCTCACTGAAAATGTACGCTCATCCTACTTTTCATGGCTGAGTTTGCAATGGGACGTATTTAGAACCGAAACCCTTCGGCGGGAAATTTGAACCTGCGATCCCTCGGTTGACAGTCCCAACACGCTAAGCAATAGACCACAGCAAACTCTAGAAACAATGTTAATGCTGTAACAAAAAGTATTATTGTGAAGCTGGAATCTTATAATTATTTTGAAAATATTTTGTAAATTTTCAATATTCTGATGTCATCAGAAATTGATCCTATTTTCTTGTGAAAGATTAGGTTTTTATATTGCGAGTTTCTAAGACTTTTGGTGTTCCTAAGAGGTCTGAAATGTAAAAATGAATTGGTTGATTTTTCAGCTGAAATGCAAAGTTTCTGCTTATTGGAAATCGTCGTATCCATACAGATGTGCAACACCCAGCAGTGAAGTCTATTACGGCATACGAACATTGGTAAGAACATCTTCAACTACTTTGTAGAAGCTTATTCCAGTAGAGTTGTCTGTACGATACATTCATGCCAGAGGCGTAGCGACCGCCCTCCGTACCCTCCGACCGGAGGGGGCCCCGCAAGGAAGGGGGCCCCTAAAAGTGGCCAAAAATAACCGTGAACGGCGTGAAGTCATTATGATACTGTTTTGATACATCACGTGATACTATTAGCTACATAGTTCGAGAATTCGTGACTTTTGGTTTTAAAATTCGTAAAAATTCGCGAATTTTTGGTCTATTTTAAAATTCGTAAAAATTCGTAAAAATTCGTTGGGTTTTTTTTTACATTGACCGTGACGTTTTGCAAAAACAGTGTAAGCAACAACAACAAATGTGATGGCGTCATGATTTGTTGTGTTAAGCTTCTGCTTAGATTTTAATGTAAAATTCAATATGAAAGTTTATTACATAACGAGTTAATTTAGTTAAAATCTAATTTCTAAAAGATGAAAGCACATGGACCGGAGTGGAAGTATGTAGTAATTTTGGAGGAGAATGAAAGGGCAATCCAAAAATACAGTGTTGTTTTCGTGACAAGAAATTTGTTGGTTGTTCTGCCCGAATTCGGGAGCATTTGCATGCGAAAATACAGAAACCAAAGTCGATTGGGAGCAGTGGGCTGTTCCTGACTCAGAATCAGAAGACGATGAAGTAGAAGACACAGCTCGGTGAACGTTGCCAACTCTTTTTAACCATTTGGTTTGGTTGAAAGCTGTGTTAGTGACTGACTGGTTACACTGGAGCTGGGGGCACTGGTGGCTTTTCGTCCTGCTGACTGACACTCACAGTTACACAGTGACTACACACCCCAACTATGATAGAAATCGAAGTTCAAGACTCCAAATAGAACAGTAACTGAATATCGATCATTACATTTGTGTTGCTAGTCAGCTATCTTTTACGGCTGATTGATTGATTGCCTATGACATTGACATTTACTTACTTAAAAAGTTGAAAAGTAAACAAATAATAAAATTCGTTGCCATGGCAAAGAATTCTATTATTTTATTATTTCACGAATTTTAACGAATTTTAAAACTGCAGTTTTAAAATTCGTTAAAATTCGTGAATTTCTTAAAATTCGTAAAATGCGAATTCTCGAACTATGATTAGCTACGTCATCAGTTGTCTGTCAGAGGCGTTTACAAGTAGGCGCCCTAGGCGCGCGCCTAGGGCCCCCAAATCTCAGAGGGCCCCCAAACGAATGAAAATATTTTTTCAATTATAAAAAATTACATTTCTCAATTTTGAATTTTTTTAAATATAACCTATTTTCTATTTTTTACACTTCAGCATTCCCATAAAAGTATGCCCTATCAGGGACGTCATTTCAGCCTTTTTCAGGGGGAGGGACGTCAAAAAAAGAGGTTAAAAAATATTTGGCGAAAAAGTTTTACCTTTTTGGGTCTTTCTTCGAAATTTGTGGGACAACTGTGAAAAAAGCTATGCAAAACTCTAGTTTTGTTAATATTATATGATAATTCCATGAATTTGAGTCTATATTTTTTCTTTTTTACTCCTTTCTTCTTCCTCCTTTTCTTGTTCCATCTTATTCATTTTTTTTCAAAAATCAAGGGTGGGCAAATGCCCCCTTGCCCCCAAATGACGTCCCTGGGCCCTATGTTATTGTAAAATTTATAATTGTTTTTTCATGTGGGCTAATACGAGTTCAGAAGGGCCCCGTAAATGTTTGCCCCTAGGGCCTCGTTTTCTGTAAACGCGCCTCTGTTGTCTGTTGGCTACATCAGTTGTCTGACGGTTATTCGAATTTTAGTTGGACCCATTCAAAGTATATTGTATATTACAGCATTCCAGTTTCCGCGTTGTAAGGGGCCCCCGGACGTATGTTCGGAGGGGGCCACGTTCTTTGTTGCTACGGCTGTGATTCATGCAATAGGCTCTATTTCTTTATCCCGGACCACTGCAGTAATGATTTCAAACATAATTGAAGCGGTTTTGTGATCCAGCGGCGCTATCATCAAGCATTTGGCGCATTAGGAGACGTGCGTAAATTGCATTAAATATATGGAAAAGTAAAAATGCGCAGTAGCTTCTATGGTGCCGATGCCTATGCGTAGGTCATCAGTCGAGGGCGCACCAAAATCAAACTAGCCGTATGTTTATTTTTAGAAAGGTATTTTCATATATTTTATTCTTAGAAGGCAACAGAGAGGTAGTATATAACAGAGGCGTAACTTTGGTCTAAAGAGTGGGGGACCAATTTCTTACATGCACGAAGCAAGGCTGAAACTGCGATCTCTGGGAAGGCACAATAATAAAATATTGATTGGCATTGTTCAAAAAGTGGGGGTACGGTACCCCCAGTCCAAAAAGTGAGGGGTACGGGAACCCCTCGGACCCCCACAAATTACGCCTATGGTATATAATGCAGAGACTCAGAGTTGAACGCTGAAATAAGCGGGTCTTGAACCAAGATATTAAATCAAAGGCTGAGGTAAACGAACAGGACTAGAAAGTGAATTGCGTCTTAAATATCCGAAATGCGTTGATTGGGCTGTATGGTTAGCGCTCACTAAAACCAATAATAGTTGCCTTTGATCACCTACGGAGAGCTGCCGCTTCAACATACACTATAATATAAACTTACTTTCTGTTGTGTAGATGATGAGATTTTTGTATAGGATGAAAATGAAAACCCCGTTACAACTATACCGGTGCAAGAAGGTCAAAGAGTACGCATCCACATGAGGGCGACATTTCCAGTCACAACACCAGGCTGCTTTAATCTTCCTTCTGGAACCAACTGCAACCCAAGTCAAACATTTCGAATCTCATCGCAGAAGATTTATCTATCCAATTGCACATTCCAACTTTCGTACGAAAATCCCCGATCTATTGATATTGTACTCTCACCCATTCCTACTGATGGCATCGCGACCGCATCTTACTTCGGGGAATTGAGTTTTGCTGTTGAAAACAATGTACAGACAGAAAGCTCCGCAGTTAAGAACTACAAAAGTGGCAATGTCCTTGTGAGTATAAGATTCTCTAGCTTTTCGCAAGCAAATAATCACTCTCTGGAATGCAATGCACAACAGATGAGAATCAATAATTAAATTTTAAAATGTATGGCTGATTTATATTGGTTCATTTATTCTCTCAACATGAGCTTTCATCTGCTGGTAAATACAGGCTTCAATTTGTTTTCTAAACACGAGTGACTAGCATAGAATACATATTGTTTCAGAATTATCATTCTTATTCTGTCACAGTATTGAAGCCAAGTGTTTGCAGCAAAACGCCTTAGTAATACAAAAAGAGGTTCCTGCTTCTCTGTACAATGAAACACATACCAGACTGATGGCAGTGTAATGTAATTACGTCAATTTACATAACATCATAGCTAATGGGCTACTTGTAGGGTGCTTTACAATATCAGTTGTCAGTGCAAGTGTTAAATGATCAATAGTCATTATCTGAAAAAAAATGAACGGGTACTGGCAGATATTAGTAGATTGTAGATACATTGAAACAAGCCAGTAGGCCTACTAATTAAAGCGTTTAACTGCCTAAGGTTAATTTTTACCTTATTTTCAAAGACTGTCGATATCAGGAATGCTATTACTAATTTTCAGTAGTTAGATTTTAAAAGTATTGGAACACGTTTTGCTGTTTTGAGTGATTTACTTACATAGCCGCTAATACTTATCTATCCTACGAAGTTGATTTTAGAATTACATATGCTATGCTGTTTTATACTATAAAACGTGTCTGGATATATTGCATAAAATTATTTGATTCTTTCAATTTAAGCCCATGGGCTTATCGCACGTTGGTTTTCATCGCATGCCTCATTAAATTGTTCCTTATTTATCATCTATTCTGTGACAGTAAGCCCACCTTGGGAATATTTGCCTCGCCCATCCCGAACATTGTTGTTCTGCAATTTTCTGCATGGTCTAACTCTGACCCTTGTGACCTATCTTTCCAAACATGGCTTGTTTGATTATCACGGTGTTATTAATCCTGCAAATGTCTTCAAGCTTGAGTGTCATTACAATTACTCATTGACGATTTTCATGTGCAACTCATTTGACTTCGTGTCTTAGATTTTGTTATCTTCTGTTGGCATCTGATGAGCAGGATAGCCTACTTCTGTAGCATCACATCACATATAAGTACATAGGTCTACACAGTCAACATAATTCCCTAACATATGATAAGTAACGCCACTTGCCTTCAATTGTATATTATCACACTTCTGTTTACCTTTGTATCTGAAAAGTTATGTAGCGTAGGCCCTGCATGCCTTTCACAACGCGCTGAAATGACAGTAAAATATTAGAGAATGATTTAACATAAATCAACCACATCTCAGTCTGAAATGACTGTGAAACTGACATAATAATACAATATTAAGTTTACGGAGGATGAGGTATAGACTCTCTCGAAAGTAATATCTGGTAGTGGCATGGCTTATAACAAATTTATCTTAAATCAAAGCACGACATTTGCTCCTTTATCCTATAAGATACAATGCGCTAAGATGACAGATTTGCAGGTTTCTCACCACAGACTAAAGACAATTTTGTAGGGCGTTCGATTTTGTCTTTTTTTAAACTGATGAATTTAAAATTTGTAGATCTTGTGATTATTTTATCTTTTCGAGGATAGTTGCTAGGGTTCCTCTGATTTGTTTATCGTTACCCAATTACAAACACGATCGTATTTATCAGCTTTCAAGTTAATCATTAAAAGGATTCGAAGTAAAGATGATCATATGCCACATTACTTATACTTAGGCCCTATATTTACATTTCAGGTTAAAATCTATGGGTCTTCCTGGTACATTAAAGAGCCAATGTACAGTTGCTACATACGCATGTAGGGTGTTGACGACGTCTCGTTGCCAATGGGTGGAGATTTCCGCAATACAAACACCCATACCAAATTTCAAACACAGCAGTTCAAGGGTTTTAGACTTTTAAACGGAGTCCAAATATGCCGTGTTTAATATTTAAATAAGTCGCCTCTAACGCATAGCCTCCGCTTCTGTGTGGAAAGTCATAAATTGTTTATGTTTCATAACATTGAGTAATCAATGAGTATGTCGTGTTGATTTTTATGTCATACTTCAGATATCCATAACTGATGATAAACAGCGGCCTGTTTGTTCTTCTGTGTCCGATCCCAACATTCGAACATTTCCAACACAAAGTTATCCGTCGGGGTAAGAATTAACAGAGGGGAGATTTATTCCTTCTGAGTATTTAGCTGTTACACAATTTACAATGCATCTTATCACATTTGTATCTAATTTAGTAAGATGGAAGCACCTTTCTGTAGTTTTAGTTCGCCTAGTCAAACATTGTTCTTGAAGCGAATATCAATTAATTTAAAGGTTCATATTATACCTTTAAGCAGATGCAGCACAGAAGAGAAGAACTGTAAGATATAGTCCTAGTTACTATGCCTGTCACTGCCTGTTGGCTTAAAGATTTTATTATCATATATGTAAGAAAGACTACAGGGGCTTACAAATTCTGTGTCTGTAGAATGTGACCAATATATAAGAGTAATATCGAGCATAAACTGGGTAGGTTGACCTAGACTTACGGAAACCCCAGCATGAGCGTTTTAATAAATCCTCCTCCCGGTGGGTGTGCGTGGGGCGTGGGGAGCCGGGCGAATTGCAGCACGGCCTTCGGGGGTGGTGAAAGGTTTAGTTAAGAGTAGTTAAGATTGCTCGGATCGTTGTATTAGTTGTACTCTTGTATATTGTCTGCTTTTTTTCTTCTGTCTTTCCAGTTTTGTATTTTTGCTGTGATTCCTCTTGCGTTTACTCTCTTTTCCTTCTTTCTCTCCTATTACTGTTCCCAAGGTAAAACTCAACTAATTACATAGACAATGGTTCCTAATCGACCTTGGGGATGATCTCGTACTTTTTCTCGTCTATTAAATCAAGTGGGTAATTTACACGTACAGGTGACCCGTTAGCCGGATCTTGGTCCCTTTGGGCTTTCCCTTTTGCCTTTATAGACTTAGTTAAGTGATACGAATTAAAAAAAAAGAATAATACGTTATGATTGTCTTGATTGCAATAGCCTAAATGACATTGAATTGAATTGAATATGTGATTCTCATTAAGATTTCGAAATCCTTGTATTTTAAACATGAATAAATTCTGCTGCATGCGACTACGTGTGTAGATCTCCTCTTTTGGATTTCAGGAGATATTATCGCCTACTAACAGTCCTAGGCGACCTGTACTTAGTTAGGCTTGAATCCAGAAATCTGGAGGTAAGTGGCAAACTGAAAATCTTTTAACTAAAATTAAATACGACAATACCAAGATGTATCATGGCCATTACTCTGAAAACTATAAAGATTTGTGCCTGGTTTATGTTAATATTCTTTTATGTTAAATTGGGGGCGTGGTGGCTCAGTGGTAAGTTCGGCGCCTTGTGACCGGAGGGTTGCAGGTTCGAATCCCACTCTAGCCGCTGCGTACGGACCTTGGCAAGTCCTTCACTCGAAATTGCTCGTGGCGCTTCGGCGTGAAAATTCCGGCACAGTATCAAATGCTGTAGTCGGGAGCGCTTCTGAGTACTAGTTGACTTCCGGAGGCGCTATAGAAATATCCGGAATAAATAAATAAATAAATAAGTTAATATTGATGATCCAGCGTTGCTAATTGATCATTATCTGTGTTCCAGTTGCGTTATGAATAATACGCACTAGTGTTTTTTTCTTGTATTCTGATCCTAGCTATATAATTGTTAATAATATTGCATCCACCTTCATCATGTTAATGGAATGTGGGTTACCCAAGCTTAGCGAGGCTTACGCCCTTGTTCCTTGAACATTGCCTGCTACGTCAGTAACTTAATGTTTCTAATGATGTTAAAACAATGAATGTTTAAATGTTTTATTCTCTACGATGTCATCTGCACTGTTCACGGTTCAATAAAGATTGATTTTTATTTACTAAACCTATAACAATGGGCGTTCGCAGGAATTTGTCTAGTGGGAGGGATTTCTAGGGCAGGGCAACATTTTCTAGAGGGGCTACATTTTTGTAGTGGGGGAACAAATGAACTTTTTGCACAGAATAGCTACTTACCTAAATCATTGTGTTTTTAGCAATGAAAATCGTGTTGGGATTGTTAACATAATCATAATAATCAAAAGATTTTATTTATGTAAAATATTTTCAATATCCAGGGTCAAATGCCCTTCTCATTCCGGACGCCCATGCCTATAACCAACTGATCCATAAAAAAATCAATAATATATTTAGTTTAGTTTATATCTGTATAATTATTCATTGCCTGAAAATTACTTTCGCCTTTGAGCAAAATTTGAATACATTTTGTGTTGGCGCATTGTTTTAAAAAGTAGGCCTACTCTTTGTCGGATTATATTTGTCTGCTTTGCGTTGATTCCGTTTAGATTCAAGTTCGTCAGTTTGCCTGTGCAGCTGATGTTGTTTGCAACTGCGGTGTGATGGTCAGAGAAGGCAACAATGCTTTGGGAATTGACATGTGTTCGAAGACGTCTCCGATGCTCATTAGATACCTTATTGATTCGGTCAATCCCGGCGGAACGATTGTTACAAACTACATATCTGGGTGGACGGTATGATGCTTAACGATTATTTACAGTTAGACATACAGGAACTTAAGAAAATGTCATTGAGTGCCTATATAATATATTCGGCAATAGCGCTTCATAAAGTGTATTGCCAGATCGTATCGTATAGTATCTGAGAATTTATTTAGCGCCGCTCACAGTATAGGCTATTCTGAGTCGCTCTCAGCATGACAGCCGGAGAGAATCAGAAGGTCTCTAAGCAGAGAAAAGAAGAGGGTGAAGTCCCACCAAACTCTTACTACGGATTGAAAGGAGTAGGTCCTTCCATAAGGAGGGGCTAAGGATAGCAAAAGCAGGGTGTTGAGCCATGGCAGTCCTAGACTAGAGAACAAGGAGTTTAAGCCGATCAGAAGACCGAAGAGGGAACTCCATTGGCTCCCTCTTTCTGCCCGCATCCAATTCAAGGTCCTCATCTTTATCTCTAAGGCTCAACTTGGTTTCGCTCCAAAATATTTATGTGACTTAATTCATCGCCCTCACTCTGCTGCTTCTCTTCGTCCTCTTCGTTCCACTGACCGTTTAGACCTCCTCGTTCCCCGTGTCAGGACTTCTCTGGCTCAATCTAGGTCTTTTGCTTCCATTGGCCCTGCTCTTTGGAATGAGCTTCCTCCGTTCGTTCGTTCTTCTTCTATTCCCTCAGGTAACGTCTCTTCCTCTTTTACCTTTCTTAAAACTCGCTTTTTCTCTCGGGGTCTCTCGCATTGGGAGCGCTTCTAAATGGCCCTCCCGCTTGAAGCGCTTTATAAATATCCAAATATCCAAATACAATACAATCACGTCCACAAGAAAAACATGTGATTTGTGCGTAAACGACTTAGGTCGGCCATGGGCTTAAACCAGCATGCCCTTTTTCATCAACTTTACCATTGACCCAGAGTGGCTTGAGCATTAAACACCCGGAAAATTAAAACTTAGAGCCACCTACTGACTGAGAGCAAGGCTGTTGCAACGTGTAAACCTACATAATTGTACAGGTGCTATTGATTCTCAACCATGCAAAACAAAAAGCTTAACTCGACCGTGAAGCCTGTGAATGGTTTGGCATACATGAGCGTAATCGATTTGGTTACTTTTACTGTCTGTAATGTTAAATAAAATGCTGAAATACTACACGAGTCTATATAGCCATGGCACAATGTTTAATCTATTCCCCCTCTTCTGGTAGGAGAAACCAGGTTTCTGGAGGGACCAACCAATTTCTTGTCTTCAAAGAGTTTCTGACTTTTCCAATTGTCAACTTTCATCCAAACTTTTTCAACTTTCATCTTCCAAAAAAACTGATGACCTTTTTTTTATTTTTTTTTTACACCTTTCAACCAACTTTCATCCAAACTCTGCCAACTTTCATCTTCACAAAAAGTCGATGACCTTTTTTAGTCATTCGTCCAACTCTCACCTTTTTTAGAAATTCGTCTCTCAAAAAGTATATTACTCGCCTCTCGGGTATTACTCACCTCTCGGGGGGAAAACCGTGTATCCTGGGGGGGGGGGAATTTCCCTCCCCAAAACTTCTCTACACTATAATATTGCTGGCCTCCGGGGGAAACACAAATCTTGGGGGACATTCCCCCCAAAGACGTCTAGATTAAACACTGGCCATGGCAGACTTTCTTCATACTTTAATGCTTCTATGTCTGTATAGTACAACCCACACGCCTTTGACCGAATTTTAAGTAAAACGCTTCATTTAAACCGGATGTATCGTGACATGCGACAGCTGTAACATATTGACCGAAGAAGTTCAAAATTCACCAGAAGTTTGTTCTTAGGGCAAAAAATAAATGCTACACGATGTTGTCTTTTGCTTAAAAGTTCTTGGCCGATTTTGAAGTTCTGTATCTCAATTACTGGTCATCTTTGGCAGTAGTGTTTGAGAGTATTGACGCTTAATATAGCGTTAAGATTCGTTCTTAAGCCGTTAAATCTTTTATTAGTATGCTTAAATTTCGAGTGCATCATTTCCAATATGTTGAATAATATGTTCATTTCTTCGATTACAGATTAAATTGCCTTCTGGTATCAAAATTGACGTCTATAACAGTTGGTCCTTCATAAATATTCACGTCTATGGCTTGGCAATTGAAACGTACACTGGAATTTGCACGTACACTGGCTCCAATGACCAAGAATGTGAAAGACTTTACAGGTTAGCCCATATAATTCTCTGGTAACACCAATAGATATAGAAGTCTGTTCTTTGTTTTTCGGAGTAATCAGTTTCGATTAAGATTTAGGGCCTACTTGGATTGTGTGCAAGGCAGGCCTCCTGCTATATCCATCCATTACATCCACAGTATTACGTCCGTCGCAGAAGAAATCTCTTAAACGCAGAAGCTATGTTGATCTGTCTATTTTGAAAGTGCAATACTGACTATTTCCGGTGGCTCGCTATTGTTCGGGGATGTCTTTCTTTACAGTCGTGCTGCCAAGTGTCTAGATGTGCTAGAAACGCCGTTTGTTGGAAAGCATCGTCTTATATTGTATGCCTGCAGGAAGAGCTTCTGAATACATTGCCTTGAAGGCGTGTTTTTTAATCCTATTCTTGTTACATGCACTTGTTTGCGACATTTTGTGTATGTATAGCGGTGTTAGTTATGTGCATACACTTCAGAGTTGCACCCAAGGACAGTCTGTTCCAAATCACTTCAGCAAATCATCCTGAATGCAGACCATCGCCAATAATACCAGCCTGTGACTGTGGCACTAGCGGTTCATACAATGTACCCTGCTACATTCCGGACCAATCAAACCTCTTGCCGACAAAATATTCATGCAATCCAACCAAAGCGCGTCGAAAGAGGGAAGAAACAAACCCGACATACAACGGAAATTACATCGACGTGGATGCACTCAACAACACTCTACTCACAGGACGGCTTCCCGACAGAACTCTTACCTGGCCCACGCCAAATAAACATATAACCGAACAGCAGGCAACCGAAGCGTGCAACGACGCTCTGAGAAGCGCAAAAAGCTACGAGCTCTGCATTTCCAAAATTAACACTTCATTCATCATCGAGGCTTGTAAGACCGACCTACAGGTAAACTATTATGCGTTCGTTACACAGGCTACGCTTATTGGTTTGAAACATTTATAGTTAGGCATAACATCCTAGTTACCCTCTGAGTAGTTTCCTTGAAGGGGCGCTTTGCAAATCCTCGAATGAATGCTCGAATGAATGAATGTAATTTGGAGCATCGCTATCTGAGAATTATTTTTGTAAATCTCGCTGTACAATATTCATTTCGACCAATGATTAATTTCAGATTTAATGCCAATCGTTTCTTCAACAAAATGCAAAGCTTCTTAAATGTCGGCATGAAATAATCGTAAAGACCAGATTATAGTTACCCAATGCCCATTCCGTGTTCGCCCATTCAATTTAAACCATTTTCCGCAAGTTTCAAAGCAGTAAACTTTTGCAGCTATTTAACTTAAACAACATGTCTTATATAATATGCCTTTAATACACCTGGTTACACAGAGGAACCTAAAGGGGTAAAAAAAACACTTGCCGGGACCCTCTCATGTGAAATATGATACATGCAGACGGCTTAACATTATGGATTCCAATCACAGGTTACTTACCCTATACAGGTGAGTAAATAATAAGATCAACTCTTAACTACGAAAAAACTTAACTAAATATAGGCCTATATATGACAGTCATTTAGTTAGGGTGATTGGTCCACTTTAAGTGCTCCTGCTTTTGTGGCCAGTGATGATCATTCTGGTTTTCCGTTTCTGAGATTGACAATTTTCACTCATTGCTCGTTACAATAAAGATTTTTGATTTGATTTGATGTGTGTGTGTGTGTGTGTGTGTCTAGGGCTCTAGGAAATGATTTCTTGTAGCATTAAACAGCCTGTGGATAATAGAACATGGGCAACCAGTCCATTAAACTCAATTTCGTCAAATATATCGATAACATGTATCACTCTACCTGTCCTCTTATATTCCTCCAGACGCACAGACCAACACAAATCTGTTTTCTAATCAATGTACCGGACCTAATTTTTGGAACCAGCTTCCTTCTCATATCCGTAGCCAATTAAATATCGCCTGTTTTAAAAGTCATCTTCGCCTGTTTTTGAAAGACGCATAGACAGATCTTATTAATTTGGATTTGTTGGGTTTTGATAGAGCTTCTTGTCAGGTGCTCTATCGGACCCTTTGGAGCCTTTAGTTAAGTTTTTTCGTAGTTAAGAGTTGATCTTATTACTTACTCACTTGTATAAGTAACCTGTGATTGGAATCCATGCTGTTAAGCCGTCTGCATGTTTCATATTTCACATGAGGGGGTCCCGGCAAGCGTTTTTTTAAAACCCCTTTAGGTTCCTATGTGTAACCTGGTATATTGCTTTTTCTTGTATTTCACGTTAATTGGTTTCTTTGAAATGTGGTCACCGAATAAAAATTGAATTGAATTGAATTGAATTGAATTGAACTTCACCAAATCAATGTACAATGTACATATTCTGAATTGTCTTTGAAACAGGCAACTGAAGACCTGACGCTGGTGGAAATTGTGCCGACAATGTTACAAGTGTTCTGTCACAACGCTTTGACAGGTTCCATAGTTAATACAAATAACGACTCCAATTTCAATTCCATTAACAACCAAACTCTAAACGATCTCAATAAATTCAACGAGACAGCTTGCCAGGAGCGGTGCAGTGGTCAAGGAACATGTGTAAAAGGCGTATGTCGTTGCTCTTCAGGTATTAGATTTATCCTTAGTTTCTGTAAACATGAAGTGACTGAATTGGGGTCCAGCAGGACAAATATTAGTAACATAATTCATTGGCGATCAAAAAGTGTGTGCACACTAAAATAAATATATTTTTGCTTGATGCTCTCTATCACCAATCAACTACTCTAGCTGTATCCTGTAATCATAATTGTGGAATATGTTTAACGACAATCGGCAGTCTTCGTGTAGTTGGCCTATTCATTGGGTCGCAGAATAATAATAAGTAAGTTATTAAAACACAACAGTTTGTATGCTTGGGTGACATTTATCTGTATATCAGCTGTGGTAAATTGATATTTAAGACTGCAATATGTACAGTATGCATAATCCAAGCCTAAGGTTTCATCTCTATCCTTTACCCTAGGTATATACCATATAGATGTGCAAGAGAGCAATTCACTTTCAATAATTTGATTATCAGTTTTTAACCACTTCATTAAAAGAGCTATGAGATCGAATCTCAACTGCAAGCAATACTTCAATGATTGGTTCCGAAGAAGAGCGAAGAGGTTAATAACCCAAAATCCCCTAGCAACTAAAGCATTTACTGCTAGTTATCTGCGTCCGTCGTCGAAAACTAGATCTGACAGCGGCGGCAACTTCTTCCAGTATGTTGGTGATGAGCGGTGCTGCAAAAGTTCGGCAGCTTAAGCTTCGGGGAAATTAGGCGTGGGTGTCGTTGACATTGTGCGAAGTAAATGAGACGTTCCTTTTCTCTGACAGCCTGACTGACCCCTTTAGCTCTTGACCTGGAACCGATTTCACCCCCCCCCCGCCTATCGATTATGATTTGACTGAGCGCCAATGAATAAGCCGGTTTCCGCGACTTCGCTTCTTTGGGCGGTACAAATCTCGAGATTACGATTACGATTACGATTTCATATTAATTTTCGTATGTTAATAAAAGCTGTCATGCTTATTTACAGCAGCCTTAACGTAACATAACTTCGGTCAAAGACAAACAGTCCGTTTATGAGATGCACTTTATCGTCGGCTCTCCGGATGTTGCCCGCTTGACCGTCAGTTTAGCGAATGCCTTATCTCTCATTTCTCCCCCTATTAACCACTCTCCTTCCTCCTCTCTTCTCTCAACTCCACCCGTTAGTCATTGATCTCTGTCCGTACACCCCTCTTCGATCAGTTGACGCGTTGTCCGTCCTTCACGTCCATCTCACTCCGTCTAATTTATGACAAGAGTGGTCGTCTAATTAACTATCTCCTTGCTCTTTACACTCCCGTCTTGAATATTAATATAATGCAGTTAAAATTTAAACAAATGTTCAAGCAAACAAGCTAACTAATCAAATCTACACTTATATCTACACTTAAACAAAGCTGCATCATCGTTGATTACCCGTGTTTCGCTTGAGTGCTTTAAAAATACTATGCTATTATTGGATGCCATTAGTTCTGAAACTATGATTGTTTTCTTTTTTAAAAGATTATTCAGGCAGAAACTGTATGATCGATAAGCGAAAGGCACCGATAATAGAAAAGGTTTGGTCCATGGTGTGCGACATTCGTGGTTCACTCTGCACTGAGATGATCTTCGTGGCCAGCGGAGCTTCGAATACTGAGATGATCTGCAAAATAAGAGTAGGTAGGCTTGATCCTCGAATCGCCTTAGCAGTTTAATAAAATGGGTGTCGGACTAAAAAAAATGCTTATATTTCTCAAATAGTAACTAAAGTTTTTTGTAGAAATCTACTTAATTTTGCTGAAATGCATACATTCGTATAAATGAATTTGTATACACGGTTTGAAATACACTGTAATACATTGCAATACTACACGCGAGACGAGATGCGTTGGTTGCCCATGTGAAGAAGATGAATTCAGTTCAGGATCCTTATACTGTTGCGTAACTGCCAGCATGACCGGCTGTGTTCCAACATAGCTTAGAGAGCCATGTATATCAGTGTCATCCTTACCGGGCCGAAGTTTCTTTGCTCTGCAACTCAGAATAATCTAGTTGTTGTCCTGTCCCCTACTGCCACAATACAACACGGAAGCTTCGCCGTGATCAACACCTCAATCTCGAAACAGTTTCCGTGCAATCTTTGACGTGAACTTATTCTACTCTCTATGCTTCTCTTTCGTAAGCAGTTGGAGACGATGGTAGTTCAGGAGCACTTTTTAAAGTGTTCTTGGAGAGGCGCTATATAAATAATATTACAATTATACACGTTGATTTGTTTCAACGTATTGCTTTAAAAGTTAGGCTGACGCACTCTTGATCATGTCCCATATATGAAACTGCTGTAGGCTAAACATTTTCTCTAGGCGTATTGTCGACAACAGTCTTACCGATACCGACTAGTAAACCATATGGAATTTTAAATTTTTTATAATGATAGAGCATTACAAATATAAAATTGAGAGTTAATCTACTTTTATCTTGAAGGACGATAAAGAAATTGCTTTTGATATGACGCCGTCAGTTAACGAAAAGCAAGTCATCTGCAAAATCCCTCGATCGACCGTGAACTCCACAGACTTGATGGTGAATTCTACGAC
This sequence comes from Allolobophora icterica, assembly GCA_963556255.1. Classification (NCBI taxonomy): domain Eukaryota; kingdom Metazoa; phylum Annelida; class Clitellata; order Crassiclitellata; family Lumbricidae; genus Allolobophora; species Allolobophora icterica. The sequence goes on from OY744608.1 coordinate 24,114,335, forward strand.
AAATCACACGTTCTATGTCTCACTCAGCAACGATGGAAAAACCTTCAGCGCTGAACAGCCATTTAAAATTTACGACGGGTTTTGCGTCGCAATTTCTAGTGCATCGGAATTCTTACCCAAGGTATGTTGATAGTCATTTCCGAATCTACTTAAGTCGAAGTCATCTGGTCTCGGCTCTAATTGTTTAGCACACTAAGCATAGAATTTAGTTTTGTATTTCAGTTCCCTCAAAGAAATAGTGATTGTTCAACAAAGCTCCCTGCGCGAATAATTGTTGACAACTCTCATTGAATAGGTCTCTGAACGCTGCGTTCCTTTAGTCAATTGGCTACAGTATGTATTGTACAGAGCACGTGCAGATTATCTGCCATTTTACTTAAATTCATTGGTCACATGTTGTTCCGGGTACACTTCATATTTTTGGCCGGCGTCCATACCATCTGGAACTCTTCACCTCCTCATGTTTGCAACTCTCTTAGCGACGTTGTCTTTCGCTCTAAACTGAAAACATACCTCTTCCAGTCTACTTATGGCTCTTAATGGTTGCCCGACTTCAATGTGCACTTCTGTATTTCGTAAGGAGGACATTTTAAAATTACAGTTGCACTGTGTTGTATTGTAGGCCTATTGTGTTGTATTGTGTAAGTTTAATCGACGTTGGTAATGTGCACACTATAGCCTTATACCATGTGTCTGCTAGAGAACACTAGTATTATAGTAAAAGCTAAATTGAATAATTTCTCGCATACAGACTTTCTGTTGAAAAGCATTGCTTGTTTCGCTAATAAAATATAGAGATAGGGAGTCAACAAAACGGGTTAGCGTCCAAAGCTAATGACATTTAAAAAAATATAATTATTTATATTTAAATTAACTTTTTTATTTTCTATTTCAATTACTATATCTATATTTACACTTTATATTTATGCCTCTAAATATTTTTCTCTTTTTATTGTTTTTATTTTTATTTTTAATTATATTTTTATTTTTATACGTATTAATATTTACAAATAGGGCCTATATATTGCTAATATTTATTAATTTATTATATATATGTTGATTTTTGCTTAGATTTACAACTATAATATGTATGCATTTTGTACTTATATATGTTAGAATTATATTTGTTTTTGTAGTTATATATTTAGATTTAATTACGATTGTATTGATTGTTATATTTCGTTGTTAAGTCAACAGAATGTGCTCTATTGTGCATCTTCAAATAACGATGTTAAACCAGCTGGGGTTGTTATTTGTTCCAGGGGAACTCGTGTGATATCTGTGGTCGTTGCCACCAAGCTAATGAAGAATTACAGTTAACAAAAGACGAAGCTTTGACTTGCAAGCCAAGCGTCTGTAGAAATCGATGGTCAAGTAAGTGTGGTATTCCAGCTAAGCGATCATCATCGTAGAGTTTAATGAAAGAGCTTCAGTTGCGAAGTTTACCAACCTATGATACCTACAGGAAACTATGCCAACTCAGAACATGAAGCTGATAGGGCCTAGGCCTACACCTGTTTTAAAATCTACCTTCCGAGTAAGCGAGAACGGCTTTAGCCTCCGGTGGCCTTATTCCACCCTAATTCGACGCTGCATTGCTTCATCCTCCCCTTCCCTCCTCTTTCTTCCTTTTAAGTTCCCCACTCTTGTCAACTGACCAAAATAGTAAGTAAGTAGACACAAGTATGATTTCAAGCGCAGTTGCTCTATGAGCGTCAATTTTCAGTAGCCATTCCAGCCAATTTCAATTTAACCAGAAATAATCGTCCCTAGAATTCTGCGAGCACATAAAAGGGGCGGCTCTGTTAAGCTAAAACACTCAGAACTTGCTTAAGTTGGCCGTACGCATCATACGTTGTCCGCAAAAATGAGAACAGGGTCAAGAAAAAATTAACTTTAGTTGCAATGCATATTTGGTTACTACTGATTTTCTTTGCAATGCTATCTTTGCCAGCCGACTATTATTGGTTCTCATGTGGATGAGAAAAGTTCATCAGTGGCCAGACTAGTAGTATCACGAGAGCCGCAATAAAAAATAGCTCATTGTAATTGCAGCAACTAGCTTAAACAGAAACAGTATGCTACAATACATAATAAAGAGTTAGGCAGTCCTGTAAAAATTCCCGAGACACAAGGCAAGTTACAGTCTCATTTAATGACACCGTTGTCATCACCAATGTTGCTGATTTGTGCGTGCAACTGTGCATATTTCAATATTTGACAAGCGCCCTTGAAGGACCTGAGACCTCTCACTAGCAAAATGCCCACAGCAAAATGCGATATATATATCATACTTTTTAGTTAGTCAAATAACCCTGAGGATTTTGAAGGATTTTAGAGCGAATAACCACAAGACAGCAACCCCTCGCCCTTGCTCTATGACTCAGATTTGAAATTTCAACTGCATACCATCGACCTGCGCCGTGTACAAGTGCATAAGCAAGATCGTGAACAATTGTCATGTTATTTCCCCGTCGTCGCTTTGCAATGGTAGGCTGCAACAATCGAACCACATGAAAAGGCTGATTCATACTCCGTGCTCAGGGTGACGCCTGGTTTTTCTTACACATGAGCATAAATTATTTCTTAGCCCTAGCCGCAAGAAAAGTTATTGACGCCATCTACGTCAGCCATGTTCGGTTAGCCAGTGACACAGCACGACATTTATAATAAGCAGAACGAGCGACAAGGAAGTAGCTTGCTGAAGTTTATGTCCATGTTAGGCAAATACAGCCAGGCATTTCACCTGTGCACGCGCAACCTTCTTTCTACAACAGCTCTTAGAATCCCTAAAAACTTCCTATTTTATATCCACACATTTCATATAATAATATAATAATCTGTTTCTTTTTTAATTCAAACCGACAAACGCAGTAAGATTACATTGAGACATGAAAGTACAAGTATCAACATCTTAGCTAAACACACGTTATGACAGCCATACAAGGCGCCCGTCCGAGAGGGTTGCGGAAATCGAACCGCGTACTGCTGCTCTCCTGCTGCTCTCCTGGCCATGAGTGTTACCACTACTCTATCCCACCTCCCCATATCACGCGACCGATCCATGTCAAAATCTGCTCACAAAATACTGAATGTTAACTAACGTACCTATCTATGTCCCGTACTCACCCCTCATGCAAGCTTGCAAGCAACATAGCACTTGATCAATGTAAGTATGCGTGCATGTATGTATGCATATATATGTGTGTGTGTGTGTGTGTGTGTGTGTGTGTGTGTGTGTGTGTGTGTGTGTGTGTGTGTGTGTGTGTGTGTGTGTGTGTGTGTGTGTGTGTGTGTGTGTGTGTGTGTGTGTGTGTGTGTGTGTGTGTGTGTGTGTGTGTGTGTGTGTGTGTGTGTGTGTGTGTGTGTGTGTGTGTGTGTGTGTGTGTGTGTGTGTGTGATGTGCTTGGGTACAAGTGGGTATAAGTATGTATATGTGCATATGGGCTACTCTAGCATGAAAGTATGTATGTAGGTGACTGCTTATGAATAAGCTGAGGTCTTCTCTAAAAATTTATTCCACTGAATTATTATAAATGTTCACACGATTGATCACAGGTTATGTTATCTTGGCGTTAGTTAAGTATTTGTTAAGAACAATGAAAACATTGTATAATGATAATTATACTTGCAGGCTTTAATTAAGTACTGAGTTAAGAATGATGGATGATTGACTGGTTTCCACTTACTGTACTACTACCCAGGTGACCCTGGTAGCGGGGTCATTTGACCCCTTTTGGGCCTCCTGTGTAGCCAGACTTTGGAATATAATAGTGCGTGTTTCTACTGTATCTGTATAAGTTTGGTTACCTAATAAACAAGTGTCAAGTGTCAAGTGTATGTATGTATGTATGCATGTATGAATGTTTGTATGTATTTAGGCATTTGATATAACGCCTTTTATGTAGCTCACAAGCAGCTGCCTAGTGCCCATGCTGGCCTAAGTGGTGTAGAAATAAAATTTTCATATAATTACGAACATATATTGCTTGGACAACTAGAAAAGTTACCAATGGCAGACTCTCGCACACAATAATCGGATACAGTACTACCCCTTATAAAGTAGCCTACCAATTTGCAGTGATCACCCTAATGCAAACTGCCCTGTGAGATCGTGACCATATGCATAAAATTTCTAATGTACTCGTTGGCTTAAAATTATAATAGTTAGTTATGAATGTTATCTCTTGTTTAGGGGCAAACTCGAAGACTTGTAACGATGGTTATGATACGTGTTCTTCTTCCTTGTCGCGATTAGTCATCAGCAATGGAATCCTTTCATTGGCCTTCGTTTTCTACAAAGCCATCATGTACAGTTTTAACTGGTATCAAGAGTAGCGTAAGATCGTGCAATGCACAACAACTTTTGAGCAGACGCAATGTACTTTACTAGCTGAAATCGTCACTATCATCATATCGCGTGAATCGCTTCTAAACCAATCACTATGAAGAACCTATTATTGTGCAGAAACTAATTTTGTAAATATAATCCAATTTTCTAATTGTTGGCGATGCTAGAACAGCTGTCATAGGAACGGTCACTTTGCGACACCGAAACGGATGTGCGCTTATGTCTTGCATATTTATTTACTTCTGTTCTAGAGTATGCTTACTTACTTAGATGACTATTTAAGGTTAATGGTCAACAGTAAAATAATATGCGAGTGATTTGAAAGTTGTGAATGCATACTTTGTGTTCTGAATGTGTTTGAAAATGTATTCACTAATGCAGTAGAGATAAGACAGTCAACAAATTCACTCGATCAGGATGTTCAACCATTCAGGAAGCTATTAGGTTTTAAAGTTTAAAAGTTGGATGATATTACCAAGAGCTCTAAACTGTGACAATTGCTACGTGCTCAATAGCAGCCTCGATAGGCTTTGCGAACCACAAAAGTTTTCCACGCTTAGATAGTCTGAAAGCAAGCAGTCTGGTGTGCAGGCTTTGTTAAGACCAACAGAGCGTATAACTGAAGACGGCCTTGCGCATGTACGCTTCACAGTTGACCTCCTAACAAAAGAACCCAAGTCTAATGTAATAGGCCCGATGTCGCTAATGTAATAGGCCCCATGTGAAGATGTGACAACCATTGGTCCCACGTTCAACATAGTAACAGAATAAATAAGTAAGTAAGTATATCCTTTATTTAATAAAAAAAATGCAGGACATTCTTTTGCAGCTTACTCAGACCTAAACTAAGAAATGTAGTCAGAGAAAAAAATAATTTAAAATTGAATTCGGAATATGTTTTATGAATAAAATTGTATGTAACTTGATGTGTTAGTGTTATTTATGTAACAACCAGTAAAGCTACTTGCTCAAAAGCACTCGCCGACGATTTTAATTAAGACATGTCAAACTTTGGACTTTACAATTATAATGCCTCAGTTGAATGCAGAGGCGTCTATCCCCCTCCCGAAGTCATTGGAGCAACTTCCCCTACCCTCCCTCCTCTTCCCCATCCTCTTCCTTCCCTTCAATAATGATGGCACATGCAATGACATTCCCCCCTTCCCTATTTTTTCCGATAGAGCATTTGCTCCAAGGTTTCTATAGAGTAGACGCCCCTGGTTGAATATATGTAGTCCGACACGTATTTTACATTAAAAGAGTAGCAGACTGGTACTTAGATTCGACGAATTAGAACACAATAATATTTATAATTTCTTCATATACCAAAGAGAAAGATTTTCTTTACTCTTCTATGTTAGCCTAATCAAGGCACTTAAAAAATTATCGCAATCCTTAGGCCTACTTCAAAATTTAATATTTTCAATTGAATAGTGTATATCGGTTGAACTTGAACTTTTTTTTGCACATAAATGCAAATGAGTATGTAACCTACATGTCACTTACGCATACATTATGTTAATATAAAGCATACGATAAAACGCTCTATAACCACTGTAAGGAGTGAAGTGGCATGCGTAGGCATGTGTGATCCTGGACATGTAGGCTATAATTTATGACTTCTGAACGTATTACCATAACGTATAGTATAAACTCTTATGCGCATATGAATAGAGCTGGGTCTGTTCTATAAGCGAAGTTTTCTGGAAAGCGTGTCCCTGTTGAGCGACCTGCAGACGATCAGATGGAAGGTTTTAAGACGCAGGATAATATTTTAATTGACACAAAAAAGTTACAATGAAACGAATATAACCTGCCTGAAAACAATCTGATCTCCAGTTTATTTAGAATGTATTATAAATATTAGCGGTATTTTCAGGATTGTTGCCTAAAATTCTTGTATTTAATATCAGCATTGGAATTGCGACGATTCGTGTAAAACCGAAAAGATCGGCTTTCAGTCGTTTTTGAATTGAAATCATAGAAAGAAGAGCTCACCAAAAGTTAAAGACAGTGAATTCTTTGGGCAAGAATTGTACAGAAAGAAATGATTTATAAGAATTGTACAGAAAGAAATGATTTTTAAGAATTGTACAGAAAGAAATGATTTTTAAGAATTGTACAGAAAGAAATGATTTTTAAGAATTGTACAGAAAGAAATGATTTTTTAAGAATTGTACAGAAAGAAATGATTTTTTTTATATAAAGCAGACTTTTTTCCATCGGCTTCTTAAATACACAATATTGCAAAATATATTCGCCTCGAGTTCAATGCCCTCTAGGTCTACATTTGCTCAAGCTTGAACACATACCGTACCAATACAGCAGGTCGTAATACATTCTACGAACGTACATAGTGTATGCTATCTAAAACAAGTATTGTTTATTACAAATATTACAAATGTTAAAGGCTTCATCTGTGGTCTTGGCAGATTGGACTTGCATCACATTATTAAGAAACGTCGCATGATGTTCTATTGGCGAATAGCTCGTTCAACATCTAACCTTCTTTAAAATATTTTATGGTGTTACTTTCGAGAGCATTTCCTTTATGATTCCGAACTCCTTGTCATTTTGAATAGCAAATATAGTCTCACAACTGCCATTTATGATCATTTTCTTAGTTTGTGCGTTTGAAATTATGTTTAATTTTCGTAGTGTGTGCCTTTGAGGTTGTGTTTAATTTTCGTAGTTTGTGCGTTTGAAATTCGGTTTATGCAGCGTGTATGTTTTACTACTGTGTAATTTGACTTGTTCTTTCTGCCCTTCGGGCGGTATAAAGTGCTCAAATAGGCCTATATTTTACTAAATAGCCGTTATTATCTAAAGGACATTGTGGTCAGTGATTCACATTCCCTTAGACGGAGGAGGAAAATCCCAGCGACCTATTCAGAGAGGAAGAAGCATATTGGTCTAGTTTAAGCCTAGCTAAACAAGACGAAGAAACACATCTAAACTGTACAGAAGTTTCAACTATTCTGTAATTCTGCAAGTAAACTTAATTATGTTTGCAGCGAAAATCATTTCGTGTGAGAATGGGAATATTTGTAGAAGAAGCTTTTCAATATACGATACAATGAGGGTTCGAACTAGTCGTGCAACACCTTGGTCACGCCACGCTGGTTTATGATGTCCCGATTGCGTAGGCTTTCAGTTATGTAGCCTACCAGTGATGCCTGTTAATGAATGGTTGTTGCCTTGAAACTTGCGTGTGGCCTGCGAAAAACCGGTAGGGCTTACATCTTTCGACGCTCTGGTTCTTTATCTTCGACCGAAGAAAAATATACCATCTACCACCACGCTGAAGGAAACTCGTAGGCTAGTAATGCAAAGACTTATCCAACACAAGAGGACGTTTCTGTTAAATTTCTGGCAAGTGCTTCAAAGGTTGCATGAATCTTCACTTTAAGGCAGGGCTTCCAAACCTTTTCTAGGTCCTGCACCCCTATGAAATGCTTGATTAATGTTCGCACCCCCTACAAAAGTGAAGATGAATAAGTTAACTTTACAAAAGTAATATCACATTTGAAGATGAATAAGTTAAATGTTCTAATTTTTAACCACGGTTTGAACCACAGGCACTTATACAGTACTGCGGGTGAACAAACTGAACTCAAAAATTAAGCTTTTAACTCAGTGCATAAAATGCAAATATAAATTGAGCAATTAGAACAATTGTAAACTGTAAAAAATCAGTACAATAGTAACATACTTTCCCTCTTTTTCGCACCCCTGAAATGCCATCTCGCACCCCATGTGATGCGGGCACCCCAGGTTGGGAACCACGCTTTAACGTGAATACATTAGTATCAACCGTCAAATTTAAAATAAAAACTGTGACGACAGAGTTCATTCGCAAGTGACCACGCTAGTCTTCAAAAAGCATAGGCCTAAACAGAGATATAGGCCTAATTCTGAAGTTGATCCTAAAGTGACACAGAGAAATGAAATCTCCGTGAAGTAGGAATTAAGCCTTGACCTTCGTTTAGTTCTTCTAGGCAGATTTCTGGACATCAACCCAATATATGCAAACGCACCAATAATTGCGTTCTAAAGCCAGGCCATTGCGGTAAAAATGCAGTACATGACTAATTTTCACACAAAACTGATAGACGAATAGCTAGACTTATAAAAGGGAACGCAAGATCTACAGATTGAATGCAAATAGTAGGCCTATCAAGTTGAACTTCATAAAATTCCAAAGTGTACCTAGCCATGGGTATAGTGAAACGTGCTCTGAATGTTACTGGTGTGTAGGCCTATACAACTGTGTGCATCCATGCATGTCGCCTATAAAAGTAAACGTCACACACATAATTCATCTGTACAACCATAATTTATTCTGTGTATGCCTACCTTTGTATGGTTCTGTGTCTGCGTCTGCGTGCGTCTCGTTGTGAAGTGGTTAGCTTCCTGCTTCATGAAACGTGTCACGGTTCCTCCTGGTCCATTCCGTATAAAGCCGACATCATCCTTAACTCATTCTGCACTTAAGGAAGTAGCAATCGACCTTTGTAGTTGCCTTACTAAAGTACATATATAAACCAGACGAAGCGTAAGAACAAGTGTCTTCCGAAAACGTTAGTAACTAGGAACCAAAATGAAATCCTTCTTTGAAGGTGTTCGACAGATGTTTGCTTCAGGTGAGTTGTTTTGAAGTTTCTGTGAAACCTTAAAACACCAAATCATAATTTCTTCAACAAAATATGAACCAGTTAGGCCTACATGATAAATTAGCTAAATATTCAAGATAAAGTATAGTAGATGTTGTGCTAAAGATGGTATTCTGTGATGAGTTTAAATAAACTAGATAACTGCAACGTAAAATCGACCACAAAATCAGCCAGCAATTATCACACACCAGTTAGCTAACGAAATAAATCACTCATTGTTATTGGATACAATGCAATGCGATGTAACGTAACGTTCATTTATATGATGCAATGCGGTGAAGGCGTGCATACATACTGCCATGATATGAGGGGATCTGGAGCTCTGTAAAGTTTTGGAGTCACACTCTATAGTTGTAGTTTCCATAGAAATAAGCCCAGAAAAAGTAAAATTTTACCCAAGCGAACGAACGTGTTCCGAAGACAATTGCGTTATGTTCAAATGTTTCGCTTAGTACATATATATATATATATATATATATATATATATATATATATATATATATATATATATATATATTAGGGTGGTTCTGAAATCTGAAATTTTTAAATGTGATTATTTCCGCTTATTATCTTGTTCTAGTACACACAAAAGTAAATCTGGTCAAATATGAGCTCATTTGAGCAATATTTGGAGGTAGCTCAATGAAGTTGAAGTTGTCAGAGCTTGTCTAACATAGCCTAATTACTGTGCATCCAAAAGACAGAGTTTCAGTTTCACGATTACAGTTACTATTAGTAATAATTATTGGATCAAATTAAAGAAATATGTTAACAGGAAAACTGAGCCTCAGCAAATAAAATTAAACAGAATTTGTTGATGCCTTAGATTGCTCACTTGGATGCCTTAAACATAATCGAAATCTAAGAGGATAAAGAGTGTTTGCTTGCCCAAAGAGAAAGAGGTAGCCGTTGTTGTATGGGACCAGTTGATATGGTACTTACTTTAAAAAATCAAGCATGAAGAGAAAGCAGAAAGAAGATCAATATTTGGAAGCCATAAATGAGAAAATTATTCTTGAAACCCTTAGTAGTGATGATTCAACTGAAGAATGCGAAGATGGTGTCAGTCAAAATGTAAATTTAATTAAAAGGAAAACTCCTTTAAAAAAAGCGACTAACAACAGATATTGTGACACCAAGTCTGGCAGCAGCTTTGGACAGGACAAAGTTAAGTGACAGAAAGGCAACGTACGTGTTAGCAGCTGCAGCTATATTCTAGGCCACAATGTAGACGAGTTGAAAATCAGCCGTTCTTCAATACATAGAGAACGAGAACAATATTGAGAAGAAACTGCTAAGAAATTGAGATATATTTAAAACAACTACATCATCTACACTGGTTGTGCACTTGGATGATGACTCCTTCCGGATCTGACAGGCAAACATTGGTTGACCTGTCATTTTATCTGATGTTGGGGAAAGCCAACTTCTTGAAGTTACCAAGCTACATTCTGGCACAGGAGAAGCACAGGCAGGCGCTGTTGCTAAATTGTTGCTGGAATGATTTATGCTTACTGAAAACTCTGGTTAGCTATCAAAAAGAAAATCTTGCTCTCTCCAAAGTAGCCAGCAATAAATTTGCAGGTCATCTTTGGTACGTTAGTAAGGAGCCCGTGGCTTTGGTATTTTTTTATTTGGCATTGACAGCCAAGCCCAAACGAGCAATGGTGAAACCTTTACACGAGCGACCAGGCCAAGATGATCCTCCTAAGAGAATACAGGTAGATGTTCAGTAATCTGTGGTAATGGACATAGAATGAACATACATGTACAATGACCTCCGTGATGTTTTTGACCGGATAAGAATCTCTAGTGATTTCCTGAAAAGCGACCCTGAAACATGGGAACTTAGAGATGATTATAAAGTTGCCTCAGAAATTATTCATCATCTACAAGTTGTAAATGACAATGCTGTAAGATTGAAGAGTACAATTCCGTAATTACGAAGAAAACCAGAAACAATATCTGTTTCAAGTAGTGCATGATCATAGACGCAACTTTCCAGAATGCAAGAAAGAAATGCTTAAGTCAAAATAAACTTCAGCAAATGATTTGTGAGCCATATAATAGCATAAAGTCATACTAATTAATTGAAATTATTCAGAACTACTACTTTAACAGTTTATTCACTTAATAATAACAACAATTAAACATTGTTGTTTCATTAGGTAAGGAAAATATTAAAAATTACAAATAATGGAAAAATTTCTTTTAAAATACCGTTATGTCAAATTTAAATGTTATTGAGCTACCCCGAAATGACAAGATAATGTTCTATAACTTTGTACAAATTTCTTTTATATTCATTGGAACACAACTAAACGCGGAAAGTCAAGAAAAAACAGTTTTAATTTTTTTCCATGAAAGTCAGAACCACCCTAATATATATATATATATATATATATATCGTTCGCTTGGGTAAAAATTTTACTTTTTCTGGGGTTATTTCTATGGAAACTACAACCTGCACATAGCGTTAGGCTTCTTTCAATGAAACGTACTTTAAAGTAGGGCTGTACCGAACATTCGCTTTGTATTCGCTTCGGGGCCGAATAGTGGGCCAAATTGCTATTCGGTATCCGGCCGAATAGTAGCGGTCGGACCGAATACGATTATAGTTGTCATGGAACGATTGGTGTTCTTGAAAGCTAACGCAGCATTCATGCGTTAACTGAGCTGTAAGTGAAAATTTCTAAGTTTAGTTAAATCAGTTCCATTCCTAGCTTACACAGACTGGCAGAAGGATGCAAAAATTACATGTAGCTAACTGTTTACTTTTAGTTTATGTATTAAATTTACTGAACTGAAACTTTTGCTTACATTGGAAATTCTGACTGTTGTCGGTAGACCTATTTTATACACTATTCGTATTCATATTCGTATTCGGCCGAATAGTTGGTCCAATTATTCGTATTCGGCCGAATAGTGATAATCACCTATTCGGTACAGCCCTACTTTAAAGATGAACAGCGCGGATGATCAAGCTTATATTGAAATAAAATATTATGGTCTAATACCAGTTGAGATGTATTAATAAATAATTACGAGTAGGCCTAAATCTCTTTTAAAGCATTTAGGTAGGTTGCTTAGTGGGTCACACATTTATACACCCTTACAATGAAGTCCAGGTCTTTTTTCAGACCACATCCGAGGCATTACAATATAATTAAAAAATAACTTATCTAGCGCCTACAGATGATGTCTACATGATGTCTACTGTTTATGCGACATTTCTGAACTCCATACGGTTTGTGGTTGTTGGATTGCATTGGTTGGATTGCTGTAGTATTTGCACTTAAACCGAGAGATCTATCAGCTCCCGGTTCAATACTATGAAATATATCGTTGTTATTGCCTTGCAATAAATAATTACCTTACCTTACTGATTCCGCAAACACACTAATTTTGGCTTTGAATTTGTAAAGTTACACCGGTTTTTCGATTTATCAAAGTGATGCTGGTGGTGGTTCTCGTGGGAAGCACGAGGGCATCCGATCCTTGCTTAAATGCAGAGAACATAGGAGACGCCAAGAGAAGTACCCAGAATGATCCCGGCGTTTGTAACGGCCTCCTCTGCGACAATTACATCAAAGAAGGTTAGCTGAGAAATAATTTTGAATGATATTTCTTGCCTGTTCAGTTCAATATTACAATTGCAAACGACTGATTTCACACAATATTTTTGCAGAACTCAAAGGCACATATCTAAAATGATGCTGATGCGTGTAACAACAACTGTGACTAACAAATCTACATTCAGATTTTAATTTCTACGTCTAGTTCTAGAACTAAAGTCTCTTTTGGTATCTGACGATCCTTTTGTTATCAGTGTTCTCATTGTTGCTGTTTCGTGGATTTCAAATTCAGAATACTAAGAACCTCAGAGGAATAAAGAGCACACCACAAGCTATCACTTTACGACAGCACGGTTCTTACGAAGCGAGTGGCATAGGCCTAGTTATGAAAATTATACTGTTCGTTTCAATATCATATGATATAATGACGTGACCGATGAACCATAAATTGTCATGCATCCTCGGAATTTAACTCTGTGGTGTACATCATATGTTAAAGAAATACTTGGTTCACTAGGCCTCATACGTCGGACGAATTCGACTTCATCGATGGAAACAACGATATTTTTGGTAACTACGCTGTTAATATTTCAGGTCCAGATCAATGGTTCAGACTGGATGGCGATAGCATTGGAGTTCGTATGCCAGAGTCTTGTGTTCAAGTTTGGCATTGTGGCACGTACATTCCAGTCTGGCTGAATGGCGCACATCCAACCAGTAGGCCTTGATTTATCTTCTTCAAAACACAACTACCATTTACCATGCTTCGGCAAATGCTGTAAACCTCAGTAATTAAACCTGCGTTAATGCACATGTTAATCTTTAAAACTTGATTCGATTTGTGTGCATCTGAAAGGTCATCGATCGTTCAAAATATTTAACTGAATCTTCTGTTTTATGAGCAACACGTATTGTAGTGCTTGAACGTAGTAATGGATACAGAATGAGGATAGATCTACATTCTACAGCCGTCATTCTAGATCATAACAATAAAAACACCTATCAGTAAGTTTGAGACAAGATTGGTCCCCAATTTGTTATTCGGTAGCACGTGGGAACAATTTTAATCATAGGCATATATTTGTGGGGTACCCGTACCCTCCACTTTTTGGACTGAGGTACCGTACACCCCACCTTTTAAACGATGTCCACGGCGGACTGGCATTTCTGTACGAGACCCTTTGGGGCCCATAAAAAAATAATGAGAATGCCGCCAGGGTAATATGTCCAAAATGGTCTCCATGCGAAAACTGAAAGTAGAGAAGAAATTGGTAGGCCTAACCCTCCACTTTTAGGCCAAATTTACGCCTCTGATTTTAATGTATATTTTTAATTAATGCTTATGTTTATGCATTTATAATTATGTGCATTGTTGACTGCGAGATCATCATAGAGTGAGAAATGTCAAATATTGAACCTAAACCTAGCGTTCATGATTGAATGGCAGGCGATTCACCTGGTCCCAAGTTGGTCAAAGTTTGCGCTCAGCAAATACACAACGGCGATTGCTGCGCGTGGTCAGACTACATTAACGTGATAAGATGCAGCGATTCTTTACACGAATACTTTGTGTATCAGCTGAAAACTCTACCGTACTGTGACATGGCATACTGCGCAGGCAGTGGACAATTCTGCCCGGGTGATGCTGCCTTTAATGCCGTTACAGGAAATTGCACTTGTGAGTTTGATATTCAATGCTTTAGTGTGAATTGATTTTAATAGGCCACTAGTACATTTTGTTAACAATGTTATCTATGCATAGAAAAGCTTAATTCCAAGTGTAAGGTAAATCAATTATAAGATGAAATCTACAATGTTATATAATGTTAATTTGTTAATCTATTGGTCTCCATAAAGCTTGCACTTGTATCTTTAATGTGCATAAAACATCCATTGGTATACATCTAACTTTCAGTCGCAGTTACCCATACCTACTTCAGCATCGTCTGTGTAGGTAGAGCTTAACGATTTCAGCGATAAGTGAATCAGTAGTTGCACATTGATCCTAACTCGTACGGTAACAGTGTCATTTGTTGTTTCTTTCTTGCATGTAACAGCAGGCGTGAAAATAATATTCCATCTTGATCTAGGTTTAAAGTAAAAATAAAATATCACTCAAACAGCTGTAAGGTAAGATTGAATTACGCGAAAAGCTAACAGTAACACTTTGAATATAACAGATTCGTTTGCGTAGCTACATTTAATCTAAAGAAATCCGAAATCAGTCAATATTCAACTAAACTCGACATAGAAATTCCCCTGCAAAGAATAAGACACCGATTGCTATGTATAATCCCCACAAGAAATATCCTCCATGGTACAGTGTTATTGTAATACTTTCCTTCAAAATAGCTCCGAAATATCCAGCGCTGCCCCTTCAGCCGCCGACCTTGAGTGTTCCATATATATCATCGACCAAAACGGTTACTGTTGGTGGCACGCAATACACGGCCACAAGGTTCAGCGTCAACTGTACTTTACGTCACACGAAACAGACGAAGGACGACGGCACAAGATACGAGGTTATCTTTGAAGCCGATGGAGCGTTTGTTGCCGGATACACGATCACACCCGCCGACGACACAACAGTAGTTCTTGACGAATCGAAACTCGTCGGATTTCTGGATCACAAAGTATGTTGCTTGACTGTATGGTCCATATTTTATAGTTTAGATGCAAACTTATGTAGCCTACTGTTTCTGTCTCTTTTTTAGTTTTACCTAATACAATCTAGTCCAACGTAGTCCAGTGCAGTGCAGTTTGGTGAAGTCCAATGTATCGCTACCAACTCCAGTCCGATCCAATTTAATCCAATAAACCAATTTAATCTAACCTTGTGTAATCCCGCCCAATCATATCCTCTCCCACTTCAGCTAAATCAAATTATATTATTTTCTAGTCTGAGATCGTTCATGCCACCGTTATCGTATTAATATCACACAGCATCAATGGATTAATACTTCAAAAGTGAAGCCACAGGTTACATTCATCAAACGATGGTGCCGTAGAGTAGAAATCTGTTGGGTCAGCGAGATCAAATGGCAGCTGGCAACGATAGGAAAGAAAACTGTTTACATATCGCAGAAGGTTGATACGCGAGTTTATGTAATATTGTATGCATTTTCTTTCGTACAGCTAAAATGCAAAGTGACTTCGTACTGGATGTCTCAATACCCAGTCAGGGCGCCATACATTCCCAGTAAGGAGGAAATATACATTGGTATACAAGTAATTGAAGTGCTTGTAAGTATTTAATGCAAACAATTTTCACGCTATGCCTTAATATTTAAACCAAGTTCGTATAGATAAGGCAATTGGTCCTGTATTATACACTTCTTTCAATAACAGTATATAGCCGAGTATTCGGATGGTTCGTGAATGATTTCGATGAATGATTGCAAATGCGATAGCAGCAAACCAGTAACCGGGAAATGTATTGTTACCTATTGCATACCTCTAAAACTCAGGTGAAAGGTAAAGCATTCGCTATTTGTCGCCAACATGTATTACATGCCATGACACCTTGTCACCTTGTGCTGTCAACTCTTGGAGCTCTAGCGATCGTCATGATAAACATTCTCCATTGTTTCCTATTCGAAGTCAGGTCCCTTAGTTCTTCCAGGTTCATGCCAGTTACCCCGTGAATCTCATCCATCCATTTCTTCCTTGGGCGACCCGTCCTTTCTTCCCCTCACCACAAGCCAGCATCATTTCCTTTTCTAACCCATCAGATCGCATGACATGACCAAAGAATCCTAGCTTCGATCTTGCCGCCATGACACACAGTACAAAAGTGCACGTACAACACTTCTGCCTAGTTTTCCTGCAGATGCGCTATATAAGTGCTTTGAATTAGTGAATAAATGAATGTCAGCTAAAATTGCCAGCATCGCAATAACCCAAGGGATCCGTTTTCTTCGCGAAAACAATCCAAAATAGATTGAATTAAACCCTGTTATGTCTAGTCTATATATTTAACAGGTCGCTTTCTGAGGGTTATCTACCTGCTTCCCAAAAACGAGCTATTTTTTCCGACCTTGAAAAAGCATATTTCCAATATAACTTGCTCCTGCTTCTTTCAACTGAGGCGTCTCAGGGCCATCAGACGCTCGGTCTCACCTTCTGTCTTCACTACCATAGTTCATGAATTTGTCTGCTCACGCTTGGACTACTGCAACTCGCTTCTAATGGGTCTCCCCAAGCAGCATCTCTCCCCCTCAATCTGTTCTAAATGCTTCTGCTAGGCTTATCTCTACTTACAGCTTGATGTCCTTCACTGGCTCCCTATTGCTGCGCGCATCCTATATAAGATCCTCTTCCTTGTCCCTAAATCTCAGCAGCCTACTGCCCCGAAATATCTCTCGAACTATCTGCGAAAACCGCTATCTGCATCTTCTTCTCGCTCAATGCGCTCTGTAAATCGGCTTGATCTTTTTGTTCCCAGGGCTAAAACTGCCTTGGTCCAGCACCGGACGTTTGCTGTAGTGGGTTCCACGATCTTGAATGACCTTCCCCCTCTGCTCAGGGCCAAACTAATGACTGGCTTTTCCTCATTGGTCTCGCGTTCCCTAAAGGCATTTCTGTTTCCCCGGGACTTCTGTGCTGAGAGCGCCTCTGAATAGTTATTCTGCGAGAGGCGCTTTGTAAATTTCTAGATACAATACAATATGCTGTATACTGTTACAATAAACTAAGCATATTTGTGATAGTCATGTATACGAGTTGTTGATACATTGACTAAGGACTATCGTGCAAGAGTGATTGCAAACAATCCCGATTTGCCGTAGTCACACAAAATACCCATGGGTTCGAATCACCGACGAATTAAATGACGGGAGAGTGCGCTTGAACTGCAATCCTATAAACGGTTCTTTTGTTATTCATTCAGACTGTCAGCGAAAGAATCGTCGACAGCACTAATCCTCTGTCACTAACAGAAGGCTTACGAAACACGATTAAATTCCAAGCTACATTCCCGATAACCTCGCGCGCTTGCTACGATTCTCCCTCTTCAAGTACATGCAGCCCAGTGTACCAATTTCGAATATCTGCCAAAGGGATAAAAATGTCTACGTGTAACTTTCAAATTTCGCCCGAAACTGCCGTTTCGGCCAAGCTAGTGGTTTCACCGACCTACACCATAGAAGTATATGGAGTGTATGATGGGTCGATGAGCATTTCGGCAGTGAACTCCATCCAGTCAGAGGGGTCGATATTCAAAGGATACCAGAGTCCTCAAATGAGAGTAAGTGGCCTTAGTGTTCACCTTTGTCTTATCTTTGCATGGTGAAATTTATATACATTACACAACTCTGCTCATTTTGACATGGCAATTTGAAGCTAGGTGAGGTACAGCGCACTCGTCGGCTGGTCCGAAGCTTTGGAAATTGCTACCCTGTGCATCATATTGGTTTTACGTTGTCTGTAAGGTCTAAACTTAAGACCAGCTTCTTTCAAGTCCCTTATATACCCACGGTAGACTGATTCTTCGTTTTCTCTGACCATTTCGATTTCGGTTGTGCTTCTTCAACGAATTATAATTCTGACTACGATTTCACTGGAGGTTATCATTGATAGATGCCTTGTGCATTATGATAAAGGCGCTACAGAAGTCGTTAGATTAGGTTAACTAGACTACGAAACTAGTAGCCCATTTCACATAGACCTAAAGCCAATGCGTTAGCAATTAGGAACCATGTTTCATAGTTTTCGTTAAGTTTCACGAGTTTCACAAAAGCAATACATTCCATTAGATCTACGAAGCCAAACATGCCAAATCTAATACAATGATTCCGACATCTAAAGCGCAAATAAATCACTGATGCAGATGAAAACGACCACTCATGCATGACGCAAAGCATAGTCTTAAATATCGCTATTATAGTTAGTTTAAAAAGTTGTATTGTATGCACGTATAGCGTGCTACTGCTGTTGTAGGTCAAGATTACAGACACCAAGCCTTCTGTGTACTGTTCATCTACCGGTGATCCGCACTACACTACATTTGGAAACAGGTATATAATCCTGATCGAGATAATTCACGGTATTGCAATGACATGCTTGTACCTGTGCAGTTACCAGTAGGGCAATACTTAGTCACGGAAAGTCATGGACACACAAGCATGTTTTACACCGTTACTCTTCAGCAGCCTTTCTTATATATTATATATATTTAGCCTCATAGAAATACGATCTGCTGCTGAAGAGTTATATTCGTTATATATTATAACGATTTCCCTTTTGCAAATTTATTAGAATTACTATGCTCAGGTTTTAAGTTTAAATAATTTTGCCCCTTTAATCATGGATTTTATGCTCCTGTGAAACATAATTTTACATTAAACTCTAATTTCCGAAATAATCAGACTGCAGACATTTGCTGAGTCAGTTTATTTTGTTTCAGCTATTTCCATGTATTTCTGGTCGGTGATCTATCCCTGGTCAGAATGCCTGAAAGAAATTTAGAAGTAAGTATTTATGGCCTAAGTAGGATCGGTAACACAGGCCGTTCGGTTTTTAAGTTTACCTTACATATAACTAAGAAATTACAAGTTCATTTTCTTACATCTTCTTTGTTTACTGGTCTTATAAATTTTTTTCACAGCATTTGGAAGGCTATGAAGCAAATTTTGAATTAATATTTAGTTGCTAGCAAAATTTCTGTTAAAACCATGACAAGACACACATGATTACTTCATTGCTTTATATGTGATTTTGTATGTGCTTTCTGTCGCAATTTCTTTGTCTGCATTGGCTTCGATTTATGGTATATTATGTTACTGCCCATGGAAAATATAGCCTAAGTGAGAAAGGGCGACCCTGCCAGCGGAACAATGTTGTTTCCTCTGGGCTAACCCATTGAAACGCATGAACTACTATAGAAAGTTGCAATATTAACTTTGGTTTTGGTAATCATTAAAGCACATGACTTCAATTGAAAAAATTGAAATGTGTATACATGGCTTTATGCAGCATATTTATTAATAGGTTACAAGCTTTGAATTGCCACATTGAAGATGCACTATATTGTGCCTGCATTTGTATATTCATTTAAGACAGGCGTTTTAATTACAAACCATAAATATAATGTCCAGTTCTATTTTTTGTCTAAATTAGATTCAAACCCGCACGACACCGTGCGACTTTGGAGCTTTTCCGGCCCCAGTTTCCTGCAACTGTGGAGTCATGGCACGAGAGGGTAACAATTTACTAGGCGTTGACTTCTGCGCTAGATCTCAGCCAGAGTATATACGATACTTATACGACAATGCCAATCCTGGAGGAAATATTTCGATTTCATCAAGTTCTTTTACGGTATGTATGAAACTCTCCGCATCAGATTCAGATTGTCCAAATCAACATTCCATCTTCCAAAGTGGAAGGCCATGCAGTTCTCTATTCATTCATTCATTCATTCATTCATTCGAAGATTTATATAGCGCCCCTTCAAGGGAACTACTCAGAGGCGCTCCCGACACCAGCACGTTCATATAAGACAGTTTTAAGTTTTGCAAGAAATGTGCCAGAGGTGACCCCAGGGCATATGCGGAGCTCTAAGGGAAGTCTATTCCAGACTACCGGGCCCACCACTGAAAAAGCTATGGCATGGTACACTTTAAGCGCAGTTCCTATATAATTTTATGTTGTTGGTTGATATTCAAACAAAAGAATGAAATTAAGAACTTTTATTTTACAAAATCCAAACAGTAGCAAAATTAGTTTTAAATTTTATCTTTAAGGAGTGTTTCACTGACCTCTAGCCTAGATAGGAACTCCCCGCTTTTGTAGTGAACACGATCCACAATAAGTTTCGGTGCCCAAACCCTTACGTACATAATTATGTCTATGAACGTCAGATTCCAAAAATTGCCTGTTATTTCAACATCTCTTAAATCAGTTATAATTAATGCAGGAACGCTTGGAACATGTTTTCAGGCAACTTTAATCAGATGTTGAGGATCTCATTATAACAATCTAGGCCTAAATGTTGCAGCTCTTTCCTCTCATCCATTGTTTTGCTTAATCTTTGATATAATTTTAATCTACACGTCATCTGTGTAAAAGATTATTCTTCGGAAAATTAAAGGCAGATTCATGTTTAATATGTTTGACTTTGCAAATGTACTTGTACTGTTTTAATGTTGTAGATACGGTTGCTGTCAGGAATTGAAATAACAGGCAATATTTGGAGCCAGAACTACATAAACATATATGTAAGAGGTTTGGGCATCGAAACTTATGATGGAATGTGTTCATACGTCGGCAATGAGATCCAATGTACAAATCAGTGCAACGATCCTTATAGGTAATTTTTTTTAAAATCTGTAATTTAGCTGCTGTTTGGATTTTGTAGAATAAAAGCTCTTAAGTTAAGCGCATTCAGAAGGAATTTTTGAAATTGCGTTATCCAGTGCAAAGAATAATTATTTTACGGGCCAATTCGTTTAGCATTTGGATAAGATAAGCAGCGTTATAATGTTAAGGCTCTCATTATAACAACCTAAATGTTGCAGCTCTTTCCTGTCATCCATTGTTTTGCTTAATCTTTGATATAATTTCAGCCGTATTGCAAGACCTACTTCTGTCAACAGCTTTATGCACCTCTCTAACTAAGTTTATTGACTAGGGCATTGACCTATCCGACTACGGTTTGGTGTGATGTTCCATCGGTTGATGACTTGTGCATTGGACACTGACGCCATAGAGATTGCTAGCTATGTATTATAGATTAATTATATTAATTATTATTACTAGTACACAGCGGGTCAGAAAATAAGTCGTCAACAATGTTGACGTCAACAAAGTGTTTGTCCGCCATCTAAAAGTAAACAAATACAAATAAAATACAGATAATTATGTTTTATTCCTAGATTATTTGAGCAGCAGTCAAGTTTCGGGAGTCTTTGTGCTTTATGTTTTGTTTGTATCATGTTACTTTTAACAAAACAATGTTTAGTTTAATCATGAAGTAATTACATGAATAATGCTGCTACAGTTACAGAGTTCCAGATGCAGACAGTTTCTTCAGATTCAGTTCTGCAAATCCACCTAAATGCAAGTCTTCTCCAATTATACCTGCGTGTGACTGCTCCGATAATGTCCCTTGCTTTACTCCAGACCAAAGTAATCTTAAGTTGACAAGTTTTACATGCAACCAACCAAACGCCCGGAGGAAAAGAGATGATAATGGAAACCAATCACCCAACTATACTACGACGGACATAGACAAACTGGCCAGTAACTTTACAATTGACCCAAATTTTGGAACACAACTGATCGACCTGACTTGGCCTACAGCTCGTAATCGGATCACGAAAGATGATGCGCAGCGCAAGTGTGAAAGTTCTCTCAAAATGTCGGCAGCTTATGACTTCTGTATAAACGAAGTCAAGGTCAACATGACGAAGATCGTGGAAATTTGCATGTATGACATTCAGGTAGGTTCACTATAAACTACACAAGATCTAATAAACTTCAAAAATTGTAAAATTAAGTTTTCAGAGAACTTCCTAAATACCGTACCGGTACCAAGAATTTGTGTAATTAAAAATACAGCACATGTATGCATGGTAGCGCTTATGGTTTTCCTAATTTCCTAACCTTATTCCAGCCATTCTGGCGAAAAGTTTCTCATTCGTTTTCAGGTGGCCTTCTAGCTGAATTTGTGTCAAGGTGAATAATTATACCGATTGCCGAACTATGCATTTAGACTCTTACAATAACAGTATATAAGGTTGATCTCCAGATTCATCGTGTGCGATGAAGAAATCTAATGTGCTAAGCTTATGCATACATGTAATGTATGTAACCTATGTATGAATGTATGTATTGTACTGCTGGTATGTATGTTTTCCATTTACGTGTGTATGTATTGTACATAGGTATTGGTTGTATGTATAGCTTGAATGGCATGTATGTATATGTGCTCTATCTGAGTGCTGGTATGCATTCATGCATTGTATGTTTTAATGCATATATGTATGTTTTTATGCATGTAATTGGTAACTTCTATCGGGCCAGTGTCTACTATAACTCGTGCTACAACCATGTAGTGTATTCGAGTTGCGTTCTGATAGCTTGTATTGGTAATAAATGAAAATTGATTGATTAATTGAATGATAATTGCACAGAGCATCAACAGTGGAGCAATGTGTGTCTTATATCTATGTTGTGTGCATTGCTGTATACTATGTATGTATGCATATGTGAAATGTATGATATACATGTATGCATACTTGTATATATTCAGTGTTTATATTGTGTGCATTTATGTATGTAGGCTACGTATGCATGTATTGTCCCCAAGTAACGTGTGTATTGTAAATGCGTTTACTGCATGTTCAGGCTATACTGTATCAAGATATACTGCATGTTCAAGAAGCGCTGTAAGCTTATGCTTTGTACATTGATCCACGGATACAGTGTATCTTGAACGTGAATCTTGAAGTATACATTCATGATACACTGTATGACTTAGGCACTGTATTGTGTGTAACTATTCGAAGTCTTTCTGCGTGTTTGTATGCATATACTATGTAATGCTTTAAGTGTATTTAGGTATGTATGTGTGTCTGTATACGTGTTTTAATGTATATATGCGTATTGTTGCATGAATTTATGCTAGTATGTATGATTAAGAAAGTTATATGAATCACTTCACATTTAAGCATCTCTCGTAAGTGCCGAATATCTCCAAACAGTGAATAATTCTAAGCTAACCAATTGCGAATTTCTTTGCAGCTGACCGATAACATAGATTTTGCGCAAGACTCGATTGCAAAATGTTTGGAAGCCGATTGTGGCATTGAGATAATGAAGTTCATAGCAAAGAACTACACTGATCCGGCGGCCGACGAACAACAAACTAAGTTACAGACATTCCTATGTCCAAACCAGTGCAGCCAGAAAGGAAATTGCAACAATGGCGCTTGTATTTGCCAAGCTGGTAATTAAACTTTACTTTCAAGATATTCTGAATGGGTTGTTGGCGTTGTATACACTGTCAAATTCGTTTTATTCATACCCACTGACGTAAACTTGTCCAAAAAAATTTGGGGGCATTTGGTTATTCATTCTACACTTGTTGCATTGGGTGTACAGTTCATCTCAATTATTGGGAGGGGCACGTGCCCAGGCTGCCCCCAGAGTCTACGCCTGTGTTCATACCCTTCGTGCGTAAGGTTTCTGTAACAAGTTCACTGTTCAAAAGTATTCAAAATTATATAACTAGACTATTTGCCCGTCATATGTGACGGGTTGAAAAAGAAAATGAATGGATTGATAGGAAGAGAAAAGAATTTGTTTATTGGAATACTTGATTATAAGTCACATTGCGAGTCAGACATACAAACAGCGGTTAGTAAGCCTGTCTCTGCCACTCTCCCTCCCTCCGTCCCTCGCTCCCTCCCGCCCTGGATCGAACAATACAGTGTTTGCCCTGTATTGCACGTGACCAATCGATGTTTATTTAGCATTTTTACATATTGACTACTCGGGAGCACTCCAAGCCCAACCACGTTCGAACAACGCCCTTTTTAGGATAGTAAGAAACAGGGTGAAATGACCAATCGGTATTTGGCGGAGCTTGGTAGGGAGCCCATTCCAGGTCATGGGAGATAGCCACGGGGCCAATCAGTCTACGCCTCGTCAGTATTTGCTCTTCCTCCACCTCAATCTCTTGTCAGATTGTGTGCCATAATGAGGGAGGGAGGGGGAAGGGATGGAGGGAGGGCAGGCCATGAGTTACAATCCATACATTCAATAGCGTTCACGTAGGATGCAGATCTGGGAAACCATGTAGTAGATTATAAATAAAGCAATTAAGCTGTAGATAATAAACGCAATAATTTTAGCAACTAGTAGTTTAGAAAACATTGGCGCAAAGCTACATCTTAAAGACTAAACGTTCAACTCAGAATTCTCGTTTAGAGACGTGCCTAATGCTTAATAATTTGCATATAATATTATAGATGCATTATGTAGCACATAACCATACAACTATTTTTTTATTTTAGTCGAAAGATTTATTTACAGTGCAGCTTGTAGTGTAAATAATCAGCATCCTGTCGGATAAACAAATTATACTGACCAAAGAATTGTATTCATTAAACGTGACTTCGAAAGACATAAGCCAATATATATTAATATTCATAATGATCTGAAGTTCACGTAATTTCAAAGACTGCAGCATAGAAACATAATATCTTATCAATACGAAGTCGCTGCTGCCTAAACTTGCAACAGTCGACGATGTCGTTTGGTTCTAATTTATGGAATGTAGACTCTACATTCCATAAATTTGAACCAAACGCTTTCGGTGCACATTATTTCAACACACTTTGAGATTAGTCTTCACTGTGGGTGAACACTGATGCAACCGAACTGCACTTTGTAAGGATGGATACTATTTTATGTCATCTGTTGCGTATTAATTATGTCCATTATTATTGAAAATATTATTACTGCAGAATAAAACCATGTACATAATGCTATCCGTGTCACATCTTACCAGCACATAAAATATAATTCTTATAATTTTTTATTCGTGATACTTTAGGAATTTTATCTTAATCTGCATCGATAAAATAAGCTTATTTATAATTATTGCTGAACTTAGGGGCCTAAATATCGGCTTCTTATGCTGTTGTATGGCTGCCTCGTCGTTATATTACTGAATCCGTAAAAGATTGTTCGTTTTTGCACAGGATACATGGATAAAGATTGCTCTATTAAGCAAGGGGAGGCACCGAAGGTGACGTCGATTCAGAACTCACCATGTGACATTCGAAACAGCGCGTGTTTTAAAGCCAGCATTTCGCAAACCGGTGCAGTCACTGAAGGATTATTCTGCAAAATAAAAGTAAGCAAATAAATTTCAGCACATTCTCTGATCTTTCTGCTGGAAGATTTGCTCACGATTTCTTTATAAAAATTATTGTGTTCATGTTTGTCAAGCAACTGTAACTGCAGAGAGCGTATGTAAATGTGAGAAGAATAGATCAGCATAGGCTACGACTTGAACTATGATGACAAAGGATTGACATTTGCGTAATATCAAATGACGTTCAAAGTTCAGATGAAGACGTCGTATTTCTGCCTCGTGTAGAAAAAGACGAAGATGAAGAACAGTCCCTTAAGCTAACAGCCATGAGTATAAAGTGTTAGCGATTTCATTTTCTTAGCCTCGGTATATGAAGGCGGGAGACCAGTCTTCTCCCTCGTCGTATGAATTCCCACCTTCCCACCGACAGTGTAGGTCAGTGTAGGCCTACTCATTATAGCTGATTTGGTAGGGGGCGCAGATGGAACAGAAATCTCGAAACAAAATCCTGCCCGGCCGGGGACTTTAACCCCAGACGTCTCGTTTTATAGTCCAGAACGCTAACCACTTGACTATCGCCTCATGTAGGGGCGTGGTGGCTCAGTGGTAAGTTCGGCGCCTTGTGACCGGAGGGTTGCAGGTTCGAATCCCACTCTAGCCGCTGCGTACGGACCTTGGGCAAGTCCTTCACTCGCAATTGCTCGTGGCGCTTCGGCGTGAAAATTCTGGCACAGTATACCAATGCTGTAGTCGGGAGCGCCTCTGAGTAGTAGTTGACTTCAAGAGGCTCTATAGAAATATCCGGAATAAATAAATAAAATAAAATGTAGGGCTTATGCAAAATAGAGTTTTTAATATTTGAGCGAAAACATAGCCTAAGGACCTACAGATATTTTTAATAAGCCTTTATAAAAAGGCTTAGAATATTCATGTAAATCTATTACTCAGTAGGCTGAAATCTAATGTTCCTAAGGAGGTTGGAAAAACTTTCCAAAATATCACAATAGGCATCACACGAGAAACTTAGTCATAGAAAATTGCTCCATATTTGTATATGTGTACAAATTTCTTTTGTTTGGAAGAATGCCACCGGATTTGTATATTACAACACGGAACCAATTGTGACAGATGGATGGGCTTACTGCTTTCTTCATCCAACACCCGTCAGTAATCGCGACCCACTTTCGGATTCTGCAACCAACTATACGGTGTCTATTTCCATCAGCAACGACAACAGAACTTACAGCAATGAACTGACGTTCGTCGTATACGACGGCCTATGTGTCGAATGTTCGAATGCTAACACGTGTTCGCAAAAGGTAAGGCAAACAGTTACCCACGCATATAATAATATTTACCCTCAAAAGTGATAGCATAACAATGTAAGCACTATTTGTACATGCGTTAGAAACATTTTATGCGTTGTATTACAATTTTCTGATAAACTATACCCTTAGTGGCCAAGGGGTATGTTGAAGAATAACATACTTACTATAAAAGGTAATTTGAGTTGGTTTATTATGTTCAGACAGGGTAATCGCCAAATTCTCACACAATTTAAAAAAACAGAATAATTTGATGGTTGGTGTGAGTTGAATCAAAGCAAAAAAGTCAGTGGTGACTATTTATCATCACGCAGTTCATGCTTAGTTGCTTCTGAGTATAGCAAGACCTTTAACAAAGCATAGGCCTAATAGGCCTGAATAGTTTATACACCGTTACATTAGGATGATTTATACACGATAAAACTTTCATGTACGCCAAAGTGCGGTTAGCAGTTAGTTAAATAAAGGATATACTTACTTACTTACTTACATCTAATAAAATATTCATGAACGTAAAAAAGATAATATGACAACCAGCGTACACCTTTTTCTTGCAGTCCAACGCCACCGCCTGTAACATTCTGGGACGTTGCTACGAACCGCAATCTGAACTTCCATGCAAAATCGGCGATGTTCGGTCATGCAACCCTAATATATGTGCTAACAAGTGGACGTGTAAGTATACGCTGTAAACAATATATGTATCTCTAAGACGTGAACGCATGTAGTTTACACAGGATAAATACACACAATACACCATATGCCTTGAATTACTTTAAAGCGCACATATTCCATTTTGATGGTTCATATCGTCCACTGTGGGGGTCCATAGAGTAGTGGTAACATCACTGGCGTGAAGTGCAAGAGGTAGCGGGATCGCTTCCCGAAGCCTCCCCAAATTTAAGTCCACTCAGCCTTTCATTCGCGAGATGGCGCGTTGTTAAAATGAGATGTAGAACGTGATGGGCGCCTTGCATGGCTGCCGTGTACAGTTAAATTCGACTCCTGTAATAACTTGTGATCATCCGTTCATACTGATTTGTAATCATACTGCGTTGTTGTCAGTTTGAAGATATTAAACGAAGATTATTATTATTATTGTTGTTTTTATTGCTGCAGATTCGACCTCACATTCTTGTAAAGACGGAATTGAAAAATGTTCCATCGGGCCCAACAGCGCAAAAACAGCTGCGTCAGGATATCTCTTTGTAATGGCTTGTTTATTATTATTTAAACTGACGTCGTTTGTTAACATTCAATATTGATAACACTTGTTTAGATTGGTTCTGAACTCTAACTATGGCTAACCGTGGTACTTTCTAACAAATTTTTTCTCGTTTATCAAACATTTACTAGTTTTAACGTTACAGGATCATTACAGGTTGTTATTTTTCACAATAATATAGGGCCTATAGATCTATTGGTATCAAAGAGCTGTTAAAATATTCCAGTATATTATTCATACAGAAATACTAATCAGCTAAAGCACATACCCAACAATTGTCGTCTTACGTTATTGCATCTGTGTATTTGAATATCTGTATAGCGCCTTATTTACCTCTCAAAGGTTCATCAAGATACACGTATTTATGAGTTTATGAGTAACATCATATATGGGGGGCCCGTAGAGTAATGGATAACACACTGGCGTGAAGAGGTGAAGGTACTAAGATCGAACCCCGTAGACATCCGTTAATTTAAGATAAATTCTGCCTTCCACTCGCTAGGGGGCGGCAGTGGTTAAATGAATAGTAGACCGTGATTTGGCGCCGTATGTGGCTGCCGCATAAGCAATTATATTCGATTCCTGTAAAACTGTTATCATGTGTGCTTCTACTTAATACATGTATGTAAGGCGCCATGTATGTAAGGCGCCCTGCGTGGCTGCCGTTTCTACTATATGTATGTTCAATGTACAGCGCAGTGCGTTTGCAGGCGCTTAATTAAAGAAAATATTATTATTATTATTATTATTATTATTATTATTATTATTATTATTATTATTATTATTATTATTATTATATCAAATCCTCAGAATGAATGAAACATGTCTAGTTTAGCTTACTTTGCATATGCATACTAATCTTCTGAGTTTGTCCGCAACAGTGCCGTACTACAAGATCAGCACAATAGATTGCAATTTTGTTCGTCTTCAGATAAAAGATAAACCATTACCAATTAAGATTTGTTGGAATTTTAATTTTTTTAAAGCTTATTAGTGATTTATTTAGAATAAATTTTGTACAGCAAACACTAAACTAAAGATTGGTAATGGCGATAGCAAGTTTTATTTTCAACTTGGTGCGAGAGCACTATTGTTACATTGAAATTCTTGCCACCGTGTGAGATCAGCCTTAAACGCTTACAATTATTAATTGGCTTTTATTGGCAATAAATTTATTGTACATAAATAATTGTACATAAATAAACTATGTATTATTTTTATTTGTGTTGTTGTACGATACTATAATTATGCACTAATTCACTGCACGGATGAGTTCTGTAGCACCGTAATGGTAACAGTGGCTTCGCTCCTACATCTAACTGTGTAGTTTTTGGCTCCTCTAGTTCTGGCTGGATCCCTGCTCCTTTTCCTGGACCCGCTGAGCATTTATATTATTTATACTTCTGGTATTAGCCCCTTGCTCGCGTCATGTGGGCTTCTTCACCAGATGCTGATGATGTGCAGGTGTACACTCATTGCCACCCTGATGGCTTGGAAGCTGCTGTATAGCAGATGTCTCAAGCTATGAAGGTCCTTTCTGCTTGGTTAGCATCCAATCGCTTGCTTTTGAATGCCTCTAAGACGCAATTTATCTGGGTGGGTGGTGGTAGGCTTCTGGTGGGCGATGACTGGACCCTGGTAGCAGAATCCTTTCTTCATATCTCATTCCTGGATGTGGTCCGGGACTTGGGAGTCATCATGAATCGTACGCTTACTTTCACCCAACACATTAATCAGCTGACCCTTAGCTGTTATTATCAGCTTCGTCAATTACAGGTCATTTCTCGCTTCTTGTCTCATGACGCTGCTGTGATTCCTAAATTTTATGCTTTCGTAACTAGCAGACTGGATCACTGTAGTTCACTTTCATTCATTCATTCATTCATTTGAGCACTTATATATCGCCTCTTCAAGGGGACTACTCAGAGGCGCTCCCGACTCCAGCACGAACATACAGAACAGAATATACGTGATGTGCTGCATTGGCTCTCTGTCTCGCAGCGTGTCTGCTATACGGTTGCTGTACTGGTTTGACGCTGCCTTCTTGGCTGTGCCCCGGTGAGCTCTGCCGTCTGGTTTCTGATTCAGTCGCCCGACGAGCCCTGCGATCTTCTGCTTGGGGAAAACTTTTAGTCCCCCGGGCTCGCTCCACAATTAGGCAACGTCGGGTGTCAGACCATTCCACTTCACAGCCGTTCTGAAAGTTTATGACGACATTGTCCTTGCTGCTGACAAAGCCTTGTTACTCCTTAACTGAACTCCTGTGTTTGTGTAGATTACTCAAAGTCATCCAAGTAGCTCTGGCACATTCAACGAGGGTTTGCATCCTACCTCTTTAATCGTACATTTGCCTCGGCTCTGTGAGGCCATGCATCACTGCAATTCTCTGTGGTATCCCAGTGATCCATTTTTGGAACCCTGCTTTTCGAACTCTATGGCCACCCACTGTTGGCCTATGCTTCCCTGGTCATGGCATAGAAATGCACCTTTATGCCGGTGATACTCAACTCTATCTGAATTTTTCTATTGTCTCCTTTTACTTTCACCATCATAGACTGTTCTGTATCTCATAGCCAGGCTTGATTCACCATTCTCTCTCAAACCTACAACTTCTCCAGCGTGCTTGTTGCACGTCAAAAAGATTCAGGTCCTCTATACGACATGTTGGAAAGTGTGTTGTTCTTGACCAATCAATCAATCAAACTAAATTTGTATAGCGCCCATTCAAGATCCATACTTGGAGGCGCTCCCGACCAGGCCAAGCAGAAGGAGGTGGTCTTAGGCAGCGAGTGAAACTGAGAAGAGGCGGTGTAAGGAGTAAGGCGCATTGCCAGAGGAAGCTTGTTGCATTTTGTCCACCCTACCACAGAAAAAGTACATACCTACGGAATATATTGAGATATCCGATCAGTTTTAGTAAAACCGCCAATGAGTCGGGCCTCCGCCTGGTTAACCCGCACCAACCCAGGCCAATCAATCCGGACCCGGGGTGAACAACAACAAGAGAACAACAACGTGTTCGTGCTGAGCCGCCTCGACTACTGTTCAGTAGTCGAGGCGGCTCAGCACGAACACGTGCACAAGATAGACTGCAGTTTTAAAGCTCAGGGAGCGAGCAATGACCCTGAACTGTCGTAGCTGGTAATAACAGCTGCGACTCACCTAACACATGTGGGGCGAGAGAGTGAGCTCTGAATCAAGAAGGACCCCAAGGTCACGCACCTCAAGAGAAAATGACATAGATGGAAGTTCCGCTGAGATGGCGCTCAAGTCAAGCTTGGCGGGCTGTTGCCTAGTATCCAACCATATGAACTTTTTTTTAATAAGTATGGATGTGAAATCTTTCTCTACCGGTAAAAAAATCCGCGCTATATTTTACCGTAAAAAATGGTAAAAAATGGTAAGAATGGTTAAAATGATAAATGCTTCAAGTTGTATTTCGTAACACTTATTAAATATCGTTTTCGGTGTCAGCTTCATTCACAAGATGGTAGCCGGAAATCATTACCTCAGTTGTGACCCAAGTCAATAGGCTTTCCAGATAGACAAATCGTTCCACATTCTCAATCTTCTCGCCATCTACCTCCACTGAGATCATGTTCTCTTTAATCAGAAATATCAGTGGTTTAGTTTTATTGATGTTAATTTTTAGCCCATCAGCTTTCCCTTCTCTGCGAGGAATTCCCACATTTTCCTGGATGGTTTTTATTTGTCCTTTGATCATGTCTATGTCGTCCGCAATCATTGGGTTCTTGATTCTGTTGCCATGGACCACAATTCCTGTCCCATCGCCTTGGATTTTGTCCATCACTCTTTCCAGCTAAGTATTCATTACTTAGCTGTTGAGGTATATGGTCCCTCTGTCTTGTGCCTCCTGAGATGTTGGAAAACTATCCTAGCTCTTTTTCCTACTCTGACCTCTGATTTGGAATTTCGCAAACATTTCGGATTATTTGCATCAGAATTCTTCCAACTCTAAATGGTTTTAGTACTGCCGTATTACATCGTATCCTATGGAGTCAAACGTTTTCTGGAAGTCTTTAAAGCAGTTGCACAAGAGCTTTCCCTTTCTTTAAAAAAACAATTTTTCCGTGCAAATTATGTAGCATGATTGCTGAATTGCGTTGAAAAAATACTTGGTTAAATATAATACTGCGATTGCGCTGCCGGTCGCTGTTCTTCACTCTTAATTCTATTCGGCCTAGGGACTCTGAACGGTCAGCTGTTTACATCGGACGAGTGGGCGTTGGAGTTCGTCGCTGGTAATTTGCCTGTTTCGGGCGCTGTTTTCATGTATAGATGAATTCATAAGCTAGAGTGGGCGGAAGTGGGAAACATAACCAAGCTATTATATCGCTTAAATCATTTTTACCAATTTTTCCCATATTTTTTTACCATTTTGACCGGTATTGCATTCGTGTTTTGGACACCATATTTTACCATTTCGACCGGTAAAAAATTTTGATTTCTTATAGCAAAACTATTTACCGGTAAATTTACATCACTAGCTTTAAGGGCATTGAGGCGGAGCCGGTTTGAGGGAATGTGTTTTTTTTTATCTTTGGCTGACGTTCATTCACAGTTGCATATGAAACTTACTACCTCCTCGTGTTCGCAACTCTCTCGCAGAGACTTACTTTCAGACATCAGTCGAAACTGAAACTTACCTCTTCCAGTCTGTTTAGGTTTCATAATGATTGCCCGACTTCAATGTGCACTTCTAAACTTTGTAAGGCGGGCATTATCAAATAACAGTTTCATTGAATTCAAGAGCAAAGTACAAGTTGTTCTTTTATAACACACACTTGCTAACAACAACAACAGTCTTTGTGGCTAAATATGTTACATAGCCCGATGGATGATTGCTAAGTTAGTTAAGCAGGTCCACACGACGCACCGTGATACAAATCACGCACACGAAAGGTGGGAGATCATTGCGTTAGAAATTGTGCATTCTGCCGTAATTAAGATTTGTAGCCTAAATAAAATTTATTACAACGTCTACCAGACAGTTAGGCCTACCATGCTTCAGCTTGTAAGAAAAATTTCTTGAATAGATTAAATGAACCCTAAACATTTCTCAGCTTAAATTGTTGTACTCGTTACTTACAATCAATTGCATGGATGAGCTATTTACATCCACATTGTCGTCGAGAAGATAAACGTTGATGTGCGTTGTTGCCGAAAGTTTTAAATCAGATCAATATTAAGTTTCAAATAATTAATAATCTCCTTCGTCTCCAGGATCTACAACGTCTTCAAGATCTCCTCCGTCTTAAAGATCTCCTCCGTCTCCACCCTCCACTACTTCCTCCGCCTCCACTACTTCCTCCGCCTCCAGTACTTCCTTCGCCTCCAGTAACTTCTCCGCCTCCAGTACCTCTTAAAGATCTCCTCCGTCTCCACCTTCCACTACTTCCTCCGCCTCCAAAACTTCCTCCGCCTCCAGTACTTCCTCCGCCTCCAGTAACTTCTCCGCCTCCAGTACCTCTTAAAGATCTCCTCCGTCTCCACTCTCCACTACTTCCTCCGCCTCCAGTACTTCCTCCGTCTCCAGTACCTCCTCCGCCTCCAGTACCTCCTTCGCCTCCAGTACCGTTTCCACCTCCAGTGCTTCCTCCACCTCCAGTACCTTCTCCGCCTCCAGTACCGTCTCCGCCTCCAGTACCTCCTCCGCCTCTAGTACATCCACCGCCTCCAGTACTTCCTGTGCCTCCAGTACCTCCACAGTCCACAGTACCTCCTCCGTCTCCAGGATATCCTCCAGTTTCAGGATCTCCTCCGTTATCTTCAGGATCTTCTTCGTCTCCAGGATCCCCTCCTTCAGTTCCATTTAGTCCTCCAGAACCTCTAGTGCCTTCAAACACACCTGAATATGCAAAAGTGGAAGAGGACAACATTCAGATGTATGCAAAATTACTTTCAAAAGTTTAAAAAAGCAGATTTCAGGTACATTTCGAACATTTTATGGTGTATTCGTTGAAGTCTGTTGCAGTTTTGTGTAAAAGTGGAACTCATGATTGTTCGCATTTTAATTAGCACTGATAATACAGCTGTTCATAATACAAAATATAAAATGGCAGGCGTTTGAAAGTAGTCATTCTTTCATAAATGACTTTGCAGCGTTAGTCCTCAAAGACTGAAATGGGAGCATTATCAAAAAATCAAATCATTTTATTTCTGTAACCAATCACAGGAACAAAGGAAACAAAATGGATCAACATGTACTGGCTACACTAGTGGCCCAAAAGGAATCAAAGATCCCGCTACACAAGGATACTTAAGTAAATTCAACATGATGTGAAGAAGGCAGCCAACTGATTTTAAATCAGAAGTAATTCCAAATCACCTGGCTTAAAGAAAAAATAGAAAATACAAGAGGAAACGAAGTAATGAGAAAAAAATGGTTCATCAAGCAACAACACAATCATAATAGCAACAAGACAATGAACACAAAATTAAACCAAGATTTTTCATGTATTATTATGGAGCTTTTTTAAAGATGTGTAGACTAGGGGTGTCCAATGGCATTGGAGGGATATTATTCCATATTGAGATACCAGCAGATTTATTAGAGAATAACCGAGTATTAGTGCGAGAAAAATTTCGATGATAGGAATCTAAGTTTCCTGGGTTTATGAGAGTGAATGCTAGAAGTGCGACAAAAAACCTTGAAATACCATCGGTAGTAAATTATGGTCTTAGCGGTACATAAATTCACCAATTTCAGCAAACCTTATCTGTTCAACGCTCAACAATCCAAAATCTGAAAAAATTTAACTAGCCAAGAACCGAACATCACGTTTTTGCAAAAGAGTTAAACTATGGAGTCTAGATTTGCAGGTAGATTTGCCTCTATTAACAATCTGTTAGGCACTAGATAATCTCTGTTCCTCCGAATCTAATCTTTGCTCTCTGACATTGTACCTTAACGCCATAGGACTAATTTTAAGAGTGAACTCGTTTTGCATTGAGCGGAGGAAGGCCTGTTCCTTACTTCCTCAAACTTTCTCATAGACTCTTTTACATCTATTAAATTAATCGACCTCTGAGAAATTTCCACTAGTAGATTTTTTCGCACACTGTGTATCAAGGTACGAAGAATTTTTTAACAATTATTGTAAAGTGTTAGCCTGTTGTTAGAAAATGCGAATCTTATAAGTAGTTCCCACTTACCTATCAAAAGAAAAGCGAAGAGTACGGTTAGTTGTAAATTAGGCGACATGTCTGAGCTTACTTCTCACTGAGAGAGACCTTTAGCTAAAGCAAAAACATATCTTGTTCCATATTTCTTGGTCCTTGTAGCAGACACAAAGTCATAGCAGTCGTAACAAGACAGTTATACGCAGTTGCCTTTTATAACTAAACGCTGTCGGCACTTTTTATGAGTGCATAGGCCTACTCTTGCTCCACAAAATATGTTTTCTATTAATTACTAATGCTAACGCGGATATATTACTAAAACGCGTACTGACTGCATTGCAAAGTGTCTAAAAAATGACAATTATAGCAAGTTTTACCAAAAGGAATTCTTAAATCATAGAGCTGTAAACTAATATAATACTAGTTTGTTTACAACTATGTAGGCAAACAGTCTAAGTGCAGACATGCAATATGATCTCAGTCGAAGTTAGCGATGAGTTGCCTGGCTGAAACGGTTCGCTGGATTCTTAGTCAAGACGATAGAAGCAACATTTGAATTGGAGAGGCTACGGTGTGACGAATTGTTTTGGCTGAAACGGTTCGCTGGATTCTGGGTCATAGCAACAGAGGCAAAACTTGAATTAGAGAGACTACGATGAATGATCTTCAGGATATTGTTGACCTGATTGGTTTTTGGTTTTGGTGCGTCATCAATGGTTTCAGTGTCCATTAGACACCGGTGTGATAGAAGTTATTAATTGCAGTTAAATTTATTGCGGCTGTGATAATCAATGTCTGCCAATGTATTCCTGCAACGAACTAAGAATAAAATGGGTGATATGGCCTTCGAGTTGCTGCCCGCGCGTATGGAACAGCTTCCTGACATCTATTCATGTTGTCAAACATATTCACGCTGTCAAAATCAATTGAAATTCTATCTGCATTGTAACTTTTAATCTTACGCTGGCCATTGGCATTGTGAAGCACCCTAAATTTAGCTGACTACTACGTCAATGCATTACGTTGCACTGAGTGTTTAAGATTACTAAACTCGACTTTGCTCTGCTCTCTCAAAGGTTTCAGCTTTTCATTTTCTCGCCCTACGTTCGTGATCTAGGAGTGACCCTTGACAATTCTCTCACTTTTACTGAACACATTTCCAAACTCACTCGCACTTCCTATTTTCACCTAAGGCGCCTCAGAGCTATCCGTCGCTCTCTCTCTCTCATCTCCAATTTTCACTTCTATTGTCCATGCATTTGTCTGCTCTAGACTTTACTGAAATTCCCTCCTCATTGGTCTTCCCAAAGTCCGTCTTGCTCCTCTTCAGTCCGTTCTCAATGCTGCTGCTAGATTAATTGCCCGTCTTCCTCGATTCTCTCATATCACCACCTTTATGGCAGAAGAACTCCACTGGCTCCCGCTTTCTGCCCGCATCCAATTCAAGGCCCTCATCCTTGTCTCCAAGGCTCAACTTGGTTTCGCTCCGAAAAAAAATTCTGTGACTTAATTCATCGCCCTCACTCTGCTGCTTCTCTCCGTTCTCTTCGTTCCTCTGACCGTTTGGACCTCCTCGTTCCCCGTGTCAGGACTTCCCTGGATCAATCTAGGCCTTTTGCTTCCATTGGCCCTGCTCTTTGGAATGAGCTTCCTCCGTTCGTTCGTTCTTCTATTCTCTCAGGTAACGTCTCTTCCTCTTTTACCTTTCTTAAAACTTGCTTTTTCTATCGGGGTCTCTAGCACTGGGAGCGCTTCTGAATGGCCCTCCCGCTAGAAGCGCTTTATAAATATCCGAATACAATACAATACAATACAATAAGTAAATAACGAACTATGGTTGACCAATGCAGTTAGCTAAGTTTGACGGCCTTGCAGTAGTCTATTTAACAAGCGCAGTGCCTTCATTTCGTGGCATATAGCATTAATCGTCTTCAGGTTATCGTTCTAGTTTCTTCATAAATGTCACTGTATCTATTAGTCAAAGGTAAGGTGTTCGCTTACTTACTTATTTACTGTTTAACTAACTGATTGACCTAAGCAATCCTTAATGGATTCTTGTTATTTATTTTTGACGAAATTCTATTACCTCTACCTTCTACAACTCACCATTGCATTTTCCTCCGCAATGTAATTATAGGCCTATGATCGCTTTGGAAACTGCTGGGGATTTACACACGACGACACAGTAAAGGCACGAGTCACGACTACAGTCTGTCTAGGCATTCGACATTGTTGTGTAGACATAAATCAGAACGCACGTCAGCCTCAACTGCATCCTTACATACGTTAGAGAACTCGACTGAAAAGCATGCCACAATGGTTCACAGATATTTTGAAAACACTGAGCGTATCTCAACGGGTACAAATGATACTGTTTGTATAAGTAGCACGTTAATCCATTACCTAGTATGCATGTATTACATATCAGGACACTTACTGTAGCGCATTTTAAGTACCCAAAAATTGGTCTGTGACTATCTGTCAGATCTAAACAATTGTATTTTAGGACAGTTTGCAAATAATATAGGCCTATGCTGTACAGAGTCAAAGGCAACAGTAGGCCTACCGTCTAGGCCTACGTAAATGCAGTGGAGACTGTTCAAGGAGGACTATCCAAGACACGAGAAAACACGATTGACTCGAGCTGAAGTGCGTCAGCGTCGTACTTCTCCAAAGACAATTATGTTTCTAATTCATTCATTCGTTCATTCATTCATTCATTCATTCATTCATTCATTCATTCATTCATTCATTCATTCATTCATTTGAGCACTTATATAGCGCGTCTTCAAGGGGACTACTCAGAGGCGCTCCCGACGTCAGCACGAACAAAAAGAACAGTTTTTAGCGCAGTGTAGAAAGACTCGGGTTGGGTTTTCGGGAGGAGACGCAGCTCCAGAGGGAGCCCGTTCCGTACCACAGGACCAACCACCAAAAAGGCCCAATTTTGCATGGTGGCAGTACGAGCAAATGGCACAACAAGCAACCCCCTCTCCGCAGAGCGGAGTGAGCGACCACGGGTCTCACCGGCAGGTAGGCAGAGGGACCTCAGATAGGCTGGAGCGATGCCTAGCTGGCAGCGCCAGACCAAGGAGGCAATCCTATACTGGATGCGCAGGGGAACTGGTAACCAATGCAAGTCCCGGAGCATGAAGTCGGACACATGGTCAAACTTGGATATCCGACCAATAAGTCGTGCAGCAGCACGCATGATGCGTTCAAGACAGGCCAAACGCACCGCAGGTAGGCCAATATAGAGAGAGGAGCAGTAGTCTACTCGGGCCGTGATAAAAGCATGGACCAGAGTGGACGTAGCAGATGGAGAAAGGGCGCGAGCAATAGTGCGGAGCTGGCGCAACTGATAGAAGCAGTCGCGGGTTAAGCGACGAAGCTGCGGCAGGAAAGTTAACTCTTGGTCAAGTATGACGCCAAGGTCGCGCACTGCAGCAGAGAAGGACAAAGAGGGGAATTCAGCAGCGAGCGATGTCAGATCAAGCCCAGCCAGCCGCTGCCTAGTACCCAACCAAATAAATTTAGTCTTGGCAGAATTCAATTTAAGGCGGTTGGAAGCCATCTACGCCTCAAGGGCCCGCAAAAGCTCACCCATAGACTGCAATGCCAGAGGGGCATCAGATGGTTTACAATGGAGATATGCCTGGATGTCATCAGCATAAAGTTGACCCTGGACCCCATGCTCAGCCAGAAATGGAGCGAGACCAGAAGTGTAAATGATGTAAAGGATGGGTCCAAGTACAGAGCCCTGAGGGAGACCGAACGGGGCAGGGACCCACCTGGACCTAGTATCACCATGAGCCATTGTGATGGTTCGCCCCTGGAGAAAGGATTTCAGCCACTCTAAGAAGTTACCAGAAAGCCCGTAAGAGACATGCAGTCGCTTAATCAAGGTATCATGGTCCACAGTATCAAAAGCGGCACTGACGTCAAATAGGGCCAGGAGAGTGAGCTGCGAGTTGTCAACAGCCCTGTAGACATCAGACAATAACCGAAGGAGAAGTGTCTCGGTGGAGTGGTGTTTCCGAAATCCAGACTGGCAGGATGGTAGAAGGTTATTCTCGTCGAGGAATGCTACGAGTTGGCTGGCAACGATCTTTTCAATGATTTTTGAGATGAATGATACGTTGGCTATTGGTCGATAGTTGGTCGGATCCGAGCGGTCAAGGTCGCCACTCTTTAGGCTGGGTGTTAGTATGGACCTCTTTTGCTGCGAAGGCAGGACACCATCCCGAATCGATCTGTTGCACAGTTCGGTGAGGACGGGGAGCAAGGTGTCGACGTGCATCTGGAGCAGGAATGTGGGCAGAGGATCCAATTCACAAGACTTGGAAGGAGAGGTAAGAATGAGTCGACGCAGGCTCACGGCAGTGACCTCTTGCAGGACAGGAAGCCGAAAGTCCGTAGGTGGATAGTGTGGAGGTGGTGCACCCTCTGTGGCTTCGCGTACACTGTCGATCTTGGATGCGTATGCAGTCAGGAAGTCATCCGCTGAGAACGAGCGAGCGCTCATGAGCTGGTCAGCCCGGCTCACATTTAATTTCTAATTTTAAAAAACCAATAATTTCACAATTCAATTCAATTCAATATACGTTCATCAATTCACAAGTCGGAAGGAACGCAGCTTTGTACAAGAGAGCAATTAAATTGTAATAAACATAAGCCTTGAGTTGATCCACCTGCTATGATCCAATCTGATCCCGTGCTAGAGATTGCACGATGATTTGCACCTTTCATTTGCTGTAACACCAGTATTGCTCATGTTTTCTCACAAAATACCAAAAAACACAAGGCCCTACCTGAATTGCTAAGATTTTCATCAATATCGTAAAAATTACTCTTGCATAGCCTGTGGTTCTGTTAATATTCTACTTGACTTGCTCTAAATAATAATTTGCCAATGAAGTCTATTATAGATGCATGTTGTAATTGCTTAGGTTTATTTCTGCAGGGCGTCGACAACGCTTCTTGATACCATTTGCTCATAGTCCTCACTCATCACCTCGCGTCAAGCCCCTGAAACAGAGGGTGCTGCTGTGTTTCGAAAGCATTTCAGACTGGATGGCGTCTAACCGTCACAAACTCAATCCATCAAAGTATGAGTTCTTATGGTGCACCAACCTCGAGGTCGCAATCTACGTGGCGGCAGTACGTACCTACAACTCGTTTGAAGCTGTTTTTACCAAATGCGTCGCATTAAAACCATTCTCATATTCTTTTCAATGTCAACTGCCGTCATCTTTGTCAAACGCTTCATAGCCATCAGGATTGACTACTGCAACAGCCTACTTGCAGGTCTGCCGACTTGTCAGCTTGAGCGAAAGCAGTCGATGCTTAACTCTGCTTTACGTCTAATATCTGTTCATGTCACTGATCTGCTGCGCGGCAACCTACACTGGCTGCGTATTCCTCAGCGGATTACATAGAAACTGTGCTTGATCACCTATAAAGCATTGAATCACCTCATCGAATCACCTCAAGAAAGATTTTGGCGCATATGATGTATAATTTTACATCGCAAATCTATTCTTTATTAATGCACAATTCTGTTATCTTGCAGCACTAATGTCAGGCAACAACATAAAAGATTTTCGGATTTGTTTAAAGCTTTGTTGAGCGCTTCCTTGTTCAATTTTAATTAACTGAATGGTCAACTAGTAGACTAATGTATATGTTTAGGTAAGCATAATTGAGCTTGTTCTTTGGATTTATTTTCATTGTGCAAACTGACTCATGCAGCATTATGCTCAGAAACGACATTCAAGTTCTAAGGAGACCAGGCTGTTCGCGAGGATTCCGTGAGCTCAGAAGAGCCCTGATAGATCAAAAGACATCCAGACCACTTGCATGACGCATATGTTAGCACTGATTTCATACTGCCTTTTATACTGACTTTGTAAATCTCAGAAGAAAATAATTGTTAGTTTATATGTCTTCGCTTTTATTTGCCTCCTAGCTGGAAATAGGGCTGCCAGCCGTCCCGATTTTATCGGGACCGTCTAGATTTCGAAGTAAATGTCCCGCGTCCCTACCTGAACTAGTTGGGACAGCAACTGTCCCTACATGATTACGGTGTTCAAAATAATAAATCTTAATCCTAATCGTCTTCTTTAAAGAAATTGTTACTCTCCAAAAATAATTACTCGGTTGCGCGACTTGCGCATCTGGTCCCACATCGTGAGGTGTTTTATGATTGGAGTGCACCAAAACTACGTCCCGACTTCCTAGTTTA
Source organism: Allolobophora icterica (assembly GCA_963556255.1). Taxonomy (NCBI): domain Eukaryota; kingdom Metazoa; phylum Annelida; class Clitellata; order Crassiclitellata; family Lumbricidae; genus Allolobophora; species Allolobophora icterica. The sequence continues at coordinate 24,155,691 of OY744608.1, forward strand.
AAACGCTAACAACCTTAGCTGGAAATATTAAGCAAGAGAATGCTGTTGTACTCCCATTTAATAATGGTCTATCTTCTCCTTCACAGGATAATACAAAAGTCACAGATCTTGACTATTCACCATCAGTTAGTGGAGGTCTGGTGACATGCAATGTGCCTCTGGTACCTGTCATTCCTGATATAACGTTTAACAAAACGGCGACCAGCTATGATGTCTACGTGTCGATTAGTAACAGCGCAACATCGATGAAGTTCAGCAACGAAATGAAGTTCATCATTTATGATGGCCGATGCGTTTCATGTGATGTTTCAAGCGGATGTACAAACAAGGTATATTCAGAATAGATATTTAGTAAACTAGCATATCCTAGGCCTAGTACATAAATAATATCGATAACACATTCAGATTATGTATGGTTCGCGATAGTATATCTAAGTTTATACACGTAAGCTACACGTCAAAATATTTTTAAATGCATGTAGAAACAGCAGTCTATAGCAAATAAATTATGGTCAGACACGAGCATGACGGTGTATCCTAGCATAGCAGGGCATACTGCAGTACCCTAAGACACAATGGGCCGCAGCCTGCGATTCAATTATGTATAGGCATTAAGGCTTTAAACTGAAAGCATTTCTGCATTGGTAACCACTAACCAGTGGTTAATGATTACCAATAAAGAAATTGGATAAAACGGTATAAAATTGGCTTAATGAGAAAGCCTTTATATAGGTACATCTCCGACCACCGGAGCTGTAGCAGTTAAAGCAATTCGCATCTTGGAAAAGTTACACCTCCGTGAGACAGAGCATTAACATAATGAGTGGCGTAATAACCAAATTCCAGGATTTAGACATATTTCAGAAGGCTATTAATAGGGAAAATGGACTTCGGCTAATGTGCTTCTCTTGCAAGATGCTCCCCAGAACCCTCTCTCCTATGTTCCTTTCTCACGTTAAGACCGCTCTTTTCAGCCATGCTGGAGTCGGGAGCACCTCTGAGTAGTTCTCCTTGAAGAGACGCTATATAAAATAACGTCCGGAATGAATTAAAAGAAACTGCATGAGATGGAGCATTGCCATAATGAAGTCTATGTATATGAACGCGTGTACCAGGGTCGTGGCAGCCTGAGTTGTAAGCAAACTGTGTACTGTGGTAATATGACGCAGTGATAATTACATTCTGACCATGTAGCGCGAGGCATCTCTAGGTCAAAGCGCCAGTACAACGCAAACAATCCAATAATCTGACAATCAGGGTTACATGGATTTCCAACGTTTGTTACTGTTAAATGGCGCACCCATTTTTGAATCTTGGACGTGGAAGTGAAAAGGTCAGAAAGGCAACTCGTTCACAACATGCTAGGCCTTCCTGAAATTCATAACTTAGATTACATCAATGTGATTTCTAATAATAATATTTAGGCTTACTTTTCACTGTATTTTACGACAGCTCTCAGCCCGGAAACTGTTAACGCATTTCCCGAGAGCATTGCTTGTACTTTTCAGTAAATACTAGAGTATTGAATATTTCGGCTCATTGTCTGAAGTTTTCTAAGTGTATATTATGTGCATGGCCTTCTTTGAAAAAATCTCCTTAAGTGGAATCAACGACTTTAAGTTTATTTTTGCGTTACAATAAGTTATCTCTTTGAGTAGTATCAAAGGTTTGGTGACATTTAATACCGTGACACTTAATACCACGACAGTTAATACCGGTCACATAATACCTATGACACTTGGTCCCTATGACACTTAGTCCCTATGACAGTTTATCCCTATGACATTTAATCCAAGGTACGAACAAAACTGTATCATAACTAGATAAGAAACAATTAAGTAAAAATCAGTAAAAGCAATAACACAGCAATATTCCATGTTCCATATCGAGTTCCTTGTGAACGTCATGAGTGAGAAAGATGAGACATAGCCCGAAGGTAAACAAGGGTCTCGGTTTTACCGTATGCCGCAACCGCTCCTTCCACTCGCTTTTGCAGCATTGCATAAAATTTTTGGGGAGGATGAACGACACCGGGTGCAGCTTGTAGTAGTAAAGACTTCTGCTTGTTCAAAGAAGCTAAACAGTTCGTTAATTTGCAGGTAAGCAACGTACGCACGTGCTATTGCCGGTGATTCGTTACCCTGGTGCATGTGTTGCTCATTTCTAATGTTGATTATATAAGGACCTCGTGTTATCAAACGAGCTTTGCAGTGAAACTGCACCGATTTCCTGCAACGCCAAGCCGTGGTTTTGTTGGCATTGTCCTGGGATTAATTGTCTAAGTGATTAAGTGTCGGCGGTTTTAATTGTCTATGGGACTAAGTATCATCGGTATTAATTGTCTATGGGACTAAGTATCATCGGTATTAATTGTCTATGGGACTAAGTGTCGCCGGTATTAATTGTCTATGGGACTAAGGGGTCGTCCATTAATTATGTCAACAAATTTTAGGCAGTTTTTGACCCCTCCCTACCCCTTGTCCTAAACTGTCAAACATTCAAGGACCCCTAATAAAATTATGTCAAATTTTTTTACCCCCTCCCCAACAAAACAAATTATGTTTCCATCAAAAAATAAACTCGAAATATTAGATTTTCAAAAAGAACCCAGGATATTCGCATTTAAGAGACTATGCAGCGCATTTTCTCATTAATATTCGAATAATGAACAAGATTATAATTTAAAATGAAGAAAATATCGCGTTTGAATAACTTACAGACAAAAAGTTATAGGCCCCTACATGTTGGTCACTCATAAAGACTTTCCGAATTTATGGTTGCGTTTTGATTAAATTATTGTTGACGTCAATTTGACCTGAACTCCCTTGTCGAGAATTGTCAAACTTTTCAAACCCCCTCCCTCCCTCCCCCATTTTGTTGACATAATTAATGGACGACCCCTAAGTGTCGTCGGTACGAATAGTCCGGTATTAAGTGTCACGGTATTAAGTGTCATGGTGTTAAGTGTCGTGCTACCGTATCAAACGCCAGTAAATCTATAGATCATTGCTTGGGTCTGGTTTACCTAAATAGTCTTATTTTCTTCAGATGTAGAGCTGTAATAGTCTTATTATCTTCAGAGGTAGAACTGTAAATAAACTTCTGACGACACGCTAACAGAACATCTTCTGAGTATGCTATTAAGCAGACAATTGCAGTTTTACATAGTATACATGTAGATCTAATTCACGTTCTTCGCTTTTACTGCAGAAAACAGCGTGCAACATTCTAGACCGTTGTTACGAAGATGGTGCTGTAATGTATTGCGGCAAAAACAATACAGACGCCAGAGTGTGTGTTCCTACTGTGTCTACTACGAAGTGGCTGCGTAAGCATTTCAAGTTATGATTAACAGAGACATACAGATATTAAGCAACATGTGATTATAACGTGCATCAAGTAAGGAATTACTTCAGAGCATAGGTTTCTCGATTCACTTATGACCAGCGAGATACTAATTAAGATTACATATTCATGTTAAAGGCCACTGTGCCGCATACGTTCACGAATAACTTAGAACTAACTGGTGTGACGGTGTCGTAATGAACCAATCCTAGGTTATATGGTTTAGATAAATTAATGTTAGCTTGATTATTGTCTTGTAGCAAGCAGCACTATTGCTCTGCCCCTGGCAATTCTGTTTTAAAACGTCGAATCTCTATTTAGCATACTACTATTTCTGACAAATTTATTTATTTTACGTCAGTAAATACATTTTCTCAGTGAACATGGTGTTTGAAGGATTTAGTCTGGAACAGGTTTAGAACTTTCTCTGCTAGGACTGGTATGTAGGCCTATTTTAAAACTTTCTTATTATCGACATTATGTGAAAGTGAACCAAGCACTTTGCATTTTTGCCTTCCTTCTTCCTTATATATCACCTCATACAGATACAAATATAGATTTTTCACGGAAAATCGTTCCATCGAGTTGTCTAGGGAAATCGGAATGGGCTCAAACTTTCTCAGTAGGCCCTAATCTCTTATATTTTACAACTAGCTGGCACAAGAGCGGCCGCTTTCCTGTATTGTGGTATTCTATTATGAAATTTGTAGCTCGTTACGAAGACATGCAGTTCTTGTATAAATTTGAATGAAACTGTTCTTTTTCTTATGCCTATTTAAGTAATTTACTGGTTGCAGCGCTACTATATATCACAATGCGTCAAACCAAGACACTGGAAAACTGCGTGTTAATGAGTTGCTATATATATATGTTTGCAATATTGGTCTTTCATGTAGATCGCAAAATCTCGAAACATTAAACTTATAGGAAATTTTCAGGAAGTTAACAATATTCCATAGGTCATCGTATAATTATGTTTCTAGACAGTGTGTTTGTTGTGTACAGCAACTAATAATAGGAAAGAAAGTGCAGGATCGACAACATGCTCATCTTCGAGGCCAGCTGCCGCAGCTGCGATTCTTCTCTTTTCATATATTTTCATCAAACTCGTTAAAGAAAATTCTGTTGAACCAAAGTGAAGACATTGCACGAAATCCCCGTGCACGAGCCACACTTTTGGACTCACAGTAGCGTAGCTGACTGTTAACGAAATATTGACGAAATATTTTAAACTGTATTTTGCTGACAATCGTCTTGCATTTGTTAAAGAATAACTTTGATTGTAACTTACTGAAATATTTATACCTCAGGTTTTACGAATATATTCATACAGCAAAAACTCTAGTTGTAGGATAATTGATTACACTAATGAAGTTGTTTTTACTTTTTCTTCAGAAAAAGCAAATTTCACTTTTGGTCCAAGTTGAGAATTTAACCATTGTGTTAAAATCAGTGCAATCGTCCATCGATTATGTGACGAACGTCAATTCGAATATTATTTGTTTTAATTAAATGATCAGCGCAACATAAATACCGGCCAGGCGAACATAGGCATTTGCATGGCGCCGCATCTCATTAATTCTATTAATAGCGCACCAATGCTGTACGAGCGCGGTAGATTGTCGTGCGCGCCAGACGGAATGGAGGCTTCCCATTGGTTGGTTTTTACCGGGGACTTTGGGCGCGAACTGGATTGTCCATAAAACAGTGAAGCTTCGACATTTACGCGCCATTGTCTTCGCCACTGTCGTGTTTGCTTGTGCAGTGTAGTTCTTCGACGTGTTGATCTGTGTTTTAAAAGGTTTTTCGACTGATCAGAGTCGTACGATCGACTTTAGATAATTGCGAATAAGTGATATTAACGGTGTTGGAAGTTAAGTATCGCTTCCAGTTTGTTTTAATTGCAATTTTGGTATCGACCGGTGGATCGTTATTAATGTCGGTGAATGTGAGACTCTGTAAATTGAAACCGTCGATTTGTTGGAGAAACTGTCGATAACTTGGCTAGTGATCAGAACTAGAGATTGCATACGCTGAGATATTAGGATTTGACAGTTAATTCACTAAAGAAAAGCATTGTTTAATTATTATTTGATTGGCAGACATTGACAATCGAAATTGTATATTCATATTAGTTCATTTAATTTTCTTTATCATAAATAAGTTGCTTTAATTATAAAAATAATGATGACAGCGAATTCAGCTGCCATTTCCACAGGAGAAGTGTTTGAGTTGTGTGGAATAATGAGGGAATTTATCTCGCGCCAAGAGAAATTGGAAGCAAGCATGGCACAGTTAGCGCGGGAAGTTGGGCGTTTGCGCGGGAACTTAAAAATACTGTTGCAGCGGCAAATGGACAAATCATACACGCTCACATATGTAGAGACCCATCCTTGGTACCGATTAAATACAAAGCGCTTGATACAGATGGCGTAGAGACAAGAGTTTGGTCCCACACGGATCCGGGTTCGAATCCTTCACGTTTTGTCCTGTCAGCCGATGCCTTGCAACAGGGAGCGTGGTCGCCAGAGGGCGAAGCGAACGCCACAATTATGTTGCGCTGACTGAAAAACTTCAGTGTCATCTAGACCAGCACTTCCCAAACTTTTCAGTGTGACGGACCGGCAGAAATTTACTTTCAGTGCGACGGACCGGCAGAAGTTTTCCAATTGCAGCATGAGCGGCGAACAATTTATTAATTATTTTCAGAGGCGCGTTTACAGAAAACGGAGCCCTATAGGCGCAAACATTTTTGGGGCCCTTTTGAACTTGTAGACTGAGAGTCTGAGACGCTGGTGGTGAACTTGAAGCCGTTTTTGTGAGTATTATTGACTGTGGATTCACCTTGTGCTGTCGATTCGTTGAATCCTAGCGACTGTCATGGTCAACCTTCTCCATGTGCTCCGATTTCTCGTTGCCTCTCTCAGCTCCGAGATGTTCATCTTCATTGCCTCTTGTATCTCCTCCATCCATCTCCTCCTTGGTCGTCCTCTCCTCCTCCTGCCCTCCCCACACGCCAACATAATCTTTTCCAGCCCATCTGCACGCATCACATGTCCAAAGTATGACATCTTATGACTGGATTAGTTATAAAAAAATTTAAATTGAAAAAAAATATTTTAATTCGTTTTGGGCCCTCCGAGATTTGGGGCCCTAAGCGCGCGCCTAGTTCTGTGCCTATGCGCAAACGCCCCTCTGATTATTTTTTATCTATAAACTGGGTCAAAAAAGTTAAATTATTTTTTTAAAGTAGCGCAGGTGTATAATTCAGTACAAAATATCAAATGAATACGTTCTACTGGTCTGATATGAATCAAAAAGTTGCACTTAGAAAAATGCTAAAAATACATTCTATTGCTGTTTATTAAAATATTTATTATTTTTATTTATTTTAACGCCCATGGTACGAGATATCCATCAGGCTCTAAGAAAATATATAACAGAAGAATGTTTAAGCTTGGAGAACACCGTTCTCATCTAACGGGTGTGGTGTCGTATTTTTAATTGTTTTAATTTTCAAATTTAAAATATGTTATACTTCTAATATCGAATCTAACAGCAGAGTGTTTAATTTATATTGACAGAAGCAGTGACCAGGTTATCAAAGACGAAAGAGATAGCCTACGTCCGGTTTCTAAGTGCCGGTCAAAAAACCGCAAATGTTACGATCAAAATTTCTAGTAAAGGCGAACAGCAACTTCTATTTAACCTGTCAGCAATTCGTCGAATAACCATTTCTTCGGCAGTTTTTGTTTACAATAGCTGAACTACATTTACTACCAGAACAAGTCTTTTTAATTTATATGAAATATTTGACTCTGATTGCGAGACAATCGTGTCTTTTGAAGATAGTTTGAAGCGAGTCTCAATCGAGAAAACATCCATCGTCTTTTTCCCAGTTTCTTGACTCACTTTGCGGACCGGCAACTGAGGGTTCGCGGACCGGCACCGGTTCGCGGATCATAGTTTGGGAAGCACTGATCCAGACTGTAACGGTAATTCTCCATGCAGAAGTTTTACAAAAGAAGTGTATATAGCTGCGGGTTTGAAGAAGATTCTGCGTTTTTCACAATATTTATTAATCTCTTTACTGTGGATATATTTAAACGATAGATTTACTCTTATAGATTCACTTAGCCAATTGGTGAATGATCTTCAAAATGTCTACTGTTTCAAACAAGATGCATCATCGTCTGCTTCCGAAAAGAATAAAATAAGTGCAAGGACAGCGACACAGAGGGATACAGAGATTAAAGAATGGATGGATAGATGGTTAGAGGGATTGATGCACGGAGTGATAGAGGGAAGGAGAGAGAAAGGGACTGATGGACGGACAGATTAACAGATGGACGAACAGGCAGCTAGTTAATAGACATTGATATATTCATAGGCTGATATAGTGGCAAGGACGGATGGCAGATCTATACGATTTTGAAATTACAGGCCAAAGGAGAATAATAAAAGTAGCAGCTGGCCATAGGGTCTACTCTAAACGAATGAAACTTAGTCGGTCATTGGTAGTAAGATTTAAGCGTCTGGGTCCAACTGACAAAAAGACCTCAAGAGTAATGTTAAGGTTCTGCCAGAGTCGTGTAAGAAAAACTCTCCAAACTTCTTAGATCTGAGATACCTATCCTTACTATACCCTCACTATCGACCCTTGACCCTGTCACTCCTAATTACATTACTGACCTACTAATGAAGTCTGCTTAGCCCTGAAAAATCCGAGTTTATCTGATGTGACCGTTCCTCTAAGCCCTTACAGTGTACTGAACTCTCACTTCCCATTTAGTCCTCTTTACCATCCACTAAGTTTACGTATTTCGCTCTGAAACTGAAAATAGCTGCAATTTCTTGAACGTGCTTGAAACACCTCAGAAAAATCTAACAGCTTCGCTCTCCTTTGGATTCGGCATCGCTGAAACACCCACAGGAAGCCTTATTCTTACGATACTCGACTATTGGAACTCTGTACTCTGTAGTCTTCCTGCCTGACCGCTGCTTCCTCTGACTAGAAAATACATCTGGCTACAAAATTGTTTGGACTCCTGTAACGAGACCATAGCACACTGCTTTTCTCTCTCTATACTGTTCCCTGTAGATGAGCGTATCCGCTTCAAGCTGGCACTCCTCGTGTACAAAGCGCATGGATATATCTATACGCAGTGCTTTTTTTCTAGAAAAAAAGGTTCCGGAACGCAACAATTATGGGGTGGCTAAAATCACGAGAAAAACTGGATTGGGGGTTGAGAGGGGTCTCAATAAACACTGAAAACAGTTCAAAAACACTGAAATTAAATTAAAATAACTAAATTATTGTTTTAATAATTAAAATAAATAAATTATTTTTTAGTAGCTGAAAAAGGTGCCGGAACGCCGCTCCGGCTCGTTCCGGCTGAAAAAAAGTCCTGTCTATACGTGATCTTCCATCGTTACACCCTTTAGCTCTCCTAAAATGCGATCTTTTCTTCAATGTACTGAAGAGTATGTTGTTTCTAGTGTACGTTCTTCTCGTCTTTGGCCAATGTTCATCCACAGTTGATGGTCCTTTTATCAGGAATTCCCTGTCTCCTATTGTTACCAACAGTACTGTCCTCTCGAGACTTTCTTTCCTTCTGAATTGAAACACCGCTTCCAGTCTGTTTAGGGTTCTTAATGATTTCCCGGCTTCAGTGTGCACTTCTAAGCTACGTATATAAGAAGGACACTATCTAATAACACTGAAGAATATAGTACAAAGTGCTCATTTTATTACACACAGGCTTACTAACACCATTTTCTGACTGAAATTTGCTACAGTTGAGGTGACAAAAGAAAAGCTAAATGGTTGATTGTTAGCAAGACAGTTCTATACGATGAACCGTAATTCAAATCAAGCGCTCAAAAGAGTCAAAGGTCATCGCGTTAGAAATGATACATTATACCACCATAAAGATATGTAGCCTCGACAGAATTTATTACAACGTCTACAAAATAGTAACCATACTTAGCATGCAAAGACTATCGAAAAAGTTAAAAGAAAAATGTGTTGAATACATTTCATTAAAATGGTTAAGTTCAGAGATTAAGTTCAGTTTTCGTAATTTACAATCAACTGCATGGATGAACGATTTACATCCAATTTGTCGTCGTTGTGAGATACGCTGATGTACGTTGGTGTCGAAGTTTTGATCACCACTGAGTATTAAATAATTAATAATCCCCTCCTCCGCCTCCAGTGTCTCCTCCGCCTCCAGTGTCTCCTCCGCCTCCAGTGTCTCCTCCGCCTCCAGTGTCTCCTCCGCCTCCAGTGTCTCCTCCGCCTCCAGTGTCTCCTCCGCCTCCAGTGTCTCCTCCGCCTCCAGTGTCTCCTCCGTCTCCAGTGCCTCCTCCGTCTCCAGTACCTCCTCCGCCTCCAGTGTCTCCTCCGTCTCCAGGGGCTGGTGTGTCTCCAGTACCTCCTCCGTCTCCAGGGTCTGGTGTGTCCTCGCCTCCAGGGGCTGGTGTGTCTCCTCCGTCTCCAGGGGCTGGTGTGTCTCCTCCGTCTCCAGGGGCTGGTGTGTCTCCTCCGTCTCCAGGGGTTGGTGTGTCTTCACCTCCAGGGTCTGGTGTGTCCTCGCCTCCAGGGGTTGGTGTGTCTCCGTTTCCAGGGGTTGGTGTGTCGCCGTCTCCAGGGGTTGGTGTGTCTTCGTCTGTAGGGGTTGGTGAGTCTCCAGGAGTTGGTGAGCCTCCGTCTGTAGGGGTTGGTGTGTCTCCAGGAGTTGGTGAGCCTCCGTCTGTAGGGGTTGGTGTGTCTCCAGGAGTTGGTGAGCCTTCGTCTGTAGGAGTTAGTGTGTCTCCAGGAGTTGATAAGCCTCCGTCTGTAGGGGTTGGTGTGTCTCCAGGAGTTGATAAGCCTCCGTCTGTAGGGGTTGGTGTGTCTCCAGGACTCGATGAGCCTCCGTCTGTAGGGGTTGGTGTGTCTCCAGGACTCGATGAGCCTCCGTCTGTAGGGGTTGGTGTGTCTCCAGGAGTCGATGAGCCTCCGTCTGTAGGGGTTGGTGTGTCTCCAGGAGTCGATGAGCCTCCGTCTGTAGGGGTTGGTGTGTCTCCGGGACTCGATGAGCCTCCGTCTGTAGGGGTTGGTGTGTCTCCAGGAGTCGATGAACCTCCGTCTGTAGGGGTTGGTGTGTCTCCAGGAGTCGATGAGCCTCCGTCTGTAGGGGTTGGTGTGTCTCCAGGAGTCGATGAGCCTCCGTCTGTAGGGGTTGGTGTGTCTCCAGGAGTCGATGAGCCTCCGTCTGTAGGGGTTGGTGTGTCTCCAGGAGTCGATGAGCCTCCGTCTGTAGGGGTTGGTGTGTCTCCAGGAGTTGTGGTTTTTCCGCTTCCAGATCCTCTAGTTCCTCCAGGTTTTCCTGGTTTTTGAGCACTACTTATTCCTGCAGGTCTTTTTGTTGTTCGAATTGTACTTACACCACCACGTTTTGTTGTTGTTCGAGTTGTACTCACACCACGAGGTTTTGAGGTTGTTCGAGTTGTACTCACACCACCAGGTTTGGTTTTTGTTCGAGTTGTACTTACACCACCAGGTTTTGAGGTTGTTCGAATTGTACTTAAACCACCAGGTTTTGTTGTTGTTCGAGTTGTACTTAAACCACCAGTTTTGGTTGTTGTTCGAGTTGTACTTACACCACCAGGTTTTGTTGTTGTTCGAGTTGTACTCACACCACCAGGGTTTGCTGTTGTTCGAGTTGTACTTACACCACCAGATTTTGTTGTTGTTCGAGTTGTACTTACACCACCAGGTTTTGTTGTTGTTCGATTTGTACTTACTCCTCCAGGTCTTGTTGTTGCTACAGTTCCATTTACTCCTGCCGGTCTTGTTGTTGTGCTATTTCCACTTATTCCTCCAGGTGTTCTAGTTCCTCCAGTTGTTGTTCCAGCTCCACTTATTTGTCCTCCAGGTCTTCTGGTTCCTCCAGTTTCATTTACTCCTCCAGGAGCTCTAGTGCCTCCAAGAGTATCTAATGTGCAAATTAAGAAAACAGCATTTAAATGTAAGCGACACTAGTGTTAAAAAATCTCAAGGAGCATATTGAGGGGGAAGTTTAGCATTTTAAGGTGTACCGTACTCGAGTCTGTCCCAGTATTGTGTATAAATGGAATCCATGGTAATTCGCACTTTGAGTAGTAGCACTGGTATTGCAGCTGTTGAAAATACGAAACAGGGCATAGGAAAAGGCTGAGCGTTTGAAGGTAATCGCTCTTTCTTACATGACTTTCCAGCGTTTGTCGTCAAGGACTGAAATGCCGCAAAGAGAGCATGTCAACAGCAATGCAAGAAGCGGAAGTCCCTGATTTATAGGTGAACCATAGCTTCAAAAATCATTTTTATTCCATCTGACCACCAAGATTTAAATCTAATCCAGTGACGTCGATAGCAGCGTTATTATAGCACACACGTCATACTCTTGTGTTTGTGCTTACGATTCTGCGCATTTCCGCAACCAGGATGTTATGCCTCTAAAAAGTATTATATAATTTATGGTCTCTATCCAACAATAACATTAGTTAAATAATACTCACTCACTTATTTGAACACTTGACCGAAATTAAGTCTATCTTTCTGTATGCTATTATTTTCATCAATTTCTTATGCATCTATTTGTATGACCTGTATTGTTAACCACAGTGCGTTTGCAGGTGGTATAATAAAGAATATACTTACTTACTTACTTACTTACTTAGATGTCAGTTGTTGTGTTTATGGTGTGTAATTTTCTCGGTTAATTAGCATGTATTCGGCGCTTCTTGTGTGTTCAGTCTTCTAGGCCTATACTGTATCAGATTCTGCAATTTAGGAGTTAGATATCTACTTGGCCGAGAATTTTTTTAAATTTGTATGGTGTTTGGTCGCATTTGTTTGAAGCTCGACCACCATTTGGTCGCTATGGAAAAAGTGCAGGTTCCGGTGGAACAGTGTCAAGGCCCAGATGGATGAGAGTGGCGTCGACCTTCAGTAACGGAGCGGTCCTATGACCAATCATTTGACTAAGTTTACTCACGGATGAGTAATAATGTTGGTTATCTGAGTACGATTTCTTCACTGTTTTTTTTCTTCTAAAATAACTTTAATACCATATATATATAGGCATCACTTTTTCGAAGTAGCCTACTTTAAAAGCACTATGCTGTGTGTTCACAAACATTCATGTAGGCGTATACACTAGTTATGGTCGCATAAGTAAAACTGTACTAAAAAAAACCGGTTGGAGAGGTCCATTCGATATCCAATAAATCAGATCAACAATATGTAGCCTAACGCTACGATGGGTAATTAAAGTTGAAAGATATGACTCTTAAGTTCAGACCTGAATGATTTTTAAAGCCATCAGAACGCACTGAACAGAAAATGAATGCATTAAACTCCTTGCAAGCCAATGACATCGCTAGAGAATCTAATAATACCTGCGAGAATCTAGTAATAACTGTATGCGAGGCACAACTAGAGTACAAACTTTTCCTCTTATTCAAGGGTTGGACAATGAGTTAAGTCGGATGATTTTTTTGCGCGCTAGTTCTGATAACCAGTGAATGTTATGTCGATATAATTAAAGATCATGGCAAAAGTGGAGTTAAACCTAAAAAATGATATAGCAATCTAATCTAAATTAAATTTCATTGGTGGCGTTGAACCTAAATATGACGAAAATTGTGCTCACAAGTTTTGCTTAAAGTGTGGGCTACAATTTACATCTTAAATATAACTTAAGAAATTAGAAAAATCACTATTTTGAGCGAAGAAGGTTAACACTTAAAACTTCGTCATTTAGTACCGGTACTTACTGAAAACTTATTTAAAAAATTAATTACAATAAGGATTCTAATTGGTGAGCGTAACCAGGCGCTACAAAAATCTTTAGATTAGAATGGATTAAACATGCTAGTGTTTGGTTTTATTTAAAAGTAATTACAGTAAGGATTACAGTCGGGAAACGGAACCAGGCGCTATATAAATGATTAGATTAGAATAGGGTAGGGTTTCTTTTCGGCAATTGCACACTCTGTGACAAATGTTTCCTACTTACGTGCACATAATACACATTAAGATCTCAGTGTTGCGGGTTACTAACACAGGATAGCCTAAACTTAGTCGTGAATGTTTACGATTTTTTTTACATAAATAGTTTGAAAAGACTGTAAAATACATTTCCGGCCATAAAATCAAAGTCCTACTGAATGCATCAGCCTTAAAATTAACAAGATCTCGAAGGTATCTTCTGCAAACACCTGTTGGAACATTGCGCAGGTTGAAGTGATGTCGTATAGGCATTCGCCCTATTGAATCGCATATTCTGTATTTACCTGCAGGACGTGCAGAAAATCTCTAACTAGCTCCTACACAACTTTCATTTCGTGTTGGTCAGTATTAGAGGAGGAGTGAACAGAGTTATGCCTTTACAATATGGTGGTCAAACTTGAAGATGGATGCTATATAAACTCACTGATTGTACAGTTTTGCCCAGATCAGCCAGTAGTGCTGCAGTTGCATCTGTACGTGACACTGAGCGTTTACGAGTGTTTTGGTTCGCAGTAATTTTATAAAGGGCTTGTCATAATAAAGCCTGTGTTTATGTGAACTTCAAACGATTAGGATAAGACATGACTGGACAACTTTGAGTCGATTCCTGCAGTTTGCAACGACAACGAGGACCGCCGTCAAGGTACATATGTAGGCCTATATCGGACCGGCGAAAGCACGTCGAAGTCAGAGTCCGCATGATCGTTACCGTCGTAAATTTTTCAGGGTAATATATTCTGATTTAGCGCAGTTCAGTCACAGAGAATAACCCAATGTTGAAGATACATAGGCCTGCTTAACTTGTTGTAATTAATCATTGTGTGCTTGGTCTGGACATCATAGTGTTCTTTTCTCTCTAGACAAAGATAGGTTATTAGCAATCTGTCACTCTCCCACACTATATACCCGAATGATGTAAACCTACTATTTTGACAGTTTCTGCCGCTGAATTCCGGTGTACAGTTGCAAGCGTAAGTGCTGTTAACGTTCAGGCATGTTCCATTGTTTTCGCAAGGACCTGAGCTGCACGCGTCGGTTGAAGGTCGGACTGACGCACCGTCGTTGAAGGTACCTAATATAGGTGCAACAACCAACGTGAATGATTCTAGTCTGTGCTATTTCTTCTGTGAATCATCTACACTGGGTAAGGACGATTTTGTAAAATGTTATAATCATAGCACAGAGGTTGTCATTAGGCCTACAAATAATCTTAAATTCAATGCAAGTGTGCCTTCAAGCATTTAACAGCTTATACAAGTTAAATATGGTCAAATAGTTGCTCTGTACATCAATTTGTCATTATTGCCAAATTAGATAGAACCTTCAGCATGCTGTGCATCAAGGAACGAGGAATTTGTTAACAATGATTGTATAGTGTTAGCCTGTTGTCATAAAATGCGTATCTTCTAAGTAGTTCACACTTACCTATCAATAGCAAAGCGAAGAGTCCGGTGAGTTGTAAACTAGGCGACATATCTGAGTTTACTTCTTGCTGAAAAAGACCATCTCAAAACAACAGTAATCTTGTCCTCTGTATATTTATCTCTGCAGCAGACACAGAGCAGTCGTAACAAAACTGTTATACGCAGCTGCCTTTATATAGGGCCTAATTGAAAGCTGTCGGAATTTTTCATGAGTGCATACCCTTGGTTCACAAACATGGTTTCTATTTATTACTAATAGGGCTTACTAAAGAGGACGTAACGCCGAAAACCCGTACAGATTGTATTGCGATGAGTCCCAAAGTGACAAATATACCTATAAAAGGTTTCAACAAAAGGAATATGTGGTCTACTTAAATCATAGCATCATTAGTTTCTTTACAACTGTCTAGACAAAGAATTTAAGAGCAGACATGAAATATGAATTCAGCCGAAGATTGCGACGAATTGTTTTGCTGAAACGGTTGGCTGAATTCTTACTCACGATGACAGAAGAAAAATTTGAATTGGAGAGGCTACGATGAATCAATTTCTGCAAATAGACCTAATTACGGTTTGGTTTTTGGTGTGCCATCAGAGGATGCCGTGTGCATTAGACACCGGCGTGATAGAAGTTACTAATTACAGTTTAAATTATTGCGGCTTTCTGCGGATGAATACAAGCAATTAAGAAAGAAATGGGTGATAGGGCCTCTCGGGTGGCTGATTGCGCGTGTGGGACAGCATCGCTGAGTCAGACATAATAACGCTTCAAAATCAATTGAAATTCTATCTCTTTTGTAACTTTTAATAGGCCTACCTACACCTACGCTGGCAACTGGCATTGTGAAGCACCCTAGAAGTAGCTCGCTGACCGCAATGCTGTACAAATTCTCGTCAATGCATTACATTGTTTAGATAACTAAGTAAAAAACGAACTACAGTTGCCACTGCAGTTAGATAAGTTTGACGGTCTTTCAGTGGTCTATTTAACAAATGCAGTGCCTTCTTTTAGTGGCGTGTATAATTATTATTCTTCTTCAGATCATCGTCTTTTCTTCATCAATTTCTAATGCAGCCTATTCTATTATTTAAAGGTAACTTGTTTGCTTACTTACTTACTGTTTGGCTGACTGACCTAAGCAATCCTTAATGGTCTTTTTTTAATTTTTGATGAAATTTATTACCTTTTTCTTCTTAAACTCACTTTGCAGTTTCTTCCGCAATATATTTGATCGCTTTGGTAACTGGGGATTTACACGCGATGACACAATAAAGACACGAGTCACGACTACAGTCTGTCTAGTAATTCGACATTGTTGTGTAAACATAGTGTAAACAGGGCTGTAGTGGTAAAATTAGAGGTGAGTACACGCTAACGGTCAGTTTTCCGAAATAGATTAGAGGTGAGTACAAATATTTTCTGATGTCAGTATACGTTTACACAACAATGGACCCCCAGTAGCGCTGCGCCTGATCGCAATTGATTGCTCTTCTCTCTTCCACTGTTGCCTGAAAACTGTCTTGTTTGACCGGGGTTGGACTGGGAGCGTTCCTGAGTAGATAACCTGAAGGGGCGCTATATAAGACCTCTGTAATAACACGGTGTCTAGAGGTGAGTATACGCTGTATACCAGCCTGTTTACCCTCGACTACAGCCCTGTGAGTAAACATAAATCAGAACGCACGTCAGCCTCAACAACCTCTTTACGGACGGTTTGGTTTTGGTATGTTAGATAGCTGAGTAAACATCAGTCGGAAAAAACGTAGGATTGTGAACTACTTCCTTACACACGTTAGATAGCTCAAGGGAGTAAACACCATTCGGAAAACATGTAGGCGTTAGGATTGTCAACTACTTCCTTACACACGTTAGATAGCTCAAGGGAGTAAACACCATTCGGAAAACATGTAGGCGTTAGGATTGTCAACTACTTCCTTACACCTGTTAGATAGCTCAAGGGAGTAAACACCATTCGGAAAACATGTATGCGGTAGGATTGTCAACTAATTCCTCACACACGTTAGATAGCTCAAGGGAGTAAACACCATTCGGAAAACATGTAGGCGGTATTATTGTCAACTACTTCCTTACACACGTTGGATAGCTCAATGGAGTAAACACCATTCGGAAAACATGTAGGCGTTAGGATTGTCAACTACTTCCTTACACACGTTAGATAGCTCAAGGGAGTAAACACCATTCGGAAAACATGTAGGCGGTAGGATTGTCAACTAATTCCTCACACACGTTAGATAGCTCAAGGGAGTAAACACCATTCGGAAAACATGTAGGCGGTATTATTGTCAACTACTTCCTTACACACGTTGGATAGCTCAAGGGAGTAAACACCATTCGGAAAACATGTAGGCGTTAGGATTGTCAACTACTTCCTTACACACGTTAGATAGCTCAAGGGAGTAAACACCATTCGGAAAACATGTAGGCGTTAGGATTGTCAACTACTTCCTTACACACGTTAGATAGCTCAAGGGAGTAAACACCATTCGGAAAACATGTAGGCGTTAGGATTGTCAACTACTTCCTTACACCTGTTAGATAGCTCAAGGGAGTAAACACCATTCGGAAAACATGTAGGCGGTAGGATTGTCAACTAATTCCTCACACACGTTAGATAGCTCAAGGGAGTAAACACCATTCGGAAAACATGTAGGCGGTATTATTGTCAACTACTTCCTTACACACGTTGGATAGCTCAAGGGAGTAAACACCATTCGGAAAACATGTAGACGTTAGGATTGTCAACTACTTCCTTACACACGTTAGATAGCTCAAGGGAGTAAACACCATTCGGAAAACATGTAGGCGTTAGGATTGTCAACTACTTCCTTACACACGTTAGATAGCTCAAGGGAGTAAACACCATTCGGAAAACATGTAGGCGTTAGGATTGTCAACTACTTCCTTACACCTGTTAGATAGCTCAAGGGAGTAAACACCATTCGGAAAACATGTATGCGGTAGGATTGTCAACTAATTCCTCACACACGTTAGATAGCTCAAGGGAGTAAACACCATTCGGAAAACATGTAGGCGGTATTATTGTCAACTACTTCCTTACACACGTTGGATAGCTCAATGGAGTAAACACCATTCGGAAAACATGTAGGCGTTAGGATTGTCAACTACTTCCTTACACACGTTAGATAGCTCAAGGGAGTAAACACCATTCGGAAAACATGTAGGCGGTAGGATTGTCAACTAATTCCTCACACACGTTAGATAGCTCAAGGGAGTAAACACCATTCGGAAAACATGTAGGCGGTATTATTGTCAACTACTTCCTTACACACGTTGGATAGCTCAAGGGAGTAAACACCATTCGGAAAACATGTAGGCGTTAGGATTGTCAACTACTTCCTTACACACGTTAGATAGCTCAAGGGAGTAAACACCATTCGGAAAACATGTAGGCGTTAGGATTGTCAACTACTTCCTTACACACGTTAGATAGCTCAAGGGAGTAAACACCATTCGGAAAACATGTAGGCGTTAGGATTGTCAACTACTTCCTTACACCTGTTAGATAGCTCAAGGGAGTAAACACCATTCGGAAAACATGTAGGCGGTAGGATTGTCAACTAATTCCTCACACACGTTAGATAGCTCAAGGGAGTAAACACCATTCGGAAAACATGTAGGCGGTATTATTGTCAACTACTTCCTTACACACGTTGGATAGCTCAAGGGAGTAAACACCATTCGGAAAACATGTAGACGTTAGGATTGTCAACTACTTCCTTACACACGTTAGATAGCTCAAGGGAGTAAACACCATTCGGAAAACATGTAGGCGTTAGGATTGTCAACTACTTCCTTACACACGTTAGATAGCTCAAGGGAGTAAACACCATTCGGAAAACATGTAGGCGTTAGGATTGTCAACTACTTCCTTACACCTGTTAGATAGCTCAAGGGAGTAAACACCATTCGGAAAACATGTATGCGGTAGGATTGTCAACTAATTCCTCACACACGTTAGATAGCTCAAGGGAGTAAACACCATTCGGAAAACATGTAGGCGTTAGGATTGTCAACTACTTCCTTACACACGTTGGATAGCTCAAGGGAGTAAACACCATTCGGAAAACATGTAGGCGTTAGGATTGTCAACTACTTCCTTACACACGTTAGATAGCTCAAGGGAGTAAACACCATTCGGAAAACATGTAGGCGTTAGGATTGTCAACTACTTCCTTACACACGTTAGATAGCTCAAGGGAGTAATCACCATTCGGAAAACATGTAGGCGTTAGGATTGTCAACTACTTCCTTACACACGTTAGATAGCTCAAGGGAGTAAACACCATTCGGAAAACATGTAGGCGTTAGGATTGTCAACTAATTCCTCACACACGTTAGATAGCTCAAGGGAGTAAACACCATTCGGAAAACATGTAGGCGTTAGGATTGTCAACTACTTCCTTACACACGTTAGATAGCTCAAGGGAGTAAACACCATTCGGAAAACATGTAGGCGTTAGGATTGTCAACTACTTCCTTACACACGTTAGATAGCTCAAGGGAGTAAACACCATTCGGAAAATATGTAGGCGTTAGGATTGTCAACTACTTCCTTACACACGTTAGATAGCTCAAGGGAGTAAACACCATTCGGAAAACATGTAGGCGTTAGGATTGTCAACTACTTCCTTACACACGTTGGATAGCTCAAGGGAGTAATCACCATTCGGCCTACTTCCTTACCGACTTTAGAGAACTCGATTGAGTAAACATCAATCTGAAAAACTGTAGGCCTAGCCCTCAACTTGGCATGCTTCCTCACATACGTTAGAGAACTCGACTGAATAGCATGCGATAACGGTTCACAGATATTTTTAAAACACTGAGCGTATCTAAACGGGTATAAATGATATTGTTTGTGCAAGCAGCACGTCAATCCAATACATAGTATCCATGTACTTACATAGCGGGACAGTTATACTGTAACGTATTATAGGTACCCAAAAAATTGATCTGTTAGTCTGTTACTATCTGTCAGATCTAAACAATTGCATGTTATGACATTAAATTAGTTTAAAGCTGAATTGTTTTGAAACGTCATTCCCATCGTAATAAGTAGGCCTACTGCTAAGTTAGCTCAGGCAGTGACATACTATCTATTTAATCAGTATTAACTATTTTTGTGCCTTGATTTTCCACTTTGTTTAACATGACTGAACTGTGAAAGTGTGAATGCAGTCCAAAATAACTTTACCATTGGACTACAAAGATGTTTTGTCAATACGAACGCAAAAACATTACTAACTAACTGTACAGCTATGCGCCAAAGCAGACAACAATGGACAATAGAATTTTTACCAAGAGGCATAGCCGCATAGGCCTACTTATATCATAGGCTGACGCTACAAACTACCATAAATAGTTTGTTTACAACTATCCAGGCAAAGTTTAAGCGTAGGCATGAAATATTATTTCAGGCAAAGTTTGCGACTAGTTCTTCGGCTGAAACGTATCGCTGTATTCTTAGTCACGATGACATGAGCAGAAGCTTGAATAGGAGGGCCTGCGATCCGTTTTAGCGAAATAACTCACTACATCGTAGTCTCTGATTTAGGTTCCTTTTCTGTTGTCGTGGCCAAGAATCCAGCGATTACTTTCAGCGAAAGAACTCGTCACATCGCAGTGTCTGCTTAAGGCAGAAGAGGGTTTATACATAAATGTTCTGCCGCAATTATAATTTTATTAGAACTGAAGTAATGACAAAAAGGTAAGAAGTCAATAGCTGGCTACACAGCAAACCAAAGTAAATTGTTCCAAACGTCGCATAACATTTGATTTATAGTTGTCAAAGAAAAATTGAGACGCTTAAAATGAAGAAGAAAAATGACAGAAGAAATAACCAGCAGGAGAAAGGAAGGCAGAACGAAGACGACGGACACTGAGGAAGAAGAGTTTTTGGAGGAGGAGGAATGCAAGGAGGAGGATAAACAGAAACAGAAAGGACATCAGACAGTGACGAGGACTGAGAATCACTAAACATCACAAGAAGCTTAGAATGACAAAGCGAAGGTGTTGATGGTAATCGCACTTCCCCTCAATGAGATGCAGTGACCAACTAAGACACAATTGTTTTTCTTCGCCAGTGTCACACAGCTCCTCAAGCTCAGTCTTACCATCAAACCCACAGACCTATTTTTAACCAACATCCCGTGCATCTCATCACAAGCCAAGTTTTGTGACTCGGCCCTGGATGTGGCCGTTCCTCAAACGTTAACAAACACAGTTGAATTTTCAATAGCTGACCCAAATACCTGGGAAGTATGTATGTCTGTGTGCGTGTCCAGTGCGTTTTAACAAAGGCGCTGCATGCATGACTATCTAACAGATATAAACAAATGTGTTTTAAAACAGTTTGAAAATCTTTGCTGAACAGAGCTAAATGCAACAGCACAGATGTGCAGTTGGAGTCTGTTCCAAGAAGATTAAGGCCCAAGTATGAGAAGATACGATGGGCTTGAGTTGATGTATGGAATCACGGCGCCTGCGTATATCCACGAGAAGTAGAGCGCAACGATCGCCAACGCGGTTGACGAGAAAAGAATATAAAGCTCCCTGATATTAGTCGGTGCGGTGCCGACTAACCTGGTCTCCTCCCCAGCAGGTTAATCTGGAAGTTTACTCCTTGCTTGAGGAGGATACACATGGGAGCGTGTCCCTTATAATGATTCGATAAATGAGCCAACTTCCGCGCAATATAATATTTGTCACTCTCTGGCGAAACCAACTTTTCTGTTACGCTGGCCTCTGCAGAGCACTGTAACAGTTACTTAGTGTTGATGAAGTCTCTGGCTGCTGGCCTGTAACGCTGGCCAGAGGCGAGCGGCCTCTGATGCGCACTGTTACTGAATAGTCATTAAGCCTCTGGCCGTTTTCGCTGGACGCTTCCCAATAATCAGTATTCATGACCAATAATAATAATAATAATAATAATAATAATAATAATAATAATAATAATAATAATAATAATAATAATAATAATAATAATAATAATAATAATAATAATAATAATTATTATTATTATTATTAAGTCAAGTTGGACCTATCAAATGCATTCAACAGCCTACACCGGGACAGCATGTTGGCATCGGTCACCGAGATTATTCCGGAACTGGCCGCGTACTGCAACCTAGCCTACGCCGAGCCCTCGTTCCTCCAATTCGGCCGATTCACCATTCTCTCGCAAGAAGGCGCACAGCAGGGGGATCCCCTCGGGCCCCTGCTTTTCTGCTTACCACTCCAGCCGATTCTGGCCAGGCTAGAATCTCCCCTGGCCTTCGGATATCTGGACGACCTCACCTTGGGCGGCAGTCCTGACGGGGTGGAAGCGGACGTGGATGTAATCGAGAGAGGTTGCTCAGTCCTGGGCCTCTCGCTCAACCGCGCCAAGTGCGAACTTATCACCGCGGGCTCCGGGATCAGCGCCGAGAACGCCCTGATGCAGTTTGTCCGCGTGAGCCCATCAACAGCCACACTCCTAGGGGCCTCGCTTTCATCAACGGAGGCCCTCTCCTCTACCCTCGACACCTGCGTGGCCAACCTCAGGAGGGCGCTCGACAAACTCCAACACATCGACAGACAGGGTGCTCTGCTGATACTCAGATGCTCCCTCGGATCGCCGAGGCTCATGCACATATTGAGAAGCACCCCCTGCCACGATCAACCGCTCCTGGGAGTTTATGATGAGCTGCTACGGGCAGGAGTCGGCCGGATGCTTAACGTCACGATGAACGACGACCAGTGGTCTCAAGCCTCTCTTCCGATTAGGATGGGTGGATTGGGAGTAAGGAGGGTGTCCTCGCTGGCACTTCCCGCCTTCTTGGCTTCGGCCGCGGGCACCCTCCAAACCCAGTCCCTCATCTTGGGTACTATTTCGGTGACCCCCGACGCGGCACATGACTCGGCGAAGACTACCTGGCTTCAGCTTTCTGGGGTCCCGATCCCGACGGTCACGACCGGGCGCGGACAGGCACACTGGGACAGTCCCCTACTACACGCAGCCCTCTCGGCGCTCGAGGATAAACTTCTTGACCCCTACGACCAGGCGAGACTGAAGGCCTCGCAGTCACCGCACGCCTCGGACTGGCTACACGCCCTCCCGATCGCTGCTCGCGGCCTCAGACTGGATGACGAGACCATGAGGGTGGCGGTCGGTCTACGATTGGGTCTGGCAATCTGCGAACCGCACAAATGCGCATGCGGCGCCAACGTCTCGTCCAGAGGCGCGCATGGGCTGTCGTGCTCACTGGGGTTCGGCCGACAAGCTAGGCATAGCAACATCAACGACCTCATCCACCGCAGCCTCAACAGAGCCGGCACCCCGGCAGTCAAGGAGCCGTCCGGCTTATCCAGGTCGGATGGTAAGAGACCGGATGGCCAGACCCTAATACCGTGGAGCGACGGGCTGTCCCTATTGTGGGACGCGACGGTGGTGGACACGGTGGCCGCCTCTTACATCACAGCAACGGCGGCCACGGCAGGAGGGGCGGCGGAGGTGGCTGCCGCGAGAAAGTACATCAAATACTCTGAGCTACAGAAGCGATACATCTTCATACCTGTAGCTGTGGAAACCTTCGGTCCCCTTAACAGAGAGGGCCTCGCCTTTCTATCGGAAATTGGTCGCCGGCTGTCGAAAACCACCGATGACTCCCGCGAAACAAACTTCCTATTCAAGAGCCTATCGGTGATGGTGCAGCGTTTCAACGCAGTGGCTTTCCAAGGCGCCATGTCAAAGCTGCCCGGAGCCAAAGAACAACAAAGCCGTCGATATCCATCGCCTTCTTAACGGAGGCAGCGGCGTGGAACTCGATTTTATGAGTGAACAGAACCTTGACATAATAATAATAATAATAATAATAATAATAATAATAATAATAATAATAATAATAATAATAATAATAATAATAATAATAATAATAATAATAATAATAATAATAATAATAATAATAATAATCTTCGTTTAATATTTTCAAACTGACAATTACGCAGTATGATTACAAAACAGTATGAACGGATGATCACAAGTTATTACAGGAGTCGAATTTAACTGTATACGGCAGCCATGCAAGGCGCCCATCACGTCCTACATCTCATTTTAGCAACTCGCCATCTCGCGAATGAAAGGCTGAGTGGACCTTTTGGAGGGTTGCGTGAAGCGATCCCGCTACCTAATGCTCTTCACGCCAGTGATGTTACCAATAGTCTATGGACCCCCAATGACGTCACTGTTTACAAATGACGACCTAATTCAAAGTCAAACCAACTTAAACGAACCAGTTGAAAACGAATGAACTTAACGGCTTTGAAACTGACCAATTTACTTAAGCCTCGCATCGCAAGATTGTGATTTAAACGATCGTCTTTCGATCAGGGCGATCAGTTGTTTCCTTTGTTCGTGAATATATCCAGTCCACATCGAGGGGCATTTTTTGGTAATTTTTCTTCCGCGTTTTACGATCTTC
Source organism: Allolobophora icterica (assembly GCA_963556255.1). Taxonomy (NCBI): domain Eukaryota; kingdom Metazoa; phylum Annelida; class Clitellata; order Crassiclitellata; family Lumbricidae; genus Allolobophora; species Allolobophora icterica. Next base: position 24,180,000 of record OY744608.1, read on the forward strand.
TCACTAATCGCAACACTTTTGTTAGCCATCAACATTGTATACAATGAGGTGTTCACAAATTTTTACCCTATGAAACTATCATAATAAATTTCACGCACATTGGAAAACACATTTTCAAGTTGCTTTTAAACCGTCTTTTTAGGACGGGCACATATCCACATAGTTAACTAATCGTCGGGCAAACCAACCAAGGACGGACTGTCCGTCCTTGGTTGCGTCTCTCCTTCGTTTTTGGGATGCAGTGAACAAGGCTGAGTGAATGGAGCCGCCGAGGAATGCACTAGACAAGGCTGCCTGGTTGGGGCCAGCCTATTCACGAGGAGGACTTTGCTTACCTGTCTGTAGAGGTCAGGTGGCGTCGGCTGGTGAGCTGCGTAGGTGGCGTTTCTGATGGCGTAGGTTGTTTTTTTAGTTTTCGGTAGATGGCGACTCGTGACGAAGATGATGAGCAAGATGGTGTTGTAATGTAATGTATTAGGACATTTATACCTCACAGAAGCGCTAAACACGAGTCTTACAGTCAGCTGAGCAAGTGCGTTTTTAGTAGTCTATAAAAAGCAGCAAAATCTGTGATGTTATTAGGGTCACGCAGCAAGAGTTGGAGGCCATTGCCGTCACAATCATGGCGTTGACAGAAGACAGGCCCGTTTGCGTTAGGATTACGATGACGTGAACAGAACTTCGACAGGACAATACTCTGCTTCGCTTTGGCGCGTGCCCGTATGTGCTTTGCGGAATTCTGCCCTCATTAGAAAGAACCACGCATCTGCAAAAAGTTGATTTTGAGATAAATGCAAAAAACATAAACTGCTTGCTGCCAAATAGATCCTATATTCATGTTCATTTTTGCTTTTAGCCAACATATGTAACAAAACGCTACAATTTTTAGGGAGAAATGAATTTTAAACATTTTTTTCTCATAAATATTTTAAATGTCAGTAAATGTGTTTTTACTTAGCTTTGAAGACCGACGACATAACCCAATAATTATTAAGAACAACGCATCTGCATAAAATCATGTTTAAGTGTGGAACAATTCAACAATTGACTCATATTTCAGGTCAATTATATCAAACAACATAGGCGTAATTTGTAGGGATACGATGGGTACGCGTACCCCTTCCATTTTTTACACGGGGGTGCCGTAGCCCCCACTTCTTAAACAATGCCAATCAACATTTTATTATTGAGCCTTCTCAGAGATCGCAGTCTCCGCCCTGCTTCGTGTATGTAAGAAATTGGTATGCCCACTTTTTAGACCAAAGTTACGCCTCTGGGGGTACTAGGGGTATCCGTACCCCCAATTTTTTTAAACAATGCCAATCAATATTTTATTATTGAGCCTTCCCAGAAATCGCAGTCTCTGCCTTGCTTCGTGTATGTAAGAAATTGGTAACACAGTTTTTAGACCAAAGCTACGCCCCTTGGGGTACGAGAGGTTCGCGTACCTTCTACTTTTTTTACTGGAGGCACCGTACCCCATACTTTTCAAATTATGCAAATCAATATTTTATTATTGAACCTTCCCAGAAATCTCAGTCTCTGCCTTGCTTCGTTTTTACATGTAAGAAATTGATACCCCCACTTTTCAGACCAAAGTTACGCCCCTGTCAACCATAATTTTAAAGAAATGAAACCAGTTATATACAGCTTTAAAATATTGATATCGCTCATATTTGATCATATCCTACTATGAAAACAGTCTGAGATAGTGAACATGTCACAGGACAGATGAAGAAGAACCACACTAATTAATCTATTAGGTCCACGACATTTGATGTCTTAATATCTTGCCAGAATTTTCTTCTATTTTCTGGCATCAGAACGGTCAGTTTAGAAACAATGTCATCTTTTTTCTCCCGGGAATCCCTCTCGCCATAGTTCTTGCATTTGGGTTCTAGACGCCTAATTTGCATATACGTGCAATTCAGATTATCTTTACTGCATGAATAATTATGTAAAGAAAATTCTTCCCACCGCTCACACTCCTCGTTACCCAGTTTGTAAATGAAATCTTCATCTGCTTTATCACATTATGATCTAGAGATCATAACAGCAGACTACAACTTAATGTTTGCCTGTAAAGTCATTATACATTTCTGTAATAGAAATATCTGATGGGAAGTACGCCTGTTTGGGCATGCTCCCGACGATGGTGTGATAGGGTTGGATGAAATGAATCAATGTGTAATCGAATAAAAAAACAGCCAGACGCATCCCACACCCTCTGTACTTATCCTCTCCACACATTTTTATCATATCGTCTTTCTGACTCTTTCAAGCTAAATCATAAAAACCTCAACCGTGTAAGCCAACAAAACAATCTGGGTCTACCCGAATTATACCCCTAAGCCGTAATTTTTCTGTTTAACGGCAGGCATGAGCAAATTTACTCCTGGTTTTTTGGCTAGCCGTAAAAGAGCGTAAACTACCCTTTTCGGCCATAAGTGCATCACTCATTAACACAGTAGGCCTAATACATTAGCCTATACATTAAGGCCTACTCTTAAATCGACAGGTGCGAGTTTGAAGAAGACACTGCATTTTTCACAATATTTATTAATCTTCACAATATTTATAAATCTCTTTACTGTTGATATATTCAAACGATAGATTACTCTTAAGATTCACTTAGCCAACTGGTGAATGATCTTCAAAATGTTTACTGTTTCAAAGGGGATGCATCATCGTCTGCTTCCGAATAAATTAAAACAAGTGGAACGATAGCGACACAGAGGAATAGAGATATTAAAGAATGAATGGATAGACAGAGGGAGGGATTAATGCATGGAGTGATAGAGGGAAGGAGGGAGAAAGGGACGGATGGACGGGCAGATGAACAGATGGACGAACAGACAGTTCATTCACATTGATATATTTATCGGCTGATCATAGTGAACACATAATTTGATGGTACATGTAGATCTACAGGCCTACAATTTTGAAAATTACAGGTCGAAGGAGAAAAATAAAATTAGCAGCTGGCCATAGGGTCTACTCAACACGAATGAATCTCAGTCGGTCAATGGTAGCAAGATTTAAGCGTCTGCGTGCAACTGCCCAAACGAGCTGAAGAGTAATTCATTCATTCATTCATTCATTCTGAAAATTTATATAGCGCCCCTTCAAGATACCTACTCAGGAGCGCTCCCAGTCCAGCCACGGCTAAAAAAGAAAGACTTAAGTGATTTATTAAACGCAGGCAAATTATTCCAAGGTAGTAATCGCAGTTCCAGTGGAAGCCCATTCCAAGTGGAGGGACCCACAACTGAGAAGGCCCGGCGCTGCCCAGTAGAAGAGCGAACACGTGGGACCAAGAGCTTCCCTCTGGTCGAGGAGCGAATTGCCCGACGCGCTACGACGTCGGACGCCTGGCGGCAAAGGTCGCGAAGGTAAGATGGAGTGCAGCCTAGAAGACAGCGAGAGACCAAGGCAGCGATCCGATAATGTTAAGATTCTGCCAGAGTCGTATTAGAAAAACTCTCCAAACTTCTTAGAAACTAAACCCTCAATACCAACCCATGACCTTGTCACTTCTAATTACGTTACTGATATACTAATGATATCTGCATCCAAACTTGACCCTGTTCCTACATGGCTTCTAATGTCTCGAGCCTAGATTCTTACCATCATGGTACCTTGTCTTATGCACCTTTCTCCCGCCACTGGCATACTTCCTTTCGCACAGAAGAGGACTAAATGGGGTGGCAGATGCTATCCTGAGACTTGGCACTTGCATACATGACATCATGATATAGTATTTTAGACTATCTATGCTTCGGATCAGTGTGATTCTCCCTACAAATCTTAATTTAGTTACATTTACAGTTATAGTTAATGGATTTTCATTTTAGTTATAGTTACAGTTATAATTAGTATTATTTTTTAATTACAGTTATAGTTATCGTTAACGAAATCAATATATTTTTGTTAACGAAAACATTTTCGTAAACGTTAGCCTATCGCTAACGAGAATCACACTGATATTATGACGCGTTACACAATTTACTTTGAGCTTCGAATGGCTTTGAAGAATGGATGCATTCAGCTTCATGAACACACGACGCTCTAAATTGTCCGACATCCGAGTCGAACATAGGCTATTAGTTGTAGCGCATTTTCACGTTCTCATGTTTGTCGATATTGCACTCATCAATCAATCAATCAAATCAATCAATCAACTTTTCAGCTTTTGTAACGAAAATAACTATGAATTTTCGTTAGTGTTATTTTCGTTATAGTCATAGTTACAGTTAATGATTTTTTTAGTTACAGTTATAGTTGTCGTTAACGAAATCATTTTATTTTCGATAACGAACATTTTCGTTACCGTTGTCGTTAACGAGAATCACACTGCTTCTGATGCTTAGCCCTGATAAATCCGAGCTCATCTAATCTGACCGCTCCCCTAAACTCTAACAGTGCACTGAACTCTTACTTTCCATTTTCTCCTCTTTACCATCCAATGCGTTTAGATATTTCGCTCTGAAACCTAAAATAGCTGCGATTTTTCGAACGTGCTTGATTCACCTCAGAAAAATATCACAGCTTCGTTCTCCTTTGGCCTCAGCATCGCTGAAAACACCTACAGGAAGCCTTACTCTTATGATACTCGACTATTGGAACTCTGTACTCTGTAGTCTCCCTGGCTGCCCACTGCTTCCTCTAACCAGAATAATACATCTGGTCTGGCTAGAAAACTGTTTGGACTTTTGGTCCGAGCAGTGTTGGACTTCTGGTCCTAGACCACATCACAATGCTCTTCTTTATCTATACTGTTTCCCTGAATGTGGGCGAATCACTTCAAATTGGCGCTGCACGTGTACAAAGCACGTGGATATCATCTACCATCATTCTTATCTTCCATCGTTGCACCCTATAGCTCTCTTAAAATGCGATCTTCTCTTCGATATGCTGGAAAGGATGTTGTTCCTAGCCTACGTTTTTGTATTTGAACAACAACAACAATAATAATTATAATATTAATAATGATATTAATAATAATAATAATAATAATAATTATAATAATAATAATAATAATAATAATAATAATAATAATAATAATAATAATAATAATAATAATAATAATAATAATAATAATAATAATAATAATAATAATAATAATAATAATAATCACTCAGGCCACGGGTGACCCCCGCGAGACGACTCATCTTTTTCAGCGCCTGTCTGTTTGCACTCAACGGTTCAACGCCGTTGCATTTAGAGGCTCTTTTGATCAGCACATGGGGGACGAGAACCTCTAACTTGATATAGTTTCTTAGAGCCTGAGGGATCCTTGCTACCTCGGGCGATAAAAAAAAATTATAATAATAATATGCCAGATAATATGGACTTCTCCTAACATCGCAGAGGATAGCCACCACCAAACCTCTTCATAAGGACCAGCCCCCAGAATGCTACGCTGTATGGAGCCCCTCTTTCAACCAGGGGAGCCCTGGAAGGGGCCTTTGAGGCTCGCACGGACGAGCTAAAGCGGATGCTAGATAAACTGGTAAATATCAAACTGCACGACGCTCTCATTCTTCTGAGGTACTCGCTCGGCGCAACGAGGCTGCTCCACACCTTACGCAGCTGCCCCTGTGTGGATCACCCGGAACTGGAGCAGCATGATGCAACCTTGCGTTCTGGCTTGAGCAGTGTTCTAAACATCCCCGTCCCGGACGATGCTTGACTCCAGGCCACACCTCCCTTCAAAAGGGGCGGACTGGGGATCCGACCGGTGACCTCGCTGGCACTCCCCGCCTTTCTGGCATCAGCCGCGAGCACCGATCTGCTCCAGTCCAACATGCTGGGAGACGCAGCCTTGGCCGACCCACAACGTGAGGCCCTCCTGACCAGATGGAACGAGGCTAGCGCAGCGCAGCGCTATGTGGGCGTTTTCACCCACAAACAGTCAGCATGGGACGGACCTCTGATCGACGGGGTCGTTTCATGCCTGCACGCCAGGTTACCTGACCCAACAAATCAAGCACGTCTTAAGGCGATATCAGCTTCGCATGCAGGACACTGGCTATTGGCCCTCCCTGTCACCAGCTGCGGGCTCAGGCTAGATGACGAGTCGGTCAGGGTGGCGACGGGATTGCGACTGGTAGTCCCACTTTGTGAGCCACACGGATGCCCCTGCGGCACCCCGGTGTTGGCAGATGGCCATCATGGGCTTTCATGCACGCTGGGCCAAGGTAGCTTGCCTAGGCATGCTGCTCCGAACGATTTGGTCTTTGGGAGCTTGGCCCGTGCCGTCTACCCATCCACCAAGGAGCCCGTTGGCCTCGTGAGGACAGATGGCAGGAGACCAGATGGCCTCACTTTCATTCCTTGGCGCGTCGGGCGATGCCTTGTCTGGGATGCGACCGTGGCAGACACTCTGGCCGCTTCCTACTTGCAGGATAGGCCTACCTCCCAAACTGCTGGTGCGGCGGCCCGAGAGGGCGTCGACCCGCAAAATCGACAAAAACACCGAAATATCCTCGACACACCTCTTCATTCCTTTGGCCTTCGAAACCCTGGGTCCGATCAACAATGAAGGCCTAAGTTTCCTTTCGGACCTGGAACAAAAGCTGTGCACCGTTACGAGGGACCCACGTGAGACCTCTTTCACATACCAACGTCTATCGCTAACGATACAGCGTTTCAACGCGGTAGCTTTTAACGGCACTTTCGCCAGCCAGGAAACAGATGCATAGGGCCATTCCGGACACTTTATACATTAGTTAATATTGAAGTCCCTGAGGGATCCTGTATACCTCGGGGCAAATAATAATAATAATAATAATAATAATAATAATAATAATAATAATAATAATAATAATAATAATAATAATAATAATAATAATAATAATAATAATAATAATAATAATAATAATAATAATAATAATAATAATAATAATAATAATAATTATAATAACGAAGGACGAGGACTGATTTTCTGGAAATAACATTTCAACAAATTAATATCTAAGTCCCCGAGGGATCATATGTACCTTGGGGCAAAAAAATACTAATAATAAAAACAACAGCAATGACAATTTATATGGCGCCGTAAAACAGCCATGCCTCACAATCAACAAACGGCAGGGTAGGCCTTGTTCATTCACAGTTGATGGTCCTTGCATCTCGAACTCTCTATACCTCCTCGTCCGACCGACACTTTCTTTCGTTCTAAAACGAAACACCGCTTCCAGTCTGCTTAGGTTTCTCAATGATTGCCCGGTTTCAATGTGCATATGCACTTCTGAGCTTTATAAGAAGGGGACTATCAAATAACACTAAAGCAACCAGTACAATTGAGTATTTTATTACACATAAACACATAGACTTGCTAACATCATTTTTTGACCGAAATGTGTTACAGATGAGGCGACAAAAGAAAAGCATGTTGCACATCTAAATGGCTGATTGTTAGTAAAGCAGTTCTATACGAAAAACCGTAATTCAAATCACGCACTCAAAAGAGTTAAAGATCATCGCGATCGATACGGTACATTAGGCCGTTATTACACTATGTAGCCTCAAACAAATTTATTACAACGTCTACCAGGCACCAACCATACTATAGCTTGCAAAGACGATCGGACACGTTAAAAGCGAAATGTTTTGAATACATAATATAAGAATGGCTGGAATCGGAGTTTAAGATGTTGCTTTCGTTATTTACAATAAATTTCATGGATGAGCGATTGATATCGAATTTGTTTTTTTGAGAGACGTTGATGAGCGTTGGCGTAGAATCTCTAAATCTGATCAACACTAAGTATTAAAAATTACTATTCTCCGTCTCCACTACCGATGGGAGGTGTGTCTTCTCCACCGGGGGGTGGCGTGTCTCCTCCGGGGGGTGGTGTGTCTCCTCCGGGGGATGGTGTGTCTTCTCCTCCGGGGGGTGGCGTGTCTTCTCCTCCGGGGGGTGGCGTGTCTCCTCCGGGGGATGGTGTGTCTTGTCCTCCGGGGGGTGATGTGCCATCTCCTCCTGGAGGTGGTGTGTCTTCTCCTCCGGGGGGTGATGTGTCTCCTCCGGGGGGTGGTGTGTCTTCACCTGTAGGGTTTGGTGTGTTCAAAGGGGTTGGTGTGCCTCCGTCACTGTCTGTAGGGGTTGGGGTGCCTCCGTCACTATCTGTAGGGGTTGGTGTGCCTCCGTCACTGTCTGTAGGGGTTGGTGTGCCTCCGTCACTGTCTGTAGGAGTTGGTGTATCTCCAGGGGTTGTGGTTTTTCCGCTTCCAGATCCTTTAGTTCCTCCAGGACTTCTAGGTTTTTTAGTACTTCTTATTCCTCCAGGTTTTTTTGTTGTTCGGGGTCTACTTACACCACCAGGTTTTTTTGTTGCTTTGGTTCTACCTATGCCACGAGGTTTTGTTGTTGTTCGGGCTCTACTTACGCCACCAGGTTTTGTTGTTGGTTGGGTTCTACCTATACCACGAGGTTTTGTTGTTGCTCGGGCTCTACTTACGCCACCAGGTTTTGTTGTTGTTCGAGTTGTACTTACTCCTCCAGGAGCTCTAGTGCCTCCAAAAGTATCTAATATGCAAATAAAGAAAACAGCATTTAAATGTAAGCGACATTAGTGTAAAAAAATCTCCAGGAGCATATTGAGAGGGAATTTTGAGCTTTTTAAGGTATAAGCTTATTCGAGTCTGTTCCAGTTTTGTGTACAAATGGAATCCATGGTAATTCGCACTTCGAGTAGTAAGTAGCACTGGTATTACATAATTACAGTTGTTCAAAATATGATATAGGGACAAGGAAGTGGCTAAGCGTTTGAAGGTAATCGCTCTGTCTTACATGACTTTCCAGCGTTAGTCGTCAAGGACTGAAACGCTGCAAAGCGAGCATGTCAACAACAATGCAAGAGGCGGAAGTCCCTGATTTATAGGTGAACTATAATCATTTTTATTCCATCTGACCCACAAAGATAAAAGTCTAATCCAGCGACGTCGATAGCAACGTTCTTATAGCACACAAGTCATACTCTTGTGTTCGTGCTTACGAGTTGTTGTGCTTATGGTGTAATTTTCTCGGTTAATTATTCATACGATTCGCATGTATTCGGCGCTTATTGTGTGTTCGGACTTCTAGGCCCATACTGAATCAGATTCTCCAATATATGAGTTAGATATCTATTTTGCCGAGAATGTTTTTGATTGTTACGGTGTTTGGTCGCTTTTCGTGGAAGCTCGACCACCATTTTGTCGCTTTACCTATTTGGAAAGTGTGCAGGTTCCAGTGGAATAATCTCAAGGCCCAGATGGATAAAAGAGTGGCGTCGACCTTCAGTAACGGAGCGGTTCTATGACCAATCATCTGGCTGCTCACGGATGACTCATTTCGGTTATTTGAGTACGATTTGTGTACTGTTTATTTCCTCTAAAAGGACTTTAACACCATGTAGGCATCACTTTTTCGAAGTGCTTTAAAGTCGCTATGCTGTATGTCCACAATCGTTCATGGTGGAATATACACCAGTTGACGGTCGCATAAGTGAAACTGTGCTAAATAATCACTTGGAGAAGTCCACTCGAAATCCAATAAATCAGATCAACTAGAAGTAACTCTACGGTGGGTGAGTCTAGTTGAAACACATGACTTATAAGTACCTGAATGATTTTTAAAAAATCAATAGAACGCACTGAATAGGTAATGACTGCATTAAACTCTTTGCAAGTCAACGAGAACGCTCGAGAATCTAATAACTGTATGCGAGCAAAACTAAAGTTTTCATCAAGGGTTGGACTACGAGTTAAGTCGGATGATTTTATTGCCCGCTGGTTCTGATAACCAGTGAATGTTATGCCGATATAATTAAAGATCATGGCAAAAGTGGAGTTAAACCTAAAAAATGATATACCAATCTAATCTAAATTAAATTTTATTGGTGGCGTTGAACCTAAATAATATCATGATGAAAATTGTGCTCATAAGTGTGGCGTTAAGTGTGGGCTACAATTGTAGATCTTAAATATAACTTAAGAAATTGGAAATAATTATTTTGAGTGAAAAAGGTAAACACTGAAAACTTCGTCAATGTTTTCTATTAGCCTAATGTGTACATCATAGTTGTTGAAACCGTTTTTTTGTTTTTTCTTTTTTTCTTTCAAAAAACTTGTTTTTTCGTTTTTTTATTTTTCTTATCGTGTTTTCCGTGTTTTATTTTTTGCATATAACTTCATTTATTTATTTACTGTCCGTTACTTTTCTCATTTTCTGTTTAAATTTGTTTCTCTGATGTCTCTTACGTTGTCTCCGTACTTTCAAGGATTCAGCTAATTTGCGTCAATATTTACGTCATCATTTGAGAAATAAATTCTTTTTTAAATACCACAGTACAAGAAATAAAATTGTGAAAAGTTATTTCTAAGTAATCTAAAATGCCAAAAGAATAGGGTGCGGAATGGATTCAGGTTACTTTGATAAACGAGAAAGACGACACTCAGCATTGGCTAAATTGAAATGCATTTACTGTGAGAGAGTTTACACTTTATATAGTCTAGGCCTACCTAAAAAGTTTAGTTTTTATTTGTGTTAGCTTAGTCAGCATGGACTTAACTGGACTTATGTTTAGGCCTACGATATAAATTTGAAAAGAGTTCAATATTTTTATTTCTCAATTTCTTATTAAACCAAACCTATAAGAAATAAAATAATTATTGTTGTAGATTGATGTTATTTAGTGTTTATTAATAAAGTTGTGTTATTTGCAAATTAAATTCTGATTTTAATTAGCAAATAACACAACTTCATTAGTAAACACTAAATAACATCAATCTACAACAATTATTTTATTTCTATTCAAGTGAGTGATCTTTTCTGTTTAGACAAAGATAGGTTATTAGTAATCTGTCACTCTACCACACTATGTACCCGAATAATGGAAACCTACCATTTTGACAGTTTCTGCCGCTGAATTCCGGTGTACAGTTGCAAACGTAAGTGCTGTTAACGTTCTGGCATGTTCCATTGTTTTCACAAGGACCTGAGCTGCACGCGTCGGTTGAAGGTTTGACTGACGCACCGTCGTTGAAGGTACCTAATATTGGTGCAATTAACAACCAACGTGAATGATTCTAGTCTCTGCTATTTTTTCTGTGAATCATCTACACTGGGTAAGGACGATTTTGTAAAATGCTATAATCATTACAACGGGGTTGTCATTAGGTATGCAAATAATCTTAAATTTAAGGAAAGAGTGCCTTGAAGCATTTAACAGCTTATTCAATTAAATTTGGTCAAGTAGTTGCTATGTACATCAATTTGTCACTATTGCCAAAGTAGAATCTGTGTGGTGCTGTGTGTCAAGGTACGAGGAATTTTTTAACAAGGATTGTAAAGTGCTAGCCTGCTGTTAGAAAATGCGTATCTTCGAAGTAGTTCACACTTACCTATCAAAAGAAAAGCGAAGAGTCCGGTGAGTTGTAAACTAGGCGACATCTCTGAGTTTACTTATCGCTGAGAGAGACCATTTGAAAACAACAGAAATCTTGTCCTATGTCTATTGATCTCTGCAGCAGACACAGAGCAGTCGTAATAAGACTGTTATGCGCAGCTGCCTTTATATAGGGCCTAATTGAAAGCTGTCAGAATTTTTCATGAGTGCATACCCTTGGTCCACAAACATGCTTTCTATTTATTACTAATAGGGCATACTAAAGAGGACGTATTGCCAAAACACGTGGGCGCTACAGATTGTATTGCGAAGAGTCTCCAAGTGACAAATATACCTATAAATAGTTTTAACAAAAGGAATAGGTCTACTTAAATCATAGCCATCTAGCATCATTACCTAGTTTGTTTACAACTGTCCAGGCAAAAAATTTAAGAGCAGACATGAAATATGAATTCAGCCGAAGATTGCGACGAATTGTTTTGCTGAAACGGTTGGCTGAATTCCTAGTCACGACGACAGAAGAAAAATTTGAATTGGAGAGGCTACGATGAATCATTTTCTGCAAATAGACTTAATTACGGTTTGGTTTTTGGTGCGCCATCAGAGGATGCCGTGTGCATTAGACACCGGCGTGATAGAAGTTACTAATTACAGTTAAAATTATTGCGGCTGTCTGCGGACGAATGCAAGCAATTAAGAAAGAAATGGGTGATAGGGCCTCTCGGGTGGCTGAGTGCGCGTGTGGGACAGCTTCGCTGAGTCAGACATATTAATGCTTTCAAAATCAATTGAAATTCTTTCTGTTTTGTAACTTTTCATAGGCCTACTTACGCTGGCAACTGGCATTGTGAAGCACCCTAGAAGTAGCTCGCTGACCACAATGCTATACAAATTCTCGTCAATGCATTACATTGTTTAGATAACTAAGTAAAAAACGAACTACAGTCACCACTGCAGTTAGATAAGTTTGACGGTCTTTCAGTGGTCTATTTAACAAACGCAGGGCCTTCATTTAGTGGCGTGTAGAATTATTATTCTTCTTCAGGTCATCGTCCTTTCTTCATCAATTTCTAATGTATTCTATTAATAAAAGGTAACTTGTTTGCTTACTTATTTACTTACTGTTTGGCTGACTGACCTAAGCAATCCTTAATGGTCTTTTTTTTTATTTTTGACGAAATTTATTACCTTTTTCTTCTTAAACTCACTTTGCAGTTTCTTCCGCAATATATTTGATCGCTTTGGTAACTGGGGATTTACACGCGATGACACAATAAAGACACGAATCACGACTACAGTCTGTCTAGGCATCCGACATTGTTGTGTAAACATAGTGTAAACAGAGCTGTAGTGGTAAAATTAGAGGTTGGTACACGCTAACGGTCAGTTTTCCGAAACAAATTAGAGGTGAGTACACGCTAAGGGGCCATCCACATATTACGTACGCACTTAGGGGGGAGGGGGGTCGGATTTTGGCGATTTTGCGTACGGGTGCGAACGGGGGGGAGGGGGGTAACAAAATGTGTACGTACCCAAAATAAATTTCTAATTATGACGTCCACATTAGCCTATTTATAACTCTGTATTATCCTATAGTCGTCCCATGGCATTTTATTACATTATATAAAAGCCATGTGCAGTTATTCTGTGCTGTGAACGACACCTATAATTTGTCTATATTGGCCCTTCAATAATCTGGCCTAAAGTGCAGACAGGCTGCCTGGAGACACTTTCTGCAGCTGGTCATCGGGGGGGGGGTGCGTCAAACGTACGTACTCCGGGGGGGGGGTGGAAGAAAGTACGCTTGCGAACAGGGGGGAGGGGGTCCAATTTTCCCGGATTTTTGTGTACGTAATGTATGGATGGCCCCCAACGGTCAGTTTTCCGAAATAAATTAGAGGTGAGTACAAATATTTTCTGAGGTCAGTATACGTTTACACAACAATGGGCTCCCAGTAGCGCTGTGCCTGACCCCCAATTGATTGCTCTTCTCTCTTCCACTGTTGCCTGAAAACTGTTTTGTTTGACCGGGGTTGGACTGAGAGCGCTCCTGAGTAGATAATCTTGAAAGGGCGCTATATAAGACCTCTGTAATAATACGATCTCTAGAGGTGAGTATACGCTGTATACCAGCCTGTATACCCTCGACTTCAGCCCTGTGTGTAAACATAAATCAGAACGCACGTCAGCCTCAACTACCTCTTTACAGGCGGTTTGGTTTTGGAATGTTAGAGAACTGAGTAAACATCAGTCAGAAAAAGTGTAGGCTTCAACTACTTCCTTTTAGACGTTAGATAGCTCAAAGGAGTAAACACCATTCGGAAAACATGTAGGCGTCCATTAGGCCTACTTCCTTGCAGACTTTAGAGAACTCGATTGAGTAAACATCAATCTGAAAAACTGTAGGCCTAGGCCTCAACTATAGGCCTACCTCCTTACAGACGGTACGGAACTCGACTGAATAGCATGCGATAATGGTTCACGGATATTTTGAAAACACTGAGCGTATCTAATCGGGTATAAATGATATTGTTTGTGCAAGCAGCACGTCAATCCAATACATAGTATCCATGTACTTACGTAGCGGGACAGTTATACTGTAACGTATTTTAAGTACCCAAAAAATTGATCTGTAACTATCTGTCAGATTTAAACAATTGCATTTTAGGACATTTCGCAAATAATATAGGACTATGCTGTACAGAGTCAAAGGCAATAGTAGGCCTACGTAAATGCAGTGGAGACTGTTCAAGGTGGACGATCCAAGACACGAGAAAACACGATTGACTCGAGCTGAAGTGGGATAGCGTCGTACCTCTACCTTACATGTTTGCTTATTTAAACCCTATCCAAAGCACTCTAATCATGGCTGAATAATTATGTTTCTAATTCCTCTTGTTATCGTTTGCACATTTAATTTCCAATAAAAACACTAATAAATCCGCAATTAAACTGTAGAATGAGTTGCAATAACCATAAGCAATGAGTTGATCTGATTGATATGATCCAGTCTGATATCTTGTGCTTTATATAGCACGGTTATTTGCACTCTTCATTTGTACTAGCATCAGTATTGCTCAGGATTGCTCTTAAAATAAAATAAAAACACTATTTAAACTGATAAGATTGTCATCAATATCGTAAAAACCTTACTTTAACACAGTCTGGGGTTCCCTTAGTATTCTACATGACCTGCTCTAAATAATAATTTGCAAATGAAGTATATTATAGATGCATGTGGTAAATGCCTATGTTTGTTTCTGTAGGGCAATGACAATTCTTCTTGGTAGCAATTGCTCTGGGTCCTCCCTCATGACATCGCAATCGTAATAGTAATCTCCAAACTTCGAAAGCGCCACTCGAAGGCCAAGCGCAGGGCAACAACCTATTCACGAGCGCTGCGTAAAATTGTAGGTTTTTTTCAAAGAGTAGTCCAAAGGAGGTCCGAGTCCGGTTACCAGAGGGGCCAGATCAAGAGAGGAGAAAGAACAGCTGTTAAGGCGGATGTCGTTTAGGGCGTGAACAATTGGAATGCGGATGATCAGATAAGTCAGGGTGGTAGGAGTTCTTGAAAAGATTAGGCTTCAGTTTTGCGTGGAAAGCCCGGGGTGATAGATAGAGAGCACGAGGAAGCGGAAGGAGGACGGTTTGCAATGATTATGCAATATATTAGGGTTTAATAAAGTCAAGTCGTAATTACTTTGAGGCAGTGCTTTTTTTCAGCCGGAACGCGCCGGAACGGCGTTCCGGCACCTTTTTTCAGGTACTAAAAAATAATTTATTTTTTTAAATAATAAAAACAATAATTTAGTTATTTTAATTTAATTTCAGTGTTTTGAACTGTTTTCAGTGTTTTTTGAGACCCTCCCAACCCCCAATCCTGTTTTTCTGGGGATTTTAGCCCGCCTATAATTATTGCGTTCCGGAACCTATTGTTCCGTTCCGGAACCTTTTTTCCAGAAAAAAAGCACTGCTTTGAGGCATTTTTATTTCTCAAAAACAAGTATTTTTATGCAGCCACAAATACAACATTTTAATCAAATCAATGATTATCAATCAATCAAGCATTTATATAACGCCCTTTAAGGAAGCTATTCAGTGGCGCTTCCAACCCAACCTCGGCGAAAGATAAGTCTTTAGAGCAGAGAAGAAAGCGGTGGACGAGTCTTGAGGAAGAGACCGTGGCTCAGGAGAAAGCCCATTCCAGATTGTGGGTCCAGCGACAGAGAAAGCGCGCTGCTGCATAGTAGCGGTGCGTGCGAAAGGAACAGAGAGACCACCACGGGTGGCAGAGCGAAGAGAGCGGTCACCATGTGGAACAGAGACACGAGAACAGAGTTCACGCAGATAAAAGGGAGAACGGCCAAGCTGACATTGCCAGACAATGGAGGCAACCCAGTAGACAATGCGTTGCGAGAATGGTAACCAGTGGAGGCGCAGCCTATATAGTACCCTACGTGAAATATTTCTATACGTTTGACGCCATTTGTATCCTGTGAAAGAGATAGTTCGTCGCTACTGGACCGGTACGTTGTAGGGCTCGCTGGTGGTCGATTCCGCCCTAAAGACCCTTCACCTTTTCTCCACCGAGTCAAAATTTTTCAGTTTGCACACCACAGACGTAATTCTGCGGGTCTGTGGGTTGACAGTCCTTCTGGGAACATGTCCTCTTCTATGTAAGTGGACGAAACTGATGAGTCATCTGAGGCCACGATTGCATAAAACAGAACCCGTCTGAAACACAGTGAATCCGTGACGAGAACGAAAAATAATTCAGGCACCCAGACTTCTAAACAACTGTGCCATAACTATGAGGTAAATGCCTCATTTACAAACGTAATCTGTGTCAATCACATAGTGACGAACCAACGAAAGATATGCGATCACATCGGTCATTGATACTGTAGGCCTATGTATCACAGACTTGTTCAAAACAATAACAGTAAATTTTCATTTAATTTGCAATTATCGTGTAGCCCATCTATTTAAGCGATAAAACTATTGACTGCGCTTGAAACGAATTTTACATAATTTATGATGATGTCGTAAGACAGAACTAAGAACAAAGAGAATAGCTAATCGTGAATTAAATCTTGGAATACTGAGCGACACCAGTCTATCGGACCGCCGTATCTCTGGATGGTTACGGCCGGGCATACGGTTCGAGCGATCATCAAGGCAGAGATTGTGGCCATGCGAATACGAACCCTTCTACTGCACTATATTATAAAGCGCCACCACAACAAACATATAGGCCTAAGTCAATAATTTTCGCATGAAAGATCTTTGATAATATAATATCGATTCCAAAACTTCACAAAATATCCACGTGGTCGTAACGCATAAATCTTAAAACAAGACAATTGCACAAAAGTCTGTTAATGTGGTCAGAAATGACCAATGTCGAGTTTATTATATATAAAATTGTCGCAAATCAAACTTGGTTTACTCTTCTTCTGGTTCTTTGCCTTCAGGCAGGGTCTAACGTCCAACGTCGCCATTTCTCTCTATTTTGAGCCTGTTCTTTGAGTCTTTTATATCTTTCCTTCATCATCCAATCCAGTATCATCTGTTTTGGTCTTCTCCTTGTTATATAGGACAACAAAATATAACTAAGTCTAGGTCAAAGAGAAAGTTAATATGATTTAGTTATACTATTTAGCAGTGTTGGCCTGTTGGGTATGAGTTAACACAGATGAGCTGAAACTCACGAATTAACTCACTTGCTGTGATTTATGAGTTTGAGTTAACTCACCTTAAAGAGTGTGAGTTATGAGTTTGATTTAAGTCATAGTTTCTGTGAGTCTGAGTTGTAACTGTAAATTATTTCAAATCAACTCACTATTCGGCACTCGGCACATATTATGTTGAAACAAGCCGTTTTTTTTATATCGTCGGCTTTCCATACTGGTGAGTGGTGACGGCAGGGAGGGTCGTAAACACGGCCAGCAGCAGCGGGCGGACAGTGTTTAAGCACTGCATATTTTGTATATTGTGAACAGTTAAGAACAACGTGGCTGAAGTACCGTGTATTCTTGATGGAAAATATTTTTCTGTTACAAGTAGGCGTGATGGAAAAATTGTTGCTCGATTAGAACGTGCTAGTATGAGACGTGTGAGTTGATGATTTCACTCATTTAACAACTGAGTTTGAGTTAACTCATTTCACTTAGGATGAGTTGAGTTTGAGTTTTAACTCATTTTGAGGTGCATGAGTTGAGTTTTGATTTAATTAATTTCTTGTCTGAGTTTACCCAACACTGCTATTTAGAGTATATAACTATTATTTTCTGAATAGATGTTCGTGAAATAATAAAACGCGTAGTTTGTATGCATAGCAATGCAACGGATGCCTTATGATGTGGCGAACTTTGGCCTTCTACTCGATATTAATTACACTATATAAATTATAACGCATAGACGTTGTAGTCTGCACGTGCTGACGTTATTACGTCATCACTGACCTGATGTGCGTTAATACAATTGAATACAGCAAGCTAAAAGGTTCATCTGGTGCATTGGAACCTGTCCAAACCTGTCCGGCCCCCTGTATACCGTACAGGTACCGCTGGACAAAGGTCACGGGTACAATACAGGTCACGGGTACATTAAAGGCCATGGGTAACACACGGGACACGGGGTACCATACTGACCATTGTAGTGACCAGGGTACCTACCAGAGCATGGGCGGCGATCTAGGGGGTTCGGGGGGACATGTCCCCGCACCTTCAAGAGTGGGGGACACGCCATACATTTGTCCCCCCGAAATTTGGAAGAAACACCAAAAAAGGCCAAGAAATGTAATTGCACGTGAGGGTTTTCACAGCCTTTTTCACCAGATGAGGTAAAAATTCAATTTTTGAGCAGAAGTGTCCAACCCCCCCGGAAAATTTTCAGAAAGCAAGAAGAAATTCGTTTAAAGAGGTTATCGATTTTCTTTCTTGCGAGAAAGGTCATCAGATTATTGCTGGGAGACCGGAAAAAGGAGGCAAAAAGAGGAAAAGAGGTCAATGACTAAAAAAAGGTCACCAACTTTTTTGGAGATGAATTCGTAGAAAAGTCAAGAAGTTATTGTGGAGAATTGCTAAGAAAGTAAAAAAAAGTTTTGGGACATGAATTCCTAAAAAGGTCATCGCACCAGACCATGGCCGACTTTGTCCCCCCCCACCTCTCAGACAAGATCGCCGCCACTGTATACAGAGAGGCACCTGATACCGTACAGGAACCGAGGGACTTAGAAATTTTGTATATAAGGGGCCTGTATGGCATACAAAAAGGAGAGTTGCAGGAGAAATAGATCTAGGGCGAAGCTCTCGTAAGTAGGCCGACTGAACGGGCGTAAAATCAGTGTTCTGAGTTTTTGTAAGCATCGAATATCGTGATTGGTGTGGAGTTATAAGTTACTTTGGCAACAGATTCAGCATTCTGCAAGGTTTGTGATTTGTGAGCAATTTTTGAACGTTGAAATAGTTGATAAAGTTTAGCAGATTAAGCAGTAAGTAGAAGATAGAAATGTGGACTGTTTTATTACATGTTAGGCTAACTAGAATCTGACAATTTCAGTTAAATTAGTTTAAAGCTGAATTATTTGATACGTCATTCCCATCGTAATAAGTAGGCCTACTGCTAAATAAGTTACCTAAGGCAGTGGCCTGCAATCTATTTAATCAGTATTAACTATTATTGTGCCTTGGTTTTCCAGTTTGTTTAACATGACTGAACTGTGAATGCAGTCCTAAATAACTTTACCATTGGACTACAAAGATGTTTTGTCAATACGAACGCAAAAACATTACTAATAACCTATTAACCGTACAGCTATGCGCCCAAGCAGACAACAATGGACAATAGAATTTTTACCAAGAGGCATAAGCCTACTTATATCATAGGCTGACGCTACAAACTACCATAAATAGTTTGTTTACAACTATCCAGGCAAAGTTTAAGCGTAGGCATGAAATATTATTTCAGGCAAAGTTTGCGAACAGTTCTTTGGCTGAAACGTATCGCTGGATTCTTAGTCACGATGACAGAACAGAAGCTTGAATAGGAAGGCCTGCGATCCGTTTCAGCGAAATGACTCACCACATCGTAGTCTCCGATTTAGATTCCTTTTCTGTTGTCGTGACCAAGAATCCCGCGATTACTTTCAGCGAAAGAACTCGTCACATCGCAGTGTCTGCTTAAGGCAGAAGAGGGTTTATACATAAATGTTCTGCCGCAATTATAATTTTATTAGAACTGAAGTAATGACAAAAAGGTAAGAAGTCAATAGCTGGCTACACAGCAATCCACAGTAAATTGTTCCAAACGCTGCATAACATTTGATTTATAGTTGTCAAAGAACAAATGAGACGCTAAAAATGAAGAAGAAAAATGACAGAAGAAATAACCAGCAGGAGAAGGGAAGGCAGGACGAAGACGACGGACACTGAGGAAGAAGAGTTTTTAGAGGAGCAGTAATGCAAGGAGGAGGATAAACAATTAACAGAAAGGACATCAGACAGTGACGAGGACTGAGAATCACTAAACATAACAGGAAGCTTAGAATGACAAAGCGAAGGTGTTGATGGTCATCGCAATTCCCCTCAATGAGATGCATTGACCAACTAAGACACAATTGTTTTCGTCGCCAGTATCACACAGCTCCTCAAGCCCAGCCACCTCCGTCTAACCATCAAAAACACTGACCTAGTTTAAAACACATCTCATCACATGCCAAGTTTTGTGGCTCGGCCCTGGATGTGGCCGTTCCTCAAACGCTAACAAACACAGTTGAATTTTCAATAGCTGACCCAAATACCTGGGAAGCATGTATGTCTGTGTGCGTGTCCAGTGCGTTTTAACAAAGGCGCTGCATGCATGACTATCGAACAGATATAAACAAATGCGTTTTAAAACAGTTGAAAATGTGAAGATGTAAAGCTAAATGCAACAGCACAGATGTGCAGTTGGAGTCTGTTCCAAGAGGATTAAGGTCCAAGTATGAGAAGATACGATGGGCTTGAGTTGATGTATGGAAGCACGGCACCTGCGTATATCCACGAGAAGTAGAGCGCAACGATCGCCAACGCGGTTGACGAGATAAGAATATAAAGCTCCCTGATGTTATTCAGTGCGGTGCCGACGAACGAGGATAATCTGGAAGTTTATTCCTTCCTTGAGGAGGAGACAGTGGAGCGTGTCCCTTATATGATTCGATAAATGAGACAACTTCCGCGCATTATAATAAATGTCACCCTCTGGCGAAACCAACTTTTCTGTTACGCTAGCCTCTGCTGAGCTCCGTTACTGTATGTTCATGAAACCTCTGGCTGCTGGTGTGTGGCCCGGGCCAGAGACCAGCGGCCTCTGATACGCACTGTTAATGAATATTCATTAAGCCTCTGGCCGTTCGCACTGGCCGCTTCCCAATAATCAGTATTCATGACCAATGACGTCACTGTTTACAAATGACGACCTAGTTCAAAGTCGTAACACTATCATGAAAAAGCAAAAGCAATCATTACAAGGAACGTAAAAAGGGGGTTACGTTCCTTGTAATGATTGCTTTTGCAATCATGATAGTGTAACCGTTGTAACGAACGAACTGAACGGCTTTGAACTGACCAATTTACTTCGGCCGCGCATCGCAAGATTGTGATTTAAACGATCGACTTCGATCGCCCTCTTATTGTCTCCTTCATTCGTGTACTTATCTACTTTTATCCAGTCCACATCGAATGGCATTTTGGTAATTTTTCTTCCGTTATTTTACGGCCTTCTCACTAATCGCAACACTTTCGTTCGCCATAAACATTGTTTGCAATGAGGTTTTCACAAATATTTAAACTATGAAGGATATAATAAATTTCACGCACATTGGAAAATACATTTTCAAATTGCTTTTAAACCGTCTTAGGACGGGCAGACATCAGATTCTAGTTAACTAATGGTCGGGCAAACCAACCAAGGACGAACTGTTCGTCCTTGGTTGCGTCACTCCATTTTCGAGGATGCCGTGATCAAGGCTGCGTGAATGGTGCCGCTGTGGAATGCACTAGACAAGGCTGCTTGGTTGTGGCCAGCCTATTCACGAGGAGGCCTTTGCTTATCACCCGTCTATAGATGTCAGGTGGCGTCGGCTGATGAACTGAGTATGTGGGGTTTCTGATGGCGTAGGTTGTTTTCGTAGTTTTCGCTAGATGGCGACTCGTGATGAAGATGGTGAGCAAGATGGCGCTGTAATGTATTGTATTAGGACCTTTATACAGCGCCTCTTAAGTACCTCACAGAAGTGCTAAACACGAGGCAAACAGTCAGATGAACAAGTGCGTTTTTAGTAGTCTAGAAAAAGCAGCAAAATCTCTAATGTTATTAGGGTCACGCAGCAAGAGTTGGAGGCCATTCCAGATGGGCGTTGTTTTGCCGTCACATGGCGTTGACAGAAGACAGGCCCGTTTGCGTTAGGATTACGATGGCGTGAACAGGACTTCGACAGGACAATACACTGCCTCGCCTTGACGCGTGCCCGTACGTGCTTTGCGCAATTCTGCCCTCATAAGAAAGAACAATGCATCCGCAAAAAGTTGATTTTGAGATAAATGCAAAAAACATAAACTGCTTGCTGCCAAGTAGATCCTATATTCATATTCATTTCTGCTTTTCACCAGCATATGTAACAAAAAGCTTCCATTTTAGGGAGAAATGAATTTTAAATATTTTTTCTCATAAATATTTTAAATGTCAGTAAATGTGTTTTACTTAGCTTTGAAGACCGACGACATAACCCAATAAGTATTAAGAACAGCGCATCTGCATAAAATCATGTTTTAGTGTGGAACAATTCAACAATTGACTCATATTTCAGGTCAATTATATCAAACAACATAGGCGTTATTTGTGGGGGTACGAGGGGTACGCGTACCCCTACTATTGTTTACGCGGGGGTATAATATCCCCACTTTTTAAACAATGCCAATCAATATTTTATTATTGAGCCTTCCCAGAGATCGCATTCTACGCCCTGCTTCGTGTAAGCATGTAAGAAATTGGTATCCCCACTTTTCATACCAAAGTTACGCGGCACGCCCCTGTCAACCATTATTTTAAAGATATGAAACCAGTTATATACAGCTTTAAAAATATTGATGTCGCCTATAATTGATCATATCCGACAATCAAAATAAAAGACTGGGATAGTAAACATGTCACAGGACAGATGAAGAACCACACTTACTAACCTGCATCTTAGGTCCACGACATCTGATGTCTTAATATCTTGCCAAAATTTTCTTCTATTTTTTGGCTTCAGAACGGTCAGTTTAGAAATGATGTCATCTTTTTTCTCCCGGGGAATTCCTCTCGCCATAGTTCTTGCATTTGGGTTTTGGACGCCTAATTTGCATATACGTGCAATTAAGATTATCTTTACTGCATGAACAATTATATAAAG
Organism: Allolobophora icterica; assembly: GCA_963556255.1. Taxonomy (NCBI): domain Eukaryota; kingdom Metazoa; phylum Annelida; class Clitellata; order Crassiclitellata; family Lumbricidae; genus Allolobophora; species Allolobophora icterica. The sequence continues at coordinate 24,202,830 of OY744608.1, forward strand.
AAAATTCTTCATACCGCTCACACTCCTCGTTACCCAGTTTGTAAATGACATGTTCACAGTCTTGTTGTCCTCGAGACCAAGGTCTTGGTCTCGAGTGCACTCGAGTTCGTTTTTAAAAGTCTTGGTCTTGGTCTTGGTCTTGAGGTTCAAGGTCTTGGTCTTGGTCTTGGTCTTGAGGTTCAATGTCTTGGTCTTGGTCTTGGTCTTGAGGTTCAAAGTCTTGGTCTTGGTCTCGCAAGACCAAGACCAAGACTGGCTGTCAATATGAACAGTCATTTAACAGAACTCAAGAATTCTGTATCAAGCCTGCTAGCATCATACGACCAATATCTATGGATGGATACAAGTCTTGTTGGTCAGGAAAACCCATTGGCAGCAGCAACAGTTATTCTGTATCAGACGGTGTGATAAACCATGGGAAGATTTCAAAAGGACTCACTATCTGTACATTTACATCCAGTGCTTGAAAAGCTTCTCTGTGTGTGTCAGCGACTTCAGCACCTGTAGAACGTATTTTTTTCACATGGCGGAATTTTTATGAGGCCCAGAAAATTCTGAGCGAATTGGTTTTTATAAAATACAAAAGGCATTTATAATAATTGTTTGCATGAAGGACTTTTGAATACAAATTCGGATTTCTCTGCAGTTGCATTTAAAGTTAATTTGCTTGAATAAAATAATAGACTCATGTTTTCATTAAAATAGCGAATATTCCGACTTGACAATTTTAGAAGTCTTGACCCGATTGCGATTTTTGGGGTCTTGGTCTTGGTCTTGAGGTTCAAGGTCTTGGTCTTGGTCTTGGTCTCGAGGTTCAAAGTCTTGGTCTTGGTGTTGGTCTTGAGGTTCAAGGTCTTGGTCTTGGTCTTGGTCTTGAGGTTCAAGGTCTTGGTCTTGGTCTTGAGGTTTAAGGTCTTGACAACAAGACTGGATGTTCATCTGCTTTATCACATTATGATCTAGAGATCATAACAGGAGACTACAACTTAAGGTTTGCCTGTAAAGTCATTATACATTTCTGTAGTAGAAATATCTGATGGGAAGTACGCCTGTTTGGGCATGCTCCCGACGATAGTGTGATATGGTTGGATGAAATTAATCAATGTGCAATCGAATAAAAAAAAAACCAGACGGATCCCGCACCCTCTGTACTTATCCTCTCCACACATTTTTATCATATCGTCTTTCTGACTCTTTCAAGTTAAATCATAAAAACCTCAACCGTGTAAACCTACAAAACAATCAGGATCTACCCGAATTATACCCCTAAGCCGTAATATTTCTGTTTAACGGCAGGCTTGAGCAAATTTACGGCTGGTTTTTCGGCTAGCCGTAAAAGAGCGTTAACTACCTATTTCGGCTAGCCGTAAAAGCGCGTAAACTACCTGTTTCGGCTATAAGCGCATCACTCATTAACACAGTAGGCCTAATACATTAGCCTATACATTAGGGCCTACTCTTAAATCGACAGGTGCGAGTTTGAAGAAGACACTGCATTTTTCACAATATTTATTAATCTTCACAATATTTATTAATCTCTTTACTGTGGATATATTCAAACGATAGATTACTCTTAATTGGTGAATTATCTTCAAAATGTCTACTGTTTCAAACGGGATGCATCATCGACTGCTTCCGAAAAGAATAAAACAAGTGGAACGACAGCGACACAGAGGGATGGATATATTAAAGAACGAATGGATAGATAGAGGGAGGGAGGGATTAATGCATGGAGTGATAGAGGGAAGGAGGGAGAAAGGTATGGATGGACGGGGAGATGAACAGATGGACGAACAGACAGTTCATTCACATTGATATATTTATCGGCTGATCATAGCGAACACATAATTTGATGGTACATGTAGATCTATACAATTTTGAAAATTACATGCCTAAGGAGAAAAATAAAATTAGCAGCTGGCCATAGGGGTCTACTGTACACGAATGAATCTCAGTCGGTCAATGGTAGAAAGATTTAAGCGTCTGTGTGTAAGCGCCCAAACGAGCTGAAGAGTAATTCATTCATTCTGAAAATTTATATAGCGCCCCTTCAGATACCTACTCAGGAGCGCTCCCAGTCCAGCCACGGCTAAAAAAGAAAGACTTAAGTGATTCATTAAACGCAGGCAAATTATTCAGAGGTAGTAATCGCAGTTCCAGTGGGAGCCCATTCCAAGTGGAGGGACCCACAACTGAGAAAGCCCGGCACTGCCCAGGAGAAGAGCGAGCACGTGGGACCAAGAGCTCCCCTCTGGTCGAGGAGCGAAGTGTCCGACGCGCAACGACGTCGGACGCCGGGCGTCAAAGGTCGCGAAAGTAAGATGGAGCTCAGCCTAGAAGACAGCGAGAGACCAAGGCAGCGATCCGATGATGTTAAGATTCTGCCTGAGTCGTGTTAGAAAAACTCTCCAAACTTCTTAGAAACTACATCCTCAATACCAACCCATAACCTTGTCACTTCTAATTACATTACTGGTATACTAATGATATCTGCATCCAAACTTGACCCTGTTCCTACATGGCTTCTAATGTCTCGAACCTAGATTCTTACCATCATCGTACCTTTTCTTATGCACCTTTCTCCCGCTACTGGCATACTTCCGTTCGCACAAAAGAGGACTAAGTGGGGTGGCAGATGCTATCCTTAGGCTTGGCACTGGCATACATGACATCATGATATAGAATATGTATTCTTGTGATCAGTGTTATTCTCATTACAGATCTTATTTTAGTTACATTTACAGTTATAGTTAATGGATTTTCATTTTAGTTTTTGTTGCAGTTATAATTAGTATTATTTTTAGTTACGGTTATAGTTATCGTTAACGAAATCATTTTATTTGTTGTTAACGAAAACATTTTCGTAAACGTTATCGTTAACGAGAATCACACTGATATTAAGACGCGTTACACAATTTACTTAGAGCTTCGAAAGGCTTTGAAGAATGGGTGCATTCAGCTTCATGAATACACAACGCTCCATATTCACCGACATCCAAGGCGAACATAGGCTATTAGTTGTAGCGCATTTTCACGTTCTCATGTTTGTCGATATTGCACTTCTCAATCAATCAATCAATCAATCAATCAATCAATCAATCAATCAATCAATCAACTTTTCAGCTTTTGTAACGAAAATAACTATGAATTTTCGTTAGTGTTATTTTCGTCATAGTTATAGTTACAGTTAATGATTTTTTTAGTTACAGTAAAAAATAATTTTTTACTGTAACTAAAAAAATCATAACTTATAGTCATCGTTAACGAAATCGTTTCATTTTCGTTAACGAACATTTTCGTTGCTGTTATCGTTAACGAGAATCACACTGCTTCTGATGCTTATAGCCCTGATAAATCCGAGCTCATCTAATCTGACCGCCCCCCTAAACTCTAACAGTGCACTGCACTGAACTCTTACTTTCCATTTTCTCCTCTTTACCATCCAATGCGTTTAGGTAATTCGCTCTGAAACCTAAAATAGCTGAGATTTTTCGAACGTGCTTGATTCACCTCAGAAAAATATCACAGCTTCGTTCTCCTTTGGCCTCAGCATCGCTGAAAACACCTACAGGAAGCCTAACTCTTATGATACTCGACTATTGGAACTCTGTACTCTGTAGTCTCCCTGGCTGCCCGCTGCTTCCTCTAACCAGAATAATACATCTTGCTAGAAAACTGTTTGGACTTTTGTTCCGAGCAGTGTTGTACTTCTGGTCCAAGACCACATCACAATGCTCTTCTTTCTATATACTGTTTCCCTGAATGTGAGCGCATCCAATTCTAATTGGCACTCCACGTGTACAAAGCACGTGGATATCATCTGCCATCATACTTATCTTCCATCGTTACACCCTTTAGCTCTCTTAAAATGCGATCTTCTCTTCGATATGTCGGAAAGGATGTTGTTCCTAGCCTACGTTTTTGTCTTTGACCAACAACAACAACAATAATAATATTAATAATAAAAATAATAATAAAATAATAATACTAATAACAATAACGGAGGACGAGGCCTGATTTCCTGGAAATGACATATCAACAAATTAATATCTAAGTCCCCGAGGGATCATATGTACCTTGGGGCAAAAATAATAATAATAATAATAATAATAATAATAATAATAATAATAATAATAATAATAATAATAATAATAATAATAATAATAATAATAAAAACAACAACAACAATGACAATTTATATGCCGCCGTAAAACAGCCATGCCTCACAATCAACAAACGGCAGGGTAGGCCTTGTTCATTCACAGTTGATGGTTTTTGCATCTCGAACTCTCTATACCTCCTCGTCCGATCGACACTTTCTTTCGTTCTAAAACGAAACACCGCTTCCAGTCTGCTTAGGTTTCTTAATGATTGCCCGGTTTCAATGTGCACATGCACTTCTGACCTTTGTAAGAAGGGCACTATCAAATAACACTAAAGCAACCAGTACAATTGCGTATTTTATTACACATAAACACACAGACTTGCTAACATCATTTTTGACCGAAATGTGTTACAGATGAGGCGACAAAAGAAAAGTATGTTGCACATCTAAATGGCTGATTGTTATTAAAGCAGTTCTATACGAAAAACCGTAATTCAAATCACGCAATCAAAAGAGTAAAAGATCATCGCGATCGATACGGTACATTATTCATTTGAACATTTATATAGCGCCCCTTCACGGGGCTACTCAGAGGCGACATTAGGTCGCTATTACACTATGTAGCCTCCAAAAAATTTATTACAACGTCTACCAGGCACCAACCATACTTTAGCTTGCTAAGACGATCGGACAAGTTATAAGCGAAATGTTTTGAATACATAATATAAGAATGGCTGGAATCGGAGTTTAAGATGTTGCTTTTTCGTTATTTACAATAAATTTCATGGATGAGCGATTGATATCGAAGTTGCTGTTTTGAGAGACGTTGATGGACGTTGGTGTAGAATCTCTTAATCTGATCAACACTAAGTATTAAAAATTACTAATCTCCGTCTCCACTACCGATGGGAGGTGTGTCTTCTCCACCGGGGGGTGGCGTGTCTCCTCCGGGGGGTGGTGTGTCTCCTCCGGGGGATGGTGTGTCTTCTCCTCCCGGGGGTGGCGTGTCTTCTCCTCCGGGGGGTGGCGTGTCTCCTCCGGGGGATGGTGTGTCTTCTCCTCCCGGGGGTGGCGTGTCGTCTCCTCCGGGGGGTGGCGTGTCTCCTCCGGGGGATGGTGTGTCTTCTCCTCCCGGGGGTGGCGTGTCGTCTCCTCCGGGGGGTGGCGTGTCTCCTCCGGGGGATGGTGTGTCTTCTCCGGGAGGTGATGTGCCATCTCCTCCTGGAGGTGGTGTGTCTTCTCCTCCGGGGGTTGATGTGTCTCCTCCGGGGGGTGGTGTGTCTTCTCCTCCGGGGGGTGATGTGTCTCCTCCGGGGGGTGGTGTGTCTTCATCTGTAGGGTTTGGTGTGTTCAAAGGGGTTGGTGTGCCTCCGTCGCTGTCTGTAGGATTTGGTGTGCCTCCGTCACTGTCTGTAGGGGTTGGTGTGCCTCCGTCACTGTCTGTAGGGGTTGGGGTGCCTCCGTCACTGTCTGTAGGTGTTGGTGTGCCTCCGTCACTGTCTGTAGGGGTTGGTGTGCCTCCGTCACTATCTGTAGGGGTTGGTGTGTCTCCAGGGGTTGTGGTTTTTCCGGTTCCAGATCCTCTATTTCCTCCAGATTTTCCTGGTTTTTTAGTACTTCTTATTCCTCCAGGTTTTTTTGTTGCTCGGGGTCTACTTACACCACCAGATTTTTTTGTTGCTTTGGTTCCACCTATACCACGAGGTTTTGTTGTCGTTCGGGCTCTACTTACACCACCAGGTTTTGTTGTTGTTCGGGCTCTACTTACACCAGCAGGTTTTGTTGTTTTTCGGGCTTTACTTACACCAGCAGGTTTTGTTGTTTTTCTGGCTCTACTTACGCCACCAGGTTTTGTTGTTGTTCGAGTTGTACTAACGCCACCAGGTTTTGTTGTTGTTCGAGTTGTACTTACACCACCAAGTTTTGTTGTTGTTCGAGTTGTACTTACACCACCAAGTTTTGTTGTTGTTCGAGTTGTACTAACGCCACCAGGTTTTGTTGTTGTTCGAGTTGTACTTACACCACCAAGTTTTGTTGTTATTCGAGTTGTACTTACTCCTCCAGGAGCTCTCATGCCTCCAAAAGTATCTAATGTGCAAATTAAGAAAACAGCATTTAAATGTAAGCGACATTAGTGTAAAAAAAATCTCCAGGAGCTTATTGAGAGGGAATTTTGAACTTTTAAAGGTATAAGCTTATTCGAGTCGGTTCCAGGTTTGTGTATAAATGGAATCCATGGTAATTCGCACTTCGAGTAGTAGCACTGGTATGACATAATTACAGTTGTTCAAAATATGATATATGGACAAGGAAGTGGCTAAGCGTTTGAAGGTCATCGCTCTGTCTTACATGACTTTCCAGCGTTAGTCGTCAAGGACTGAAACGCCGCAAAGCCAGCATGTCAACAACAATGCAAGAAGCGGAAGTCCCTGATTTATAGGTGAACTATAGCTTTAAAAATCATTTTTGAATCCATCTGACCCACCAAGATTAAAGTCTAATCCAGCGACGTCGATAGCAACTTTGTTACAGCACACAAGTCACACTCTTGTGTTTGTGCTTACGAGTTGTGCTTATGGTGTAATTTTCTCGGTTAATTATTCATACTATTCGCATGTATTCGGCGCTCATTGTGTGTTCGGACTTCTAGGCCTATACTGTATCAGATTCTGCAATTTATGAGTTAGATATCTACTTGGCCGAGACTAGTTGAAACACATGACTCATAAGCAGTGCTGTTCTTAAGCCGGAACGCGCCGGAACGGCGTTCCGGCACCTTTTCTCAGGCAATAAAAATAATTTATTTTTTAATATTTTAAACAATAATTTAGTTATTTTAATTTTATTTCAGTGTTTTGAACTGTTTTCAGTGTTTATTGAGACCCTCCCAACCCGGAATTTTAGCCCGCCCATAATTATTTCGCTCAGGAACCTTTTTTCCAGAAAAAGCACTGCTCATAAGTAGGCCTACCTGAATGGTTTCTTAAAATCAATAGAACGCACTGAACAGGTAATGAATGCATTAAACTCTTTGCAAGTCAACGAGAACGCTCGAGAATCTAATAACTAAGCTAATTACAGTATGCGAGGCAAAACTAAAGTCTTCATCAAGGGTTGGACTACGTGTTAAGTCGAATGATTTTATTGCCCGCTGGTTCCGATAACCAGTAAATGTTATGCCGTTATAATTAAAGATCATGGCAAAAGTGGTGTTAAACCTAAAAATGATATAGCAATCTAATTTAAATTAAATTTTATTGGTGGCGTTGAACCTAAATAATATCATGACGAATATTGTGCTCATAAGTGTGGCGTAAAGTGTGGGCTACAATTGTAGATCCTAAATATAACTTAAGAAATTAGAAATCATTATTTTGAGTGAAAAAGGTGAACACTTAAAACTTCTTCATTTAGCACTTATTGAAAAATTATTAAAAAGTAATTACATTAAGGATTACAGTCGGGAAACGGAACCAGGCGCTATATAAATCATTAGATTAGAATAGGTTAGGTTTTATTTTCGGCAATTGCACACACTGTGACAAATATTTTCTATTAGCCTAACGTGCACATCATATTTGTTGAAACCGTTTTTTCGTTTTTTCTTTAAAAAACTTGTTTTTTCGTTTTTTATTTTTCTTATCGTGTTTTCCGTGTTTTATTTTTTGCATATAACTTTATTTATTTATTTACTGTGCGTTACTTTTCTCATTTTCTGTTTAATTTTTTTTCTCTGATGTCTCTAACGTTGTCTCCGTACTTTCAAGCATTCAGCTAATTTACGTCAATATTTACGTCATCATTTGAGAAATAAATTCTTTTTGAAATACCACAGTACAAGAAATAAAATTGTTAAAACTTATTTCTAAGTAATCTAAAATGCCAAAGGAATAGGGTGCGGAATGGATTCAGGTTACTTTGATAAACGAGAAAGACAACACTCAGCATTGGCTAAATTGAAATGCATTTACTGTGAGAGAATTTACACTTTATATAGTTAAGGCCTACCTACAAAGTTTAGTTTTTATTTGTGTTAGCTTAGTCAGCATGGACTTAACTGGACTTATGTTCACGATATAAATTTGAAAAGAGTTCAATATTTTTATTTCTCAATTTCTTATTAAACCAAACTAGCTTATAAGAAATAAAATAATTATTGTTGTAGATTTATGTTATTTAGTGTTTACTAATAAAGTTGTGTTATTTGCTAATTATATTCTCATTTTAATTAGCAAACAACACAACTTCATTAGTAAACACTAAATAACATCAATCTACAACAATTATTTTATTTCTATTTAAGTGAGTGATCTTTTCTGTTTAGACAAAGATAGGTTATTAGTAATCTGTCACTCTACCACACTATATACCCGAATAATGGAAACCTACTATTTTGACAGTTTCTGCCGCTGAATTCCGGTGTACAGTTGCAAACGTAAGTGCTGTTAACGTTCTGGCATGTTCCATTGTTTTCGCAAGGACCTGAGCTGCACGCGTCGGTTGAAGGTTGGACTGACGCACCGTCGTTAAAGGTACCTAATATTGGTGCAACAACCAACGTGAATGATTCTAGTCTCTGCTATTTTTTCTGTGAATCATCTACACTGGGTAAGGACGTTTTTGTAATATGTTATAATCATTACAAAGGGGTTGTCATTAGGTATGCAAATAATCTAAAATTTAAGGAAAGAGTTCCTTGAAGCATTTAACAGCTTATTCAATTAAATTTGGTCAAGTAGTTGCTATGTACATGAATTTGTCACTATTGCCAAAGTAGAATCTGTGTGGTGCTGTGTGTGAAGGTACGAGGAATTTTTAACAAGGATTGTAAAGTGTTAGCCTGTTGTTAGAAAATGCGTATCTTCTAACTAGTTCACACTTACCTATCAAAAGCAAAGCGAAGAGTCCGGTTAGTTCTAAACTAGGCGACATATCTCAGTTAACTTCTTGCTGAGAGAGACCATCTGAAAACAACAGAAATCTTGTCCTATGTCTATTGATCTCTGCAGCAGACACAGAGCACTCGTTACAAGACTGTCATACGCAGCTGCCTTTATATAATTGAAAGCTGTCGGAATTTTTCATGACTGCATACCCTTGGTCCACAAACATGGTATTTATTTATTACTAATAGGGCCTACTAAAGAGGACGTATTGCCAAAACACGTGGGCGCTACAGATTGTTTTGCGAAGAGTCTCCAAGTGACAAATATGGTTCAGGGGGCTTTCACCTCCGGACGATTCACCTCTAGGGGTATTCACCTCCGGACGATTCACCTCCGGACGTTTCACCTCCGGACGATTCACCTCTAGGGGCTTTCACCTCTAGGGGCTTTCACCTCTAGGGGCTTTCACCTCCAAATGTAAAATGAGACCTTTTGAAGAGATTTATTTACGCCGAAAACATAACAGACAACATACAAACTACCTTACCTCGTTTAGAAGCGCCGTATTCCAACAAATCAGACATTTTGTCAGACGACAAGTTCACTTTTGAATGTCTGTTTCTCTTGTTGGATGCTTAAATACTGCACACCGTGGTTTATATAATTACTTCTCGTTAAGAGCCTACAATTTAGAAATTGTTCCATATCTTCTTATCTAAATTCATTTCTTATGCGCCTATGGTTAATTATGGTTAATTAGGGCATACAGTCACTGGCGCGCGAATTGGTCTGTCCTTATCATCTGCCGTTATCAGGTTATTTGGTGTCTACTTAGCTAGGTTCATTGTCTTCTTATCTCAATTCATTTCTTGTATTCGAAATCTGCTTCATTAGTTGCATAGTTTGCATGTTGACACTATGAAATCTACTTCATTGCTTAGTGATAATTAGTTTCATAGTTTGTATGTTGTCTGTTATGTTTTCGGCGTAAATAACTTGCGTAAATAAATCTCTTCAAAAGGTCTCATTTTACATTTGGAGGTGAAAGCCCCTAGAGGTGAAAGCCCCTAGAGGTGAAAGCCCCTAGAGGTGAAAGCCCCTAGAGGTGAATCGTCCGGAGGTGAAACGTCCGGAGGTGAAACGTCCGGAGGTGAATACCCCTAGAGGTGAATCGTCCGGAGGTGAAAGCCCCTGATACCGACAAATATACCTATAAATAGTTTTAACAAAAGGAATATGTGGTCTACTTAAATCATATCCATCTAGCATCATTAGTTTGTTTACAACTGCCTAGGCAAAAAATTTAAGAGCAGATATGAAATATGAATTCAGCCGAAGATTGCGACGAATTGTTTTGCTGAGACGGTTGGCTGAATTCCTAGTCACGACGACAGAAGAAAAAATTGAATTGGAGAGGCATGGATGAATCATTTTCCGCAAATAGACTTAATTACGGTTTGGTTTTTGGTGCGCCATCAGAGGATGCCGTGTGCATTAGACACCGGCGTGATAGAAGTTACTAAAATTACAGTTTAAATTATTGCGGCTTTCTGCGGATGAATACAAGCAATTAAGAAAGAAATGGGTGATAGGGTAGGGCCTCTCGGGTGGCTGACTGCGCGTGTGGGACAGCTTCGCTGAGTCAGACATAATAACGCTTCAAAATCAATTGAAATTCTATCTCTTTTGTAACTTTTAATAGGCCTACCTAAACCTACGCTGGCAACTGGCATTTTGAAGCACCCTAGAAGTAGCTCGCTGACCACAATGCTGTACAAATTCTCGTCAATGCATTACATTGTTTAGATAACTACTAAGTAAAAAAACCAACTACAGTCACCACTGCAGTTAGATAAGTTTGACGGTCTTTCAGTGGTCTATTTAACAAACGCAGTGCCTTAATTTAGTGGCGTGTAGAATAATTATTCTTCTTCATCGTCCTTTCTTCATCAATTTCTAATGTATTCTATTAATAAAAGGTAACTTGTTTGCTTACTTATTTACTTACTGTTTGGCTGACTGACCTAAGCAATCCTTAATGGTCTTTTTTTTGACGAAATTTATTACCTTTTTCTTCTTAAACTCACTTTGCAGTTTCTTCCGCAATATATATGATCGATTTGGTAACTGGGGATTTACACGCGACGACACAATAAAGACACGAATCACGACTACAGTCTGCGAGGCATTCGACATTGTTGTGTAAACATAGTGTAAACAGCTAGAGCTGTAGTGGTAAAATTACAGGTGGGTACACGCTAACGGTCAGTTTTCCGAAACAAATTAGAGCTGAGTACACGCTAACGGTCAGTTTTCCGAAACAAATTAGAGGTGAGTACAAATATTTTGTGAGGTCAGTATACGTTTACACAACAATGGGCTCCCAGTAGCGCTGCACCTGACCCCAATTGATTGCTCTTCTCTCTTCCACTCTTGCCTGAAAACTGCCTTATTTGACCGGGGTTGGACTGGGAGCGCTCCTGAGTAGATAACCTTGAAGGGGCGCTATATAAGACCTCTGTAATAATACGGTGTCTAGAGGTGAGTATACGCTGTATACCATCGTGTATACCCTCGACTACAGCCCTGTGTGTAAACATAAATCAGAACACACGTCAGCCTCAACTACCTCTTTACAGACGGTTTTGTTTTGGTATGTTAGAGAACTGAGTAAACATCAGTCAGAAAAAACGTAGGATTGTCAACTACTTCCTTACACACGTTAGATAGCTCAAGGGAGTAAACACCATTCGGAAAACATGTAGGCGTCCATTAGGCCTAGTCCCCGGCGCCGCCGCCATCCGCCGCCGCCGCTAAGCCCTCAAGTCGAAACCAGTCGCTAAGCCATCGACTGCTAGCGACTTCGTTCACTTAATATTTTGCTTGTTATTTTAATCGCGAATTTCGATTTGACGAAGACATCAGCAGCAATACATCGAGCAACACTTACAATACAATACAATATAACAATCATCGTTTGTTGAGGAAAACAAGTGATATGCCGCAACTTGGCATAGGCCTATTATAAGAGAGTTTGCTCTATTAGTTAGAGTTCTTATATAAAATATGGAGGATATAGTTGTTGTCTGTTTTTGGGAAAGTGAATATAAGTATTCTATTACGAAGAGGGTGCTGATGATTACAAAGAGGGGGAATAAGCAGGGTGAGAATTGTCGGGGTTGGGGGTTCAACCCCTAGTCTTTCTTAGGACCCCACAGTTAAGTCTTCATTGTACACCCAGGGGTCGTTTTCAAGCCCTCAATTTTTTGCTGGTGTGATTTAACATTATTTGATTGTGAATCTTTGACAAAGTGGAAAAATTTCCATGGTGCACATGTATGCATTTTTGAGTTTTCTCAACAAGGGAATTGATTTTGATTCGAGTTTGACTTGCAAAACTGCTAGCGTTGAAATTAGCTGCTTTCAAATTTCGCTGACATCAGTTTTCAAAATAGGAATAAAATGTTCAACTCCACATGGATCAAAGTCTAACCCCAGTCTTTCTTCTGCAATTCTCACACTGGGAACAAATACCGGAGTGCATGATTCTCGTTCTCTGCTACTGCCTGAAGTAGCAGTATCGGCCAACTGGTTGGCCATGAGATCGGGTACTGCTAAAAATCCTCCATGGTTCATTGAGTCCATTCGAATTCACATTAATATTAATTTCACGGTAGTCGTTCTGTCTCCTGTCAGCATGCCCCCATGGAGCGGAGCCCATATTCCCTTATTGGACCCATATAGAGCTCATAATTTATGGGTTCCATCTAATGCCCACGGGAATGATGGCACAGTCAGTATAGTATGTGATAAAATGCATTATATTGTTAGGTAATCAGGTATGTCCAATAGACATACCTGATTACATGATAAGTCGATAGTAAGTTGCTAAGTCAGTCGATAAGTCTAAGCGACTTAGTCAGTCGATAAGCATGCGACTTAGTCGACTGAGTCGCTAAGTCAGTCGCTAACTCATCAAGTCAGTCGCTAACTCCTTAGCGACTGACTCCGGGGACTAATTAGGCCTACTTCCTTACAGACTTTAGAGAACTCGAATGAGTAAACATCAATCTGAAAAACTGTAGGCCTAGGCCTCAACTAGTCATACTTCCTTACATAAGATAGAGAACTCGACTGAATAGCATGCGATAATGGTTCACAGATATTTTGAAAACACTGAGCGTATCTAAACGGGTATAAATCATATTGTTTGTGCAAGCAGCACGTCAATCCAATACAGTACCGGTAGCCAGTGATGTAGTCGAGTTCACCTAAGCCGAGTCCGAGTCAAGTCCGAGTCCATCTAAGCCGAGTCCGAGTCGAGTCCGAGTCCTGAGGTGTTCGAGTCCGAGTCCGAGTCCGAGTCACTAAAGATCGAGTCCAAGTCCGAGTCCGAGTCCAAGTCCATCTTCATCAAAATACACTGAACCACGCAATTCAATGCGATAGAAAAATAACTTAAGTTACATAACCATGCATATATGTGGAAAGAATAATAAAGAATAATGCATAATAATTGTTAACGTAATTTACCCAAATTTCACATTAAAAACACTAAATTAAATAAAGTTTTGTTCGATAATTTGGCACGATCATGAGGACACATAAAAATTCTTCCACTGCTAAACTTGTGTTCAGTAGGTAGGTACTAAATGCCACAAGTGCAGCCGTGGAATATCACGTCCTCGCTTCTTCTCTACACTGGAAAGGGCGATACAAAAGTTTCTTATAATTCGAAGCGATAAATTAATAACTCCATCATCCATGCACGGTTTAGCATTATAATTGAAGATATATCATGTATTTAGCTCGTGGCGCTTCGGCGTGAAAATTCCGGCACAGTATCAATACTGTAGTCGGGAGCGCCTCTGAGTAGTAGTTGACTTCAAGAGGCGCTATAGAAATATCCGGAATAAATAAATAAATTAAATAAATAATAGTATCCATGTACTTAGTAAGTACTACTTACATGGCGGGACAGTTATACTGTAAAGTATTTTAAGTACCCAAAAAATTGATCTGTTACTATCTGTCAGATTTAAACAATTGCATATTAGGACAGTTCTCAAATAATATAGGCCTATGCTGCACAGAGTCAAAGGCAACAGTACGTAAATGCAGTGGAGACTGTTCAAGATGGACAATCCAAGACACGAGAAAACACGATTGACTCGAGCTGAAGTGCGATAGCGTCGTACCTCTACCTTACATGTTTGCTTATTTAAACCCTATCTAACAAAACTCTAATCTTGACTGAATAATTATGTTTTTAATTCCTCTAGTAATCGTTTGCACATTTAATTTCCAATAAAAACACTAATAAATCCGCGATTAAACTGTAGAATGAGTTGCAATAACCATAAACAATGAGTTGATCTTATTGATATGATCCAGTCTGATCTTGTGCTTTATATAGCACGGTGATTTTCACTCTTCATTTGTACTAGCATCAGTATTGCTCAGGATTGCTCTTAAAATAAATTAAAAACACTATTTAAACTGAGAAGATTGTCATCAATATCGTAAAAACCTTACTCTAACACAGTCTGGGGTTCTTTTAGTATTCTACATGACCTGCTCTAAATAATAATTTGCAAATGATGTATATTATAGATGCATGTGGTAAATGCCTATGTTTGTTTCTGTAGGGCAATGACAATTCTTCTTGGTAGCAATTGCTCTGGGTCCTCCCTCATGACGTCGCAATCGTAATAGTAATCTCCAAACTTCGAAAGCTCCACTCGAAGGCCAAGCGCAGGGCAACAACCTATTCACGAACGCTGCGTGAAATTAGAAGGTTTTCAAAGAGTAGTCCAAAGGAGGTCCGAGTCCGGTTACCAGAGGGGCCAGATCAAGAGAAGAGAAAGAACAGCTGTGAAGGCGGATGTCGTTTAGGGCGTGAACAATTGGAATGCGGATGATCAGATAAGTCAGGGTGGTAGGAGTTCTTGAAAAGATTAGGCTTCAGTTTTGAGTGGAAAGCCCGGGGTGATAGATAGAGAGCACGAGGAGGCGGAAGGAGGACGGTGCCAATGATTATGCAATATATTAAGGTTTAATAAAGACAAGTCGTAATTACTTTGAGGCAGAGCTTTTTTTCAGCCGGAACGCGCCGGAACGGCACCTTTTTTCAGGTACGTACTAAAAAATAATTTAGTTATTTTAATTTAATTTCAGTGTTTTGAACTGTTTTCAGTGTTTTTTGAGACCCCTCCCAACCCCCAATCCTGTTTTTCTCGGGATTTTAGCCCGCCTATAATTATTGCGTTCCGGAACCTATTGTTCCGTTGCGGAACCTTTTTTTCCAGAAAAAAGCACTGCTTTGAGGCATTTTTATTTCTCAAAAACAAGTATTTTTATGCAACCACAAAATACAACATTTTAATCAAATCAATGATTATCAATCAATCAAGCATTTATATAACGCCCCTTCAAGGACGCTATTCAGAGGCGCTCCCATCCCAACCTCGGCGAAAGATAAGTCTTTAGAGCAGAGAAGAAAGCGGTGGACGAGTCTTGAGGAAGAGACCGTGGCTCAGGAGAAAGCCCATTCCAGATTGTGGGTCCAGCGACAGAGAAAGCGCGCTGCTGCATAGTAGCGGTGCGTGCGAAAGGAACAGAGAGACCACCACGGGTGGCAGAGCGAAGAGAGCGGTGACCAGGTGGAACAGAGACACGAGAACAGAGTTCACGCAGATAAAAGGGAGCACGGCCACGCTGACATTGCCAGACAATGGAGGCAACCCAGTAAACAATGCGTTGCGAGAATGGTAACCAGCGCAGCCTATATAGTAGCCTACGTGAAATATTTCTATACGTTTGACGCCATTTGTATCCTGTGAAAGAGATAGTTCGTCGCTATTGGACCGGTACGTTGTTGGGCTATAGCTGATGGTCGATTCCGCCCTAAAGACCCTTCACCCTTTCTCAACCGAGTCAAACGTTTTTCGTTTGCTCACCACAGACGTAATTCTGCGGGTCTGTGGGTTGACAGTCCTTCTGGGAACATGTCCTCTTCTATGTAAGTGGACGAAACTAAAGAGTCATCTGAGGCCACGATTGCACAAAACAGAACACGTCTGAAACACAGTGAATCCGTGACGAAAACGGAAAATAATTCAGGCACCCAGACTTCGAAACAACTATGCCATAACTATCAGGTTATTTACAAACATAATCTGTGTAAATCACATAGTGACGAACCAACGAAAGATATGCGATCACATCGGTCATTGATATGTGTAAGTATCACAGACTTGTTTAAAACAATAATAGTGACTTTTCATTTAATTTGCAATTGTCATGTAGCCCATCTATTTAAGCGATAAAACTATAGCGTGCGCATGAAACGAATTTTACATAAAATTTATGACGATGTCGTAAGACAGAACTAAGAACAAAGAGAGCAGCTAATCGTGGATTAAATCCTGGGATACTGAGCGACACCAGTCTAACGGACCGCCGTATCTCTGGATGGTTACGGCCGGCCATAAGGTTCGAGCGATCATCAAGGCAGAGATCGTGGCCATGCGAATACGAACCCTTCTACTACACTACATTATAAAACGCCACCACCACAAACATATAAGTCAATCAGTTTCGCATGAAAGATCTTTGATACTATTATATCGGTTCCAAAACTTCACAAAAGATCCACGTGATCATAACGCATAAATTTTAAAACAAGACAACTGCACAAAAGTCTGTTAATGTGGTAAGAAATTACCAATGTCGAGTTTATCAAATATAAAATAGTCGCAAATCAAACTTGGTTATATACTAGGACAACAAATAACAAAGTCTAAGTCAAAGGGCAAGTATACGTGATTTAGTTATACCATATAGGGCATATAGCTATTATTTTCTGAATAGATGTTCGTGAAATAATAAAACGTGTATTGTTTGAAAGCATAGCATTGCAAATAATGCCTTATACATTTTGTCGTCAGTTCACTTTGGGTTGAGATTGGAAAGGCACTCGTCGTGTGCTGGCAGAGGTGTCGGCGGATGCTTCGACCTCACTAGGCAAATCCCAAACCATCTCCTCCGTCACCACTTCCTCCCGATCCATCTGGTGGTTCTGTTGCTCCGTGTCCTCCTCCTCCCCCACCTCCACCACCACCACCTCCTCCTTTACTTCCACCATTGTGTGGCACGCTCGGAGGTTTCGTAGGTTTCGGAGGTTTCGTAGGTTGGGTAGGTTTTGTAGCTTTCGTAGGATGCGTAGGTTTCGTAGGTTTAGGTTTTGTAGGTTTCGTAGGTTTAGGTTTTGTAGGTTTCGTAGGTTGCGTAGATTTCGTAGGTTTTGTAGGTTTCGTAGGTTTCGTAGGGTTCGTAGGTTTCGTAGATTGAACTAAGTTTAGAAATACAGACAAACGAACAGTATAAGCTATCGATCATTGCAACGTCAGCACTAGTCAAGACTCAGTAGCGTCGAGTCCATCCGCACCGGAACCAGGATGGACCTCTTTTGGCTAGCAGGAAGAACTCCCTTTTGAAGGGAGCGATTACACAGGAAAATAAGGGACGGCAGAGAGACATGGAGACATTGTGTTGGTATGGTGCCTTGCATATTGATCTCTTCATATTCATTCATATATTTTTTGCAATTTTGTTAACTTAAAAAAATTAATGTCTTTAGTTGAAGTCAGTGAAAGTTACTCACTAATTGTGCAGTTTTGTCCAGAGTAGCCGTGAGTGCAGTTGCATTGATATCCTGTTTCATTGCTCTGACACTCGCCGTTCACACAAGGATTTGGTTGACAGTGATTCTGTGTTGCATTTGGTGCTAACAAAAACGACATTGTATCATAATATTATGCTGATAATACCGTTGGCATTATGTTGGTTAGTCGGTGCGTGCCTCTGATTCAAGTATTGACGTCTTGCATATTAATCTCTTCAGATTCATTCATACATTTTCGCATTTTTTTAACTTAAAATATCTTAAATTGAAAAGAAGTCAGTGAAAGTTACTCACTAATTGTGCAGTTCTGTCCAGAGTATACTGTGAGTGCAGTGCCACTGATTCAAGTATTGACGTCTTGCCTATTAATCTCTTTATATTCATTCATTTTTTGCAGTTTTGTTAACTTAAAAATGTCCTTAGTTGAAAAGAAGTCAGTGAAAGTTACTCACTAATTGTGCAGTTTTGTCCAGAGTAGCCGTCTGTGCAGTTGCATTGATATCCTGTTTCATTGCTCTGACACTCGCCGTTCACACAAGGGTTTGGTTGACAGTTATTCTGAGCTGCAATTTGTGCTAACAAAAAGAGCATTCATTGCGTCATATACAGTGCTTTTTCAGCCGGAACGCGCCGGAACGGCCTTCCGGCACCTTTTTTCAGCTACTAAAAATTTATTTATTTACTTTAACAATAAAAACAATAATTTTGTTATTTTGATCTAATTTCAATGTTGTGACCTGTTTTCTGTGTTTATTGAGACCCCTCCCAACCCTCAATCCGGTTTTTCTCTGGATTTTAGTCCTTCTGTAATTCCGAAACCTATTGTTGAGTTCCGGAAACTTTTTTTTAGAAAAAAGCACTAGTAGTATATATTACTCGTGCGGAACTTAACAGCTGTGAGTCTGAATCACTGAAATAGTAATTTCTTTACAACTTCTTTCTATAGCTGTGACATTTCAATTAGCATCTAATAGACACTAGCTTAAACTGCAACGTAGAGCGCTGATTAAAGCGTGTGTTTCGGCGGCATCGCCAGTTACGCTCAAAACAATAAGTCGGTCATATATGGCGTCAGAGTGTTCGCCACTTGAACCTTTGAGGCTTGACATGACCTCCAGGAGTGCCAAGAACCCATTTAAATTTTTCAGTTTGATTCCGTCTGAAAAGTCAAGCCATCAGTGAGCTTACAGGGACTGATCAAATAAAACAAAAAGCAGTGCACAAATTTCTACAAGCAAACTGTATTTACAATAATATTATCAAATTATGAAATTTTTCATCATTGGTTTAACAATGAATATTAAATATAGTTCCTTGGCTATTTGTGAACAGAAGGATGATAGAAGAGTTGCTGAAGACTCAAATACTTTTCACAATTTTCATTGAAACGCTTGTAATACGCACCTGAAAGCATGCAGAAAGAGAAGCAAACCGCCAGTCAGTATTGCTGTCGACATTTCTCAGTCTTCTTGCGCCTGTTGAACCTAACGCTGAATCTCTTCTCGTTCTGGTTTCTTCAGTTGTCTCAGTGACCGTTGTACGATTTGTAAAACGATGCACTCATGAGAAGACCGCCGCCCCTTTTATAATGGAACACTCCTAACATCGTGCCACTGCCAAACAATCAATTTTCTATTTGTGTACTATGTCTTAGATTACGCAAGTTAGTTATTGAAGTTTCTAGAATGGTACAAAATTGGCGCCCCGCTTGGTTGCGTCTGCTGCAAAACACCCACGACAGTTGACGTAAACAAGCCAAGAAGCCATAGTTCACATTTGATCAACGCTTTAAAGACTGTCTCAGTGAAGGACTATTTGATTAAAGTCCTACTGTGTGTAATGTAATGTAATGTAAATCTCCGTAATTTCTCAGCGCCACACAAAAGCCACGTCAGGAAGACCAGCTTATTCACCGGCGCTATATCAAATCAAGTCCTCAATAGCCCATCAATGTGCACATCACATATATCACGTGGGATTCAAGTGCGTTCCTATTTATTGACAAAAAATGGAGGCTGAAAGAGTGATTAAAGATAGAGATACCTTTCCTAATTTCCACTTAATCTTTCTTAAAGGCACAACATAGAAATCCTATTCTAAATTGATCGATTATCGGCTTATGCGAATGCCATGCGGTAGACTGTTCTATATCTCTTTCACCTTTCTTGCTCTTTCTTGTCTTCTTTTCATTCATCATCGCCTCTTACGGTAGGCAAGTCAGTGTCCGATTTGTCAGGGGTCAGAGGGTTGGACCCCAGCTTCTCTTTTGACTCCACTACTTCTAGCCTTTGGCCGACTCCCGGGGGTCGGCTTTGACCCCTCAAATTCATAACCCACATGTATTATTTATATCGAGTTCCGACCCCTACGTGCAGAAAAACAGCCCCGGCAATTAATGTGAAGAAACCAATAAGCCGTAGTTCACATTTAGAGCAACACAACACTTTAAAGACTGTTTCAGTGACTTCAAGCTTGGTTGAAGTCCTACCGTGTGTAATGTAACTTATGTAAATCTCTTCTTTTCTGCTTCTGCTTCTTTTTTGACAACTTGAAACCAGAGGCAAGTCTCGACTCACAAAAGGTATTGCTTATTTTTGAAACGCTCTAATCACTTGGACCCGCGCACATGATTCATTGTTTTGATACGTCATTCCCATCGTAATAAGTAGGCCTACTGCTAAATAAATTAGCTAAGGCAGTGACCTGCAATCATAAGCGTATTTTGTGGGAGGTACGAGGGGTAACCGTACCCCAACTTTTGGACTGGGGGTACCGTATACCCCACTTTGAACAATGCCAATTAATATTTTATTATTGTGCCTTACCAGTGATCGCAGTCTCGCCTTTCTTCATGTATGTAAGAAATTGGTACCCCCCCACTTTTTAGACCAAAGTTACGCCCCTGCCTGCAATCTCTTTAATCAGTATTAACTACTTTTGTGACCTGATTTTCCACTTTGTTTGACACGACTGAACTGTGAATGCAGTCCGAAATAACTTTACCATTGGACTACAAAGATGTTTTGTCAATACGAACGCAAAAACATTACTAATAACCTAGTAACTGTAAGGCTATGCGCCAAAGCAGACAACAAGGGACAATAGAATTTTACCAAGAGGTATAGGTCTACTTAAATCATAGGCTAACGCAACAAACTACCATCAATAGTTTGTTTACAACTATCCAAGCAAAGTTTAAGCATAGACGAGTCATTTTCCGGTAATATGTCACATTCACTAATTGAAGAAGCAAAAAAATTTTTTTTGCAAATTACATTGATTTTTGTTTGAAGCAAATCTTGAATATTTCTATTTCACTAATATATATTTGGTTTTGCACTAATATGTAAAATTATGAAGTTTTTAGCAGAAAGAAAATAGCCCTACGAAAAACGGAGTGGAATGTTTGTCCACTCCGTTACTCCGTTACCAAAACATATGAGCTATTTATATATAGTAGACAGCTTCCTACTGCGTAGTTTGACATGCCAATATGTTCTTAGTATTAATGTTTATAAAATAAATGTAAAAGAAATTACAATACAAATGATTATTTAATTCCATCACATTTTAAATTTTGTTAAGAAGTTCCACTCCGTTACCGAAAGAAAAATAGGGAATCTAATCAACGTATAGTTGACTGTATTTTTTTTTGGCCAAATAACAAAATAAAAATCACTTCAGCTAATCATTACCAGTGATCAAATGAACAAAAAAACATTAAAATATTTATGATGTTGTCTTAAAAATCTGCTCATAACATCAAAATTACATAAAAAAATTACCATAAAAAGTTCCGCTCCGTTACCATTTGTCGAGAATTGAGCACAGAATGTGAAAAGTGAACTTTAAAAAAAACAGTCTGCCGAAGCAAAAATTTATTTAAAATGTCATATATTGTTATATAAGTTGTATTAGAAATGATAATTTAAGTAGACGACTTATCCTGACAGTGGAATAAATTTTAGTACCTCAAGGGTCACATTTATGGTAACTGAGTGGACAGTTAACGGAGTGGACAAATTGTGTATCAGCACGGTAAATATCATATTATCTCTCATGCGTCCACATTAATCGTCGGTACACTCATTATATAGCTTATAAATGTTATATTAAAAATATTATTTAAATTATATTTATTCATAATCATTGCCAAAATGCAGTAACGGAGTGGATGTATTATGAAAAAACACATGAGGTAGGTAATAAATGAAAATTTGTAAGAAATTTGTCTTAGCATTCAGATCCTGTATTAAGACATACTTACTTACATAGATCTTCACAGAAGAGATGTGTTAAGTAGCGGGACCAAAGAACTGGAAGGGTTGTGAGATACGAGATAATTTTTACATTTTAACGGAGCGGACATAATTTTCCGGGGACAAGTTAAAATATATTTTTAAAAATTATACTGAAGTTGTAAGTTTCTAAGTTGTATTTAGAAATATGCAATTATGTTTATTATAAAAGAAACAGTCACAGTTTTTGGTTTAATGCAAATCATTTTGAAATTGTAGACGAAAGCAATATGTACTACAGCCTAGGGACGGTAACGGAGTGGAACATTTTAAATTCAAAATAAATTGTAATAAATTATTTTATTGCTCTGAATTACTTTCAAAGGTCTTAAATTGTTTACTGATCAATAACGTTTTAATCTAATCACTTAGCATGATCAGACTAGGCATTGTTTTCTTAGAAATGACCGGGGACAGCTGAATTGTCAATTTATGCATTTACCGGAAAATGACTCAGACATGAAATATTATTTCAGCCGAAGTTCGCGACAAGTTCTTTGGCTGAAACGGACAGCTAGGTTATAATTTATTGGTCACGACTACAGCATCGAAACCTGAATTGGAGAGGCAACGATATGACGAGTTGCTTGGCTAATACGGTTCACTGGATTCTTGGTCACGACAACAGGAGCGAAATTTGAATTGGAGAGGCTACGATGGAAGCACTCTTGCAAAAGAGCATCGGATCTCCGAAGAGCCACCTTTATTATCTTGATGATCCTCCAAACATTCGCTAACAAATCGTTTTATAAGTTTAAGAAAATTACATGAGCCATTCCGCATTGTAATTATACCTGAGTGTCTGGGGACTGTTCCATGGTCTGTACAGGAGATTAAAACAAAGAAAGTCATAATGTAGTCATCTTGGCTATGTATACAGGCACAGATTTAAAGTCAACGTTATTTTTCATAGATCATTAATATTGAATTTTGAGAGAACAACTTTTCCTCTGGTATAAACAGGCCTCCAGAATTGTTTATGCATATCGTCTTGACGCATGGCAGTAGGCCTAGCACATTGAATTAGCCGCAGGAAAGTTGTAGCCTACCTTCATGTATGCATACTGATCATCTATTGTGATTTTCAACGGTTGCTGTTGTCCAGCCTAACATGTTTACGCTAATAATATCAGAAAGCTTTTATTTCAAAGCATTTGCTTAACATTTACGCATGCACATTATCAAGCTGTGCGAGTAATTGCAGCCACGCTGTGATGTCGTGTCTGCTTACACAGAAGAGGCTTTACACATAAATGTTCTGCTTCAATTACTATTTTTATTATAAATAAATGTATGTCAATTATAATGGTTAGAAGTCAATGGTTGGCTACACATCAACGCACTGTGAAATTGTACCAAACGCCGCATAATGATTTGTAGGTTGATAAAGAAAAAAGAAACTGACACGCTGAAAATTCAGAAGAACAGCAATGTAAGAAGAATGAATATCTAAGAGGTATAACCAGCTAGAGAAGGGAAGCAAGACGAAGACGATGGACACTGAGGAACAAGGGAGTATGGAGGAGGATGAATACAAAGAGGAGGATAAATAGAAAGGTTATCAGACAGTGAGTGACGAGGAGTAATCACTAAGCATCACAAGAAGCTTAGAATGACATAACGATGCAATGAGATGCAGTGACCAACTATGAGACACGGTGTTTTCCTCGCCAGTGCCACACAGCTCCCCAAGCTCAGCCATCTCCGTCCCACCGATAAAACCCACAGCTGCTGGCCTGTAGCCCGGGCCAGAGACCAGCGGCCTCTGATGCGCACTGTTAATGAATATTCATTAAGCCTCTGGCCGTTGGCACTGCCCGCTTCCCAATAATCAGTATTCATGACCAATGACGTCACTGTTTACAAATGACGACCTAGTTCAAAGTCACACAATCTTCAACGAACCAGCTGTAAACGAACGAACATAACGGCTTTAAGCTGACCAATTTACTTAGGCCGCGCATCGCAAGATTGTGATTTAAACGACCGACTTTCGATCGCTGACCAATTTGTTTCACTCAGTTGTTTCCTTTGTTCGTTTGTATATATCCACTTTTATCCAGTCCACATTGAAGGGCATTTTGGTAATTTTTCTTCCGTTTTTTACGATCTTCTCTCTAATCGCAACTCTTTCGTTCGCCATCAACATTGTTTACAATGACTTTTATAAATTTTTAAACCATGAAGGTCATGGTAAATTTCATGCACATTGGAAAATTATTATTATTCGTTTATTAACTCCACACGTTGTCACACCGCAACATGGTACAAAACACAAGCTTAGAATAATAATAGAATCCAGAGTCGCTTGACTGCAAATAAAAATACATTTTAAAATTGCTTTTAAACCGTCTTAGGACGGGCAAACATCTAATTAACTGATGGTCGGGTGAACCAACCAAGGACGGACTGAAGCAGTCCGTCCACAGTTGCGTCTCTACTTCGTTTTCGGGGATGTCAAGGCTGCGTGAATGATGCCGCTGAGGATTGCATTATGCAAGGCTGCTTGGTTGTGGCCAGCCTATTCACGAGGTGGCCTTTGCTTATCACCCGTCTATAGATGTCAGGTGGCGTCGGCTGGTGAGCTGCGTAGGTGGCGTTTCTGATGGCGTAGATTGCTTTGGTAGTTTTCGGTAGATGGCGACTCGTGATGAAGCCCGTTTGCGTTAGGATTACGATGTCATGAACAGGACTTCGACAGGGCAATATGCTGCTTCGCTTTAGCTGTTGGAGTGTCCGTATATGCTTTGCGCACTTGACAATGGTGCGTGCGTAGGACCAGCTTATTCACGAAAAGGACCCTGATTCCCAGGGCTGTAATAATAATAATAATAATAATAATAATAATAATAATAATAATAATAATAATAATAATAATAATAATAATAATAATAATAATCTTTTCTTTAATTAAGCGCCTGCAAACGCACTACGCTGTACATTGAGGTAATGGTAAAATTAGAGGTGAGTACACGTAACTGGTTAGTTTTCCGAAACAAATTAGAAGCGAGTAGGCCTACACGCTACAGGTTAGTTTTCCGAAACAAATAATTATTAGAGGTGAGTACACGCTACCGGTTAGTTTTCCGAAACAAATTAGAGGTAAGTACACGCTACCGGTTAGCTTTCCGAAACAAATTAGAGGTGATTACACGCTACCGGTTAGTTTTCCGAAACAAATTAGAGGTGAGTACACGCTATAGCTGGTTAGTTTTCCGAAACAAATTAGAGGTGAGTACACGCTACCGGTTAGTTTTCCGAAACAAATTAGAGGCGAGTACACGCTACTGGTTAGTTTTCCGAAACAAATTAGAGGCCAGTACAAATATTTTGTGAAGTGAGTACCGGTATGCGGTCTCTAGAGGTGAGTACACGCTGTGAACCCGCGTATACCCTCGACTAGAGCCCTGCTGATTCCCTCCCGTCCATGGATCGTTTTACTGGCTCTAGGTCGTAGCTTGCCCACGTTAGGGTTAGGTCGATGGTATGGTAAGTGGTGTTCGGCTGTGTATGGCGGCGGTGATTCTTATGATATCAGGTGGCGTCGGCTGGTAAATGGTGTAGGTGGTATTTTCTGATGGCGTTCGTTGTATTGGGCAGTTTTCGGTAGATGGCGAGTCGTGCTGAAGATGGTGGCCAAGATGGCGTTGTTTTACTGTCACATGGCAGATGGCAAGATGGCGGCGTTTTGAAGTCACGTGACGTTGACAGAAGACAAGCATGATTATAAGGATGAAGATTGTGACGGTTCATGTGGCATTCAAATAGTTTGTAACCTTTTCATTCAGGCGGCTTCTGTTGCTGTTGAAGGTTGCAGATTATATTCATACCGAGCTAGGTAAGATATCGGATTAGGTTAGATAATAAAACGGCGTTTGAATTATAATATGGTGCATAATATAGTGGCCTATATAGTATAGCACACGTTCTGGTTGGATTCAATATGCAATTTTATAGGCCTATATGCTAGTACATAGTGTCATTGTTCCACTGAAAACCCGAAAGATTGGAAGACCGTTGACATCCAGAGGACGTGGAGAAGGGATAGATGGAGTCGGCGCCTCACCAAACTTTCTAAACACTCGAAAGTTTCAATTGATGTGAATTGTGTATTTGTAGAAAATAACATTTTATTTATATTAAGCATGTGCTGGACATTTTTATAAACCGGGTGGCTTAAAAAATGTTCCTCCGGACCAAATGAAATTTCTCGACAACCGATAGATTTTTACCAAAATTTCAGGGTTTACAGGGGAAATATTTTCAACAATCTCTGAAAATTTGTCTGGGAAATTATCACTGCTTCACAAATTACAGCTATTTAAATATTCTGTTCCCTATTTGAAAATTACGCAGAAAAATGGACAGTCACTCGTAATTTGGACATTGTTAATATAAATTGCCCCATGTGACGACTGACGAGCACCAACTTTAAAATGGGGTTGATTTTCTACTGTATACCTTTAACTACGAATTTGACTACTTTAATTGATACTCCAGTTGCGCCACCTAGCGAATTACCTATCAATTAATTACCTATTAATTACTTATTAACCATCCACATTAATACATTCTGATTTAATTTACGGGTTATGCTCCTAATATTCGTTTCGACGGCTATTATGCTTTCATTGCAAATTTAGAAATCTGTTGAACATTTTATCTCAAAACATGTTCGAAGTGAACACCTCCAGCTTTACGGTCACTATCTGTAGGTTGTCTACATCTGTGTTTAAGAAAGTTTGCAAATGTATGTTGCACAGAGTCAAAGGCAACAGTAGGCCTACGTAAATGAATGCAGTGGGAGACTGTGTGGCGCTGCTATTTGGGCTCGGCCCCTGCATATCTGAGAGAGCTCTGTTGCTCAAACCTGGATGTGCGGGGCGGCCCCTGTCTCCGCTCCTCTGAGCAGGGTGAGATACTCGTCACCCTACGCACGAACCTCTATCGGGCAGCATCGTGCTTTTCTGTTGTTGGCCCTTCGGTCTGGAACGGGCTCCCTCTGGCTTTGCGCATGTCTCCTAGGGTTTTTTCTTATACGTTTACTGCAATCTTAAGAATGTCCTTTTCAGCAGGGGCGGGGTCGTGGGCGCTCCTGACTAGATACCTTGAAGGAGCGCTATGTAAAGCTTAGATTTGTTCTTATAGGCCCTCGATATCGCTGCTAATTGGTAGCTTGGGCAAAACCCTGTGTAAAAACTTCAAGCTACCCCTACCCCTATTTCAAGTTATCCCGGTAATCTTAAATTGATTTCATATTGCCCCCGAGGTAGCCTGAACGCGATTTCAAGCTACATGTGCGCTGTTCACATTACCCCCATCTGATTTAGCTAACATCGTGAATTCTTATACTTACAACTCATGATACGTTTATTGAATGAAACACGTTAAACATGCAAGATTTAAAGTTAGTCTCAATATCTGAAAACAATGTTCGTGTTTGCGGCCTTATTTCATGATAGCACAACAAATTGTTAATTAACACGAATATAAGCATTTATGGCTAATGGATATCTAAAAAATGCAACTGAAGCTTGAAGTCACTTCCAATCAACACAAAACTTACATTTAGGCCTTGGCCTATATATGATAACTTGTAGGGCCTAGTTTTAATTCTAAATCGGAAACTTTTATGGTGTCGCTACAAGAGGACGTAATCACAGGCGTGTCTCTGTGGCCACCTAAACCAAGTTAAATGCTATTAAGAACATGTAATGTAATGTAATGTAATGTAATGTAATATACACATTTGGAAAGCGCTCCTCGCAGCACAGCTATTCAGAAGCGCTCCCAACGTGAAAGGCTCGTGCAAAAAGAAAAAACACATTAAGAACATCAATAAGCAAACATTGCTCAGAGTCAGTATAGCAGTAGCCTTCGGCACAAATATTATTTATGACGAGGTCATAAGACAGTATTAAGAACACAGCTCAATGTGATCATGAATTAAGTCCTGCACAACTGAGCGACACCACACTGTTAGAAAATTCCCGTAAAATAACGGTGAAAGGCCAGGCAACCCAGCTGCCATGCCTTTCACCGTTATTTTACGGGCGTCCCGTTATCTAATTTACGGCCGACCCGTGAATTTACGGCGAATCCCAGTTTCATTTCACGGGGACTTCCCGTTTTTTTTAACTCTAACTCTTCATATTTTACGGAGATTTCCCGTCTTCTATACGGCAATTCAGCGGAATTTAACGATGAATATCTGTTTTTAAGGGAGATTTTCACGGCGATTTACCGCTATCTTACGGTAAATGGCCTTTTATTAACGGTTAATTGCCAGTTTTTAACGATGAATCGCCTTCTGTTCACGGTCATATACCTTAATTTCACGCCGTTTTTAACGGCTAATTTGCCTTATTTTACAGAGAATTACCTTTTTTAACACGTTATTGCTTTCATTTTACACTAAGTTACCTTTT
Organism: Allolobophora icterica; assembly: GCA_963556255.1. Taxonomy (NCBI): domain Eukaryota; kingdom Metazoa; phylum Annelida; class Clitellata; order Crassiclitellata; family Lumbricidae; genus Allolobophora; species Allolobophora icterica. The sequence continues at coordinate 24,231,233 of OY744608.1, forward strand.
ATTAAAGGTTATTTCCCTCATTCTTACTGTTCTAGACCTGTCAATAACATATTTCTATGGTAGGTCACAAAAAATAGAATAGAAACTTATGGCAAAACCCGATCAAGCTCATCATCACATATTTTGGACTACAATTATACATGCATCAAGCAGATGTTTGGATTCACACCAAGAAATCTTCATATCAAGATACATTTTATTTGGAAAAATCAAAAGTGCAAGTGAACTGCACTTCATTGTGGGTCATCAAAATGCGGACCACTGTGGACAAAGCAAGGCGTCATTCTCAGTGCCTCCCTTGTCATCTCATTCATAACAAGCACATTATTTCATTACAGTCTGTATTTGAAACAAGGCTGGTGAGAAGACTAAAGATTAGATTTTAAATTGGCATGCAAAATAAGGCAAAATCGCTAAAGCAGCTCAAGAATCGAAGCACATTTTAAGCACCTCTAGTAATATTACACTATCAAACTGGTACTTCTAGAAAGAAAACAATGCACAAAGTTTATGTCGTTGAAAAATTTAGCATAATGTAAAGCTATTTTATTTGGAAAAATCAAAAGTGCAAGTGAACTGCAATTCATTGTTGGTCATCCAAATGCGGACCACTGTGGACAAAGCAAGTCGTCATTCTCAGTGTCTGCCTTGTCACCTAATCTAATCTAAAGACTTCTAAACCACCATTATCATAACACATAAGCATAAATAAAAGTCAATTGTAATCAATTCGAGAAACCAAGTAGAAATCTGTCAAAACCATAAATCTGTCCAAAAAAATATATCAAGCTTTGGAGCAGGCAAGCTGAAACAGATGAGCTTTATGCTTAGTTTTGAAGTTCTAATATTAACACTTTAACAACGACCGTGCACTAAGATGCATGGTAACTAATCCCTCTCGTCGCTAAAGGATTAAAGAACTGATAGAATGCACAAAACAGGAAACAGTGCAGTGATAATATAGTTTATGTTGCGGAAGAATGTAGTTATTGTCCGTAACTCTGCAGATGGAACATTCCGACTCTTTGATTTTGTACTTTGTTTTTGTACCACTTGTTGAAGTACACTGCAACAGAAAAACCAACAGCACAATTAATCAAAGAACATCATCTCTATAGCCCTTACCAGCATTGGCACTGTCTATGCGGCATGATCTCAATTTGTCTCTGTGCGCATATTAAACTTTAAACATGGAACAATATAGTCAAACGTGTAGAACACCACTTAGCTTCAGAGTCCAACATGAAATTGCAATTGTATGTGGTAATTTTTATCGCGCCAGTGTCTAATGCACAAGGCATTAACCGATTGCACTCAAAATATAAGAGGCTTTTCATTGCCATTATAAACTCTCATTGGATTGATCTTCTGGGTTGATGCCTTCCTTGTGCATTAGGCACCGGCATAACAGAAGTTATTAACTACAATGACAATTAATTACATGTTGGATTTTGATGCTTTTTGGTGTTCTACATGTGCTGATCAACAGCTACACATATTGCATAGTGGCACTAAATGAATAAAAATCATATAATACTGGACATATTTATAAAGATGTACCTAATCTGCAGTTAACCTACACGACATGTTCTATGGGCCTCTGAATTATGCCATTGTGTAGCTATTGTGATGTTCAATCCCAATCTTCTGTAACCCAGTTGTGGGTTTGATAAATGGCAACATTATATATTTCTGCATAAACAACATGAACAGTTTATGATAGAAATAATACACTGTTGTTAGATGAAACGACAGCATAACTTAATTTTAAATAATTATAAGTCAAAGTTAAGATAGCAATAGACAGGAAATTATATTTACCACTGAAACAAATCCCAACATAAGAACACGTTGAAATTTGTGAGAACTTCACCAGTTCCTGGATACGTGAGTGCACTGAAACAGAAAAAGCACGTCACAAATAACCATGGAATATCATCACTATATCTTCTTACCACTGGCACTACAAATGTGGCATAACCACAATAGACACGTGGGTGTAGCTATATGCAAGTGTCACTTTATGTATATGAAAACTTCAACATGGAAAGATTTCACAGGCTGTCTGAGGCATATCCACAATAGACTGTCTGTCTTAGTGGACTGATCGTCTGCACACCTACATTATTAAGGCTTTGTTTTGGTGCACCACCACTAGTCCACCAGTTGATGACTTGTTCGAGAGAAGTTACTACTAAAAATTACATCTTGGATTTTGACACTATGTGGTGTTCTATATAGGCCCAGGGTCTACAGTACATCTACACATGTAATATAGAGGTGCTATATAAATGAAAATAAATCATCATAAGCAAACATTTATAAAGCAGCACTGAATGATTCAGAGGTGCTCCCGACCCAAGCAGTGCTGAAATAATCATAGAATATCGTGCATTGGATGCATTGTCTATGGTGGTTATGTCGCATATGTAGTGCCAGTGTTGGAATCAGTGTTCTCTGATGATACTAATAAAGGATTTGCATATTCTACAGTTACACATCGCCTGCTCTAGGGGCCTCTAAAAGATACCATTGTGTGCCTAGTGTGATGTTTAGTAGTACTCTTCAAGAAGTCAATTGTGTAATAAAAGATCAATAGCAACATTAAATTATTTCTGTTCAGACAACATGGACAGTTTATGATATAAGTAATGCATTGATATTATAACAAGGTTGCTTGATAAAACCAGAGCATAAGGAGATATATGGTAGCTGATTGAGAACAATGCTCACCTTGTAACTTGGGGAGCAGAGGTTCAGTTTCCTCTGAGTCAGTTACTGTGTAGGGACCTTTAGCAAGACCTTCACTTGGTTATTAGGTAGTGGCGATTAATAAATGCATAATATTAATAATGATGTTAATTCTAATACTACTACTAATAATACTATGGTGGAAAATGAGATACTTACGACGTATGTCCGAAATGTAAGAGCAGGTGTTTTGGCCGCACAATACATCAAACGCCAGAGATTGATCAACTGTGTTGACTCCTACAAACAAAATTATTTAACTCGAAATCAAATCTCAGAACTTCTATAGCACCTTGTAACACATCAAGTCTCCCAAGTCCTTCAATCATAATTGCTCAGCACCATCGATTGATGCTTGGTCAATAGACTGGGTGCTTAATAATAATAAAAATAATAATGATAATAATAATAATAATAATAGTAGTAATTCCTAAATATGAACTATATTCTGTCCCACAGCCATGTGTGTGAAGTTTACCATGTTGTGTCATAACAAGGATTACAAGCATCACCCTAACCCTTTGTCCAGAGTTGGGGCTGGTAACAGTAAAAAATGGCAGTGCCACAGTTAAAACAAGCATGTTTGTTGGCTCCAGTGGGCCCACATCAGTTGCCACGCATGGCACAATGCAGGCCAACCGAGCGCCCAAATGACTTCTGTATTGTGTCTTCACACATACCTGCCATGGTACCATGAATTTTTAATTAAAGAAATTTAATTCTAGTATTGTGATCGCACACAGAAAACAGTAAGACAGATAATAAAACTATTAAGAACAAATTTAGTAAATACACACATATGTACATGCATGATTCCAGATATATGTAGAAACCTTAAACTTACCCAATCCTGTAGTCGATGTGGGTAGTTCCCACTTAACTCTGTATTGGGAAAAGTATCGCTGAAGTGTAAAGATACTGGGTAAGATCTTCACTCACTATTACTATTATTAATATTATTATTGCATTATAATTTAAAGTTCAATTATCTAATGACCAGGCATTAATTGATAATGTTAATTGCTCAGTGTCATCAATTAATGCCTGGTCATTAGATAGTAGCACTTAAAAACACAATAATAATAATAATAATAATAATAATAATAATAATAATAATAATAATAATAATAATAATAATAATAATAATAGGCCGTTCCAGATTATTTGCTTATTTTAATTAATGTTTAAGTCCCCAAGGGATCATATGTACCTTGGGGCAAAAAAAATAAAATAAAATAAAAATAATAATAATAATAATAATAATAATAATAATAATGATACTTAATTTTTAAAAATATTAAGTTAAAGTCGATAAAGCAATAGACTGGACATTCTACTAACAGTTCAGCGAAGTCCAAGATATTCACACTGCTTCCAGGGTATGCTGCACTGAAGACAAAGCGAGTTGAAAACAGATCAATCGCAGCCAGTCACATGGCTGCCAAGCCTTGATTTTGAAGGCCACATGTCCGTATATGGAATTGCAGATCGACCTCCGTTGGACATATCATTTTCTGAAAATGCAACACAGACTGTCACTGAGAGTACATTCGAAAACACATAACTATTTAATAAATGCTTGACATCTACCAGAAAATTTAAATATCATAGCCAGAAGTGTGGTCACTGGTTGATTCTATGGGCATGATACAACCCATGATCCACGTGCGATATTTCACATCAATTGGCCCTGTAAGTTTAATATTAAAAGGCGATTTCTCTATTAAAGTTATGTTTTCGGTAGACAAAAATTTTTAATGTGTGATATGAATTTACAATTATAATTACTTACTTGATTCATCAGACTTTCGCATAATTCCGTGACTGATACATTATCGCCATTTTGATTTAGAGTCACCAGCTAGGCCACGTGCTAACTGCCAGGGCTTGCGGTAATTTAGTATTCATACGCGTAAATTCAAACGCGGTAAAGTTCCACTCATTTAACAGATGAAATAGTGAAATTGTTTTAACAATTGGCCTTTACCTGTTTCCACTAATAATGTTGCAAACCACATTTAATTAGGTACCTATAAAAATTTAATTTTGAAGAATTTTAGGCGCTTACTATATTTATAATACATGAATATTAATTAGCCATAGTAAGTAAGTAAGTAAGTATATTCATTATTAAACCGGTCGATGAAGAACCACACTCTGGTGCATAAAACGTCAAAAATATTATACAGAATCAGTAAGAAAGCGGCATTCTTCCTATAAAAGTAATCCTCATATTATTATCTACAAGGTTCAGAGCCCTTTTGTGAGAACGTTGTGTGGTCGGAGAGAATAAGGTGTTGGTTTTCTAGGTGGTAGCAGCTTGTGTAAAACTTGGCCTGGGTTTTTCAGAAGTGCTGAGAAGAGACCATTATTAACAACGGTGTACTGTCACCAGGGTTCAACCAGTCAGATCAACTATCAGCTATCAAACAGTCGAATTAACCTGCCTATGATTGATTGAAGCCTATTTTTTTTATCCTGCTGCCGAGCAAAACCAACCATGGAGGGTTCGCATACAGCATGCACGCAACAGCGATGACGCGAAGCATGTCGAATAGCACTAGTGACAGAATTTTTAGTGACAGAATTCCCTTGTTATAATACTTGGTATCCAGTTAGGCTTAATGAAAATGAGTTATGTTGCAAAACCTATTTATTTAGTTTATCTATCAGAGCACTTGCATAGAGCCCTTTCAGTAACTCACAAGGGCGCTCTGGCACGGATAGGCCTACCTAGGAATCACCGTACAAATTGTTCCATATAAAATATAGAACCCTTTATACCACTCATCTAATCCTTTTATAACTCGTGCTGCAACAATTTATTATGTTCGAGTTGCGTTCTGACAGCTTGTATTAGTAATAAACGAAAATTGATTGAATGAATTTAAAATGTAAAGTACGTGAGCGTGTCAGAGGCCGTGAAATGCTACATACTTACTTATTAATTTTGTTTGCAGCTGCACGACGCAAACACTTAGGCTAAACATTGACAACTCTCAAATGTACTGGACAAGTAACGAATAGGTTAAAAGTCCGTCTGGAGCCGTGTGCAAAGAAAATGATAAATTAAACAACTACTGTCAATTAGTTTTTGCTACAGTGTTTATTTTGAAAAGTAAAGACGTTTACACTGGAATTTGAACCTGCGACCTTAGCGCTATGGTTCATAAATTTACCCACCTTCTCTACCAGATGAGCTAAATAACGCAAGCTACAATGGGAACTTTAACCTCGTATTAAAACCCTTCTTAAACGCAATATTTATCTTAGAGGTGTGTATCTAATTGTATCTGCTTAAATGTCCAACTGTGTAACTCCATTTGGAAAATTTGTCTTATGCCTAATGACCGCCCATTTTGGTTCAAGAATCTTGCTGGCTCAATGTAGGCCTAGGCCTATTAGTGAGCATTCGTCAGAGATTATAACATGGCTGTTCAGAAAGCTACACATTTCTTATTTTTTCACGTAGGCGGCAGGCCTAAATTTTAACTTTTAGCCAAACTAGAATAGTCTAAGTTAAAAAAGTACGTCTGGAAAGAAAGCTGTAGTTTAAACCTAAATATCTGTCCGTTTAATAATGGCGTTGTTAATCTTATTTTCTGTGAGCTCAGGAGTTTGTATTTGTGGTGCATTGTGTAGTACAATATTTCTTATACGCACTGACCGCCCATTGTTCTGACCGTCCTGTGTTAAGGGTTCCTGCTCTGTCGATGTATTAATGCGCATTCGTGTAATGCGGCTGATCAGTAATTAACTAATAATATTAATTTTCCACCTTTATTTTCATTTGTAGACAAAGGTGAATCATATAACAAAATGTTTAATAGGTTTTTATAATAATTTTGCTATTTTATAGGCGGTTATTACCAGGATTGAACGAGAACTACATTTTCGATACGCTGATGCAATACTATTCAGTAAGCAAATTTAAAAAAATGGGCGCTTTCTCCGTAAAAGAGCGTGGGTTCACCGTTATAAGTCCTCAGAGACATGCCGCCGTTATTTTAGGTAGAATCTTCGTTTTAAAACGTAGACAGCCCCTTATAAAAACGGTATTTTTTTACAGTGCAGTCTGGGAGGGCTACATCCGGCCATATGGTTACGGGCGATCATTTTGCGGGCCTTGGTCGCGGCTGGGTCGATATATATACGAACCCTTCTACTATATTCCATAACAATGCGCCAACACCACCAGCATATAAGTAAATCATTTCAAAAACGATATTTCCAAACGTCACAAAAGGGCCTCGTGTTCACAACACATAAATCTTAAATAAAGCAATTGTAACTGTGATCAAAAATGACCAGTGCCGAGTTTATTAGTTTAAAATGTTCGCGACTCAAAATTGGTTATATAAGCCAATTAATAATTAAGTATAAGTCAAACATGAATCATGCGCATCAAGTTAATGTGATTTAGTTATAGTATTTGAAGTATATACAGGGGCGCCGCCAGACTTTAAAAAATTGGACGCACACCCGTCCCGTCCCCTCCCATCCACACCCGTCCCCTGTCTGCCACTCGTAGTCATACACTGAAAATGAATCCGAGTGACTCATAAAAGCACAGTATAACACATGATATTATTTATACATCTTTTATGGTAAATCAAAATTACACAGTAAAATTGCCAAAAATATATGCGATGCCTAATCCTTGTGTGGATTTGATTTGGTGGGTGAACGCGCCTGCGTTCAGTGCGTCACGCTGACGTATATATCTATATATATCTCTGAGTATATATCTATTATTTTCTGATTAGATATCTGTGAAATAAAAAAAAGCGTATTCTGAAGCGTTTCATAACCGGCTTAGCGATGCAATGGATGCCTCGTTCAGTTTGTCATCAGTTCACTTTGGGTTGACAGTGGAAAGACAGTCCGCGTGTCTTGGTAAAGGTGTCGGCTGAAGCATCGCACTCATTAAGCAAATCCCAAATCTCCGTCGTCGAAACCTGGATCATCTTCGGTATCCTGACCATCTCCGCTTCCACCAGTTCCTCCTGTTCCACCAGTTCCTCCTGTTGCTCCTGTTTTTCCTTTTCCTCCTAGATCTAAATTTATTGTTTTTCCTCCTCCACCGTTGCCACCGCTGTGTGTCCCGGTCGGAAGCTTCGGAGGTTTAACTAAGTATAGAAATATGGACAAGTGAACAGTATAAGTTATCGATCATTGAAACGTCAGCAGTTAGTAAAAACTCAGAGATAGATGTGCATACGAATGAGAAAAGCATCAGACTTAGTCTGTATTTATTTCTAGCTTAAAGTACCACAGATGGATAAATCTGTGCATCGCCAGCATTGCATTAGCGCGGTACTACAGAATACCATTCAATGAGTTCTCAGCTGATCAGACACTGTTTGAACAGCTCTTCAACGCTCCAACTAGAGTTCGAATATCGGGCACGCTGTTGAACTACCGTACGCATAACCTTGGAGAAAAGTACATGGTCTCCAAAATGAGAGCCTCTTTAAACCAACAATAATTCAAGACGACGTTGTTCTGATATCTATGAGAAGTTAATAATTATTTCAATGAATAGAAGTTAATAGAAGACACGCTTTGACGTTTACGGCGAGCTTACTCTCGGTTCGGATATATTCGAACTCTAGTTGGAGCGTTGAAGAACTGTAGTGACTGTTAATAAACAAATAAATACACAAATAATAATTTAAATGAATTTAGATTTTAAGATGTGAGGTTCACGCACTTCTATTGCTACAAGTCAATCCTGTGTATCCTGATTTGCAAGTGCAAGTGTAACCTTGTGGACCGCTCGAGCAATTTCCATGTTTACACGGATTGGGGCGACAGTAGTCTCCTGCAAAATATCCCAGACATATAGTTATAGGTTACTGCGAGGTTATAGAAAATATAGCAGAAGTTTGGTGACAACATCCATGATACAATGATTTCTGAGAACTTTGCTAACTTGGTCAGCTTGGTTAATTAATTATATAGTCTACAAAGATATCGCATTTAAAATGAGTCAACCGGTTTTGAAGTAAATGTTTAAAATACTGTAACATCCTTGTATCCATCAGAATTTGTTTTATGCATACAATTATATATCTTTAGTTTAATACAAAGCCTTAATTAAAAGAACCTCTGGCAGACAGGATGCTCGCCGTATTCTTTTTTTTAATTATTCAGTGACAATCATAGGTGTAGCTACATTGAGGCAAGAGGAGGCACTTGCCTCCTCTTGCTTTTTTCGATTTCAAAAATTTTCAGTGGGTTATTCCTCCGCATCGTTACTACACCTGGAAGTCTTCCGGAGTTGACTCCTCTTGAATTTAAGTCTGGCTACGTCCCTAGTGACAATTGGTTATAAAAATAATTATCGTGAAAGAATATTACTATATTAAATTTCATGGATCCATGGGCCGAAGGCCCGTATAGGTGTCCAATGCATGTTTTATCACTTTTTTCCAAAGTCCTAGGTCTTGTGCTAATATTATTAAGTTGTACAGATCTTGTTTACACCAGTCTTCGATGTCGTCCAGTGTTTAATCTAGTCCCCCTCTTCTGGTAGGGGAAACAAGGTTTCTGGGGACCAACGAATTTACACGTGACTTTTTTGGTAATTTCATCCATCTTGAAAGAGCTACAGACTTTTTCAAATTTCATCTTCCCAAAAAAAGTTCATGAGCTTTTTTTTAGACATTCGTCCAACATTTCACACTTTTTCTACGAATTACTCTCTCAACAAGGTTGATGACTTTTTTAGGAATTCATCTCTCAAAAAGTATATTACTCACCTTCTCGGGGGGGAAAACCATACATCCTGGGGGGATTTCCCTCCCCAAAACGTCTCTACATTATAATATTGCTGGCCTCTGAGGGAAAAACAAATCCTGGGGGAATTCCCCCTTCCCCAAAGGTGTCTAGATTAAACACTGGATGTCGTCTGTCCACTTTCTGTTAGGTCTGCCCCTCCGCCTATTTCCATCCATAGTTTCCATCATTACAGTTTTTATTTTTCTATTGTCATTCATTCTGCATATATGCCCAAATAGACTTAGTTTTCTCTTCATTACTGTTTACATAAAGAGATTAGTTTTTGCCTGGAACGTTAAATATCTGTCCTGTGACACAATATAAAATTGACTGATATTGCCTTAAATGTAGCTTGACGTATGGGTGTCAAATTATAATTCACCTGTAAGAAGAGGAAGAATGCCAAGAAGAATGCGAAGAAGAATGTGAAGAAGAAGAGTGCGAAGAAGAAGAATGAGAAGAATGCGAAGAAGAAGAATGTAAAGAAGAAGAATGCGAAGAAGAAGAAGCAAAAGAAGAAGAGGAAGAAGAAGAAGAGTCCCTTAGATTAGCCAGAGAGGCAGTCATGGGTGTGAAGTTTTAGCGACTTCATTTTCATAGTTTCGCAATTTGAGGGCGGGTGACCAATCCTCCACCTCGCCGTCTTATTCTCCTACCTACAGTGTACAGTCATTGTACTCATTATAGCTGAGTTCGATAGAGCGCAATTCACCTTCAAAATGAGTGTAAAATCAACTCACGGATTGTGCAGTTTTGTCCAGAGTAACCCTGAGTACACTTGCATTTGTATTCTGTTTTTGTGCTCCGACACGCGCCGTTCACACAAGGGTTTGGTTGACAGTGATTCTGCGCTGCAATTTCTGCTAACAAAAACGACTTTGTATCGTATACTTGCTCTTGCGGAACTTAAAAACTTTTAATCTGTAGTGATATTTTTTACAATTTCTTTCTATAACTGTGACACATGAACTTTTTCTATTGGCCGCTAGAGAAGAAGAAGAAGAAGAAGAAGAAGAAGAAGAAGAAGAAGAAGAAGAAGAAGAAGAAGAAGAAGAAGAAGAAGAAGAAGAAGGAGGAGGAGGAGGAGGAGGAGGAGGAGGAGGAGAAGAAGAAGAAGAAGAAGAAGAAGAAGAAGAAGAAGAAGAAGAAGAAGAAGAAGAAGAAGAGGAAGAAGAAGAAGAAGAAAAAAAGAAAAGAAAAGAAAAAGAAAAAAAAGCTATTTCTTAACAACATGGAGGATAGAAAAGTAGTTGAACACAAATAGTTTTCGTAATTTCCATTGAAATGTTCGTTAAATACGCACCTGATAGAAGAAAGGCAAAGAGACCGAAAGTCAGTATTGCTGGCGACATTTCTTAGACTTCTTAGACCTGTTGAACCTCGCTTAACGATGAGTTTCTTCTCGTTCTGTTTCTTCAGTTGTCTCAGTGACCGTTGAACGCTTTACACGAGACACTCATCACAAGAACGCTGCTCCTTTTATAATGAAACAATCTTAGCATCGTGCCACCACCAGACAATTAATTTTCTATTTGTGTACTATGTCTTGGATTCCGAGAGTCGTTGAACTTTCTAGAATGGTACAAAATTGGCTTTCCGCTTCGTTACGTCTGCTGCAAAACACCCACGGCAATTACCGTAAAGAAACCAAGAAGCCATAGTTCACATTTTGATCAATACTTTAAAGACTAGTTCAGTGACTTCAAACTTGGTTAAAGTCGTACCGCGTGCACATCACACAAAACACATATGATTGAAGTGCGTTCCTATTCGTGGACAAAGAAATTGAGGTTGGAAGAGTGATTGAAAATACAGATACCTTTCCTAATTTCCATTGAATCTTTCATAATATGCATCTGATAGAAGAAAGGAGAAGAGGCTGGCAGTCAGTACTGCTGGCGATATTTCTTAGTCTACTTAGGCCTGTGAATGCTTATCATAGGTGGCTGATTTCACATAAATTCCTCGCTTGCAAGTCCTATTCTAAATTGATCGATAATCGGCTTATGGTTGCGAATGCATGCAGTAAACTGTACAAGACAGATGTGCAGTGTGTATGCATCTTTCTAGACACTTTAAATTGCTAGTTTCCGTAATCTTTATTACCTTACAAAAGATCTGTCTAGGTTAGTCTAAATGATTTTACTTCTTTTCTTCCTAATTACTTTCTTCCTTTATGTGTCCATCATTCCTGTGGCTGTGTCATTCATTCATTCATTCATTCATTCTATAAATTTATATAGCGCTTCTTCAATAGACCTACTCAGAAGCGCTCCCAGACCAGCTACGGCTATAACGATCCACCTTTGGCTAGAGTTCTCACGCGAGAGGTGCCAGTCCTATCTATCTTCTTTCACCTTTCCTTTTCACACTTTTCTTCGTTTCTTCCATCATTGCCTGTTACTGTAGGAAGGTAAGGACTCACAAATTAAGTAATGCATATTTTTGAAACGCTCTAGCACTTGGCCCATGCACATAAGTCATTCTTTCGATAAGTCATTCTCATCGTAATAAGTAATAAGTAGGTCTACTGTTAAGTTAGCTTAGGTAGTGACCTGCATTTTATTTTTTCAGTATTCACTATTTGTGTGCCCTGGTTTTTCCAGTTTTATTTAACATGACTGAACTGTGAATACTGTTCACCGACAGTTCGCCGACAGTTTACGAGAAAACTGAACAACAACAAAACACACTTATAGATGACCTGTAGTGTAAAGACAACCCGTATTGACTACAATTTTTCATGGTTTTTATAACTTCACCATTGGCCTACAAAGATGTTTTATTAATACGAACGTAAAACTGTTACCAATAACCTATTAATTGTATACCTATGCGCCAAAACAGACAGCGATGGCCTATAATTTTACCAAGAGTCATAGGCCTACTTATATCATAGGCTGGCGTCACTATATACCATCCATAGTTTGTTTGCAACTATCTAGGCAAAGTTTAAGTATAGACATAAAATATTATTTCAGCCTAAGTTCGCGACGAGTTCTTCGACTGAAACGGATCGCTAGATTTTAATTTATTGGTCACGACTACAGCAGCGAAACCTGAATTGGAGACGGTATACAATGTGACGAGTTGCTTGGCTGAAACAGATCACTGGATTCTTGGTCACGACAACAGAAAAGGCACCTAAATCGGAGACTACGATGTGGTGAGTTATTTGGCTGAAATGGACCGCTGGATTCTTGGTCACGACAACAAGATGGAAACTTGAATTGGAGAGGTTACACTCTTGTAAAAGAACATTGGATCTCAGAAGAGCCAGTTTGATGATCTTGAGTTCTTGAGCTGGGAGCGCACCTGAGTAGGTATCTTGAAGGAGCGCTATATAAATTTTCAGAATGAATGAATGAATGAATGATGATCCTCCAAACATTCGCTAACAACTCGTTTCATAAGTTTCCGAAGTTTATATGAGCTATTCTACATCTTAATTATAAGTGGTTGTCTGGGGACTGTTCCGTGGTCTGTATAGGAGATGTACAAAAAAAGAAAGTCATAAAGTAGTCATCTTGGCTATGTATACAGGCCCAGATTTAAAGTAAACGAACATGCCAGTGTGTTCAAAACAAAGTCATTGTTTATAGATTATTTATATTGAATTTTGAGAAAACAACTTTTCCTCTGATGTAAAGAGGCCTCCAGAATTCTTTATGCAAGTCGTCTTGAGTAGCACACTGAACTGACTACAGGAACGTTGTAGCTTAGGCCTACCTATGCATATTGATCATGTATTATTTTAAATGTGTGTTTTGTACCATGTTGTGGTGTGACAACGTGTGGAGCTAATAAACGAATAATAATAGCCTGCACAGTGTAACACAAAACAACTGACACCTCAACTCTGTAAGAGGATTCATATGTATTGTTTTGTATAGTGCCTTATTTTATCATATTTTGTAAGATTTATTATGCATTAATGCAAATTTTAAGATATCGCCTCAAGGATAAGTTTAAGCAGAATGTTCATGTGGTCATAACACATCATGATTTACCAGATCGCAGCCGATTACATGATAAACCAACATTAATCAGGTGAAGCGGTTAGGATTATTCGGTTGGTTTTGACAGTCTACTTCGCCGACAGTTTACGAGAAAACTGAACAACAACAAAACACATTTATAGATGACCTGTAGTGTAAAGACAGCCCGTATTGACTACAATCTTTCATTGTAATTGTAAGCAAAATAATGTTATAGACAGGTTCATCAGAAGCCCTAACCACACAAAACTACGATCGAAAAGCGCTTACGGATTATAGGTAAAGAAAGACCCAGGCGCTCACGTCGAAGTTAGGCTGCCTATTCCAAATGGTTCGACCAACTACAGCGTAGCTTTGATGCTGCACCATGTAAGTTAGGGGCCTGCATTTTAAACTCCGTGCATGTATAGGCTTAATAATAATGCTACAGTTAATTCGAATGATCCGCTCATAAGCGATGTTGGAGAAGAACTCGGTTGGAATACAGCACACTCACGAGGGAGGATAGTTACTAGCGACTAGACAAATCCTTCAGTTGGTTCACCACCGCCGTGTATGTAAGACATGGTAACACCTTAATTTCCATTATTTCCCACTACTACCATCATCACTACCACAACTAACCTTATAGTCGTCTTTATCGTTGTCGTTGTAACTATCACCATCAGTATAATTGTCGTTGCCCTCTTTATCACTGTCATCGCCTTCGCCTTCAAATGAGGCAATATGCAAGTCATCGTCGTCGTCGTATAGTCTTCGTCTTCATGTTCTGTTCTGTTACCTGCTTCCTGTCCTATATAGCCATCCTCTTTATACCTGTGTTTATTCGTCTGTATCTCGCTCTACCACCGTCTTCCTGCATAAATAAATAAGAAGCCAAGAGGACAGCTACAAGTAGCAACACCTTCCTGTTCAGTTTCGATGTCTACGCCACGCAGAGTGTCTCGCAATATCTTTGACGTCAAACGTCTAACGCAGACAGTTTTGAAAGTAATAGATATTAGAAACGAAAGTTATTTTAGTTGACCTCTGCAGTAACATTTGAAGGTCTACTAATATTACGAGGGTTAGGATAACCATAACAACGACGACGACGATGATGAAGTTGATGATGACGACCATCATGGTGATAACAAGGATGACGAGATTGCGATGGACGAAATCAAGTTGCAAAGAGAAGGGGAGGGAGTTAAAATATATCGACTGTGGAGGCATAGTATCTGTATGTGTTGAGCCTCTCCATCGATAATTCGATCGCTTCTGTACTTCTACAAGACCGAGATGATATAGATGTGGGCGATACGGTGGTCTGTATCGTATCGCGGAAGCTTGGAAGCAAACGGCAAGCTCAGAGATGGCCGTGTCCATGGCCTTGAAAATTGTCAAATTTCTAAAATTAATCATAATCACAATCATAATTCTTTTACTTTTTCAGCGTCCAAGAAGCCGAGCAACGACAACTAACTAATCCAGAGGTAAGAAAATCTGTTGGCAGATAAGGTCGGATTCGGTTCCAGGCCATGTGCTAAGGGTTATCAAGTGGACGGTTGTATCCAAAATTGAAGCGGCTAGAGAGTTAATAGAAGAGTAGACATCAAAATAGGATGTGTTGAAGAGGAATGTCATAAGCTTTGAATGAAAGAGGTTCTGCTTTGAATGAAAGACTTGTGCTGCAATGACGGGAGATGCAGGGTTTGTGAGTTGGTAGAATTGATCAGAAGTCAATAGCTGACTGCACAGCAACCACCTTAAATTGTTTCAAACGCCGCATAATGATTTGTAGTTCTCAAAGAAAAAGAAACTGAGACGCTAACAATGAAGAAGAAAACTGAAAGAAAAAATAACCAGCTGGAGAAAGGAAGGCAGGATGAAGACGACGGACGGTGAGGAAGAAAGAGAGTAGGGAGGAGGAGGAGGAATGGCAGGAGGAGGATAAACAGAAAGGAGAGCAGACAGTGACGAGGACTGAGAATCACTAAACATCACAGGAAGCCTAGAATGACAAAGCGAAAGTGTTGATGGTCATCACACTTCCCCTCAATGAGATGCAGTGACCAACTAAGACACAATTGTTTTTCCTCGCCAGTGCTACATAGTTTTTCAAGCACAGCCACCTCCGTCTTGCCAACAAAACCCACAGACCTAGTTTAAAACACATCTCATCACATGCCAAGTTTTGTGGCTCGGCCCTGGATGTGGCCGTTCCTCAAACGTGACCAAACACCGTTGCATTTTCAATAGCTGGCCCAAATACCTGAGAAGTACGTATATCTATGTGTGTGTGTGTGTGTGTGTGTGTGTGTGTGTGTGTGTGTGTGTGTGTGTGTGTGTGTGTGTGTGTGTGTAGGTGTGTGTGTGTGTGTGTGTGTGTGTGTGTGTCTGTGTGTGTGTGTGTGTGTGTGTGTGTGTGTCTGTGTGTGTGTGTGTGTGTGTGTGTGTGTGTGTGTGTGTGTGTGTGTGTGTGTGTCCAGTGCGTTTTAAGTATCTAACAAACGCACTGCATGCATGACTATCTAATAGGTATAAACAAGCAGTTTCAACATGTTTGCTGAACAGAGCTCTATGCAACAACACGGATGTGCAGTGGAAGTCTGTTCCAAGAGGAAGGTCCAAGACATGAGAAGGTACAATGGGCTTGAGTTGGTGTATGGAAGCACGGCGCCTCGACCTCATGAGTTCATGCTCCCAGCCAAGGATGATCGTAATTTTATTTCTAGGGCATTATTTAAGAATATATGCTAATTGCTAACTTTTCGTGTAGGGAAGGAATCAATAACCTGGAGAGCTAGCTAAGATCACCAATTTTAGCACCCCTCACTGTATTCGCTATTGCTGTCTTAAATAGTTCTAGACATTAAGTGTTATAGTTGCGTCTGTTGCAACTGTATGATGAATAAAGAAACACTGATTGATTGATTGATTGATTGATTGATTGATTGATTGATTGATTGATTGATTGATTGATTGATTGATTGATTGATTGATTGATTGATTGATTGATTGATTGATTGATTGATTGATTGATTGATTGATTGATTGATTGATTGATTGATTGATTGATTGATTGATTGATTGATTGATTGATTGATTGATTGATTGATTGATTGATTGATTGATTGATTGATTGATTGATTGATTGATTGATTGATTGATTGATTGATTGATTGCCTGCATTTATCCACGAGAAGTACAGCGCAACGATTGTCAACGCGGTTGACGAGACAGGAATGAAAAGCTCCCTGATGAATGTCGGTGCGGTGACGACCAACGAGGCCTCCTTTCCAGCTGGAGAATCTGGATTTTATTCCTTCCTCGATGTAAGATCAGACTGATGCAATTTTTAATGCATCACTTTCAAATCCTGACAGACTCGAACCTGAAATTTCCGCGTTACAAGGCGAGCGCTCTAACCAATATGAGCATTTTAATTTCACATCCCATTACAATGTGGGCTTTTACGAACTCAGTAATGTGGATACGCTTCAAGGAACATGATTGCTTTAAATCCTATTCTAAATCGATTTTTCGTGACGGTTGTAGATGTGATGCGGTCGGCTGTTCCAGCTGTTCTATCCTTATTCTACTCCAGCCCTTTCACACGATAACCAATCACAGATTACAGCCGTAGCACCATGCTGTATCCTCGGCTTGACCTCCCCAGTTTCTGACCTTGCACCGGAACAGAAAAAACAACCTGGCTATGGCGGACTTGATTTTATATAACGCCGGTAATTTAGCTGGTCTTTCTGACGCGGCTTTTGTGTGACTTTGAGAAATTTCGAAGATTTACATGTACATTGCATTACATTTACGTATGTTGCTAGATACGTGTACTTAAACGCCTTTTTGTGCTTCACAGTCTGCCTATAATTACCTAAATAATGTTACTTTCAGACTTTCTAACTGCTTCCTTCCTTCGTCCCTTCCTTTCTCCTTTCTTGTTTCCTTCTTTCTAGTTTTTTTGTTTCCTTTCTAACTTTCTTTATCTCTTCATTCCTTTCCACGTTTTGTTTTATTTTCTTTCTAGCTTCATTCAGGGCTGTAGTGGCAAAATTAGAGGTGAGTATACGCTACAGAATTTTAATATAAATAAATATAAATATTTTGTGAGGTGAGTATACGGTCTCTAGAGGTAAGTATACGCTGTATACCCGCGTATGCACTCGACTACAGCCCTGGCTTCATCCCTTTTCCTTCCTTCCTTTCTTCCCTCGTTGCTGCTTACATTGGCTGGCCACGGTGTTGTTTATTTGACAAAGCGATTCAAGTCGTATAGAGAATGTGTGCTATGTAAACGCATTGAGTAACGTCTCGAAAACGCGATATTGGGAGTCCACAGAACTTCTAAGAACCGGAAGGTGATGCTCTATTTAGAAGACCTTCTAAGAACTGGTAGGTGATGCTCTATTTAGAAGAACTTCTAAGAACCGGAAGGTGATGCTCTATTTAGAAGAACTTCTAAGAACTGGAAGGTGATGCTCTATTTAGAAGAACTTCTAAGAACCGGAAGGTGATGCTCTATCTAGAAGAACTTCTAAGAACCGGAAGATGATGCTCTATCTATAAGAACTTCTAAGAACCGGAAGGTGATGCTCTATTTAGAAGAACTTCTAAGAACCGGAAGGTGATGCTCTATTTAGAAGAACTCCTAAGAACCGGAAGGTGATGCTCTATTTAGAGACATCTGCCTTCTGAAAGCTTCCTAAAGCGTCGTTCAAACTCCTGAAATGCCTGGATGTGTAGCAAAAGCCAGCGGCGACGTTGACTAATGTTAGTGGATCTTAAGCGCATCATTACCAGTCAACGTACCGGTGGTCATGAGTCAGGCGGCCACGGGATGTGTCCCGTCCGGACATTATTTATGGGCCATCACCAGCTGTTCGCTCAATCAGGCGCGGTCAAGTGGCCATCCCGACTAAATAGGCGAACGAGGAAGAGGCAAGTGGTAGCAGTTGGAAGCCGGAAGCAGAGACAGCGGCAGCTGCTGATGGGTCAACTCCGTTCACAGAGCGATTGGTAATGACGCAGTAGACTGACATTCTGCAGACACTAATTCACTTGTGAAATATCTACTCCGAAAATTAAAATATTCATGTAGGCGAAGTTTCAGATCGATCGACGGCAGGCCCACCTGTTGTTTTTTAAGGTTCTCGCTGTAAAATGATTGCACTTTTTGGTCGTATGATCGTGTGTAGGCCTACAGTGTGCACTTTTTAACTTTATGCGTCAAAGAGGTATAACTTCTGAAAAATCTACGTCGAAAAGTACATATTCCTCTAAGCGAATTTAACTTTATTTAGTAGGCATAGGGCTTACAGGGTGTCCGTGTTAAGACTCCAAATTCCCGTTATGTAGGCCTATTATAATGCTGATTGGAAATTATAACTTTGGTGTTACTGATTGCAATTGAATAGGAGGGCTGGGAGGGAGGGATATACATGTGCGATCTCACTAGCAGAACATTTCTTTCTTACGCCAATCCATCGATAGAGCCTATATCTTTGTATAACATAGTTGCATTTTGGTGATCAATGAACTACTGGAAGCTGGCTATGTGAATTCGATAAGAAAAATAAACAAATAGACGGAGTAATTAGCATTTGATTTACTTTTCGGTGCGGTATGTCTAAGATTTCATGAATTTTTACTTTCTTTTAAATTTAGTTTTAATTTTGAAGACTGGAATTTGAACTCAGTTTCTAAATGTAGGTAGGCCCTAAATGAAGTTGAACGATCTGGTGGTTCATGATTAACGAGACCTTCGTTTCAAAGCTGGTAGAAGTCATTAGCTAATTATCTGTTCAATAGTATCATAACAATATTCATTATTTGGTTACAGTTCTGGTTAACAAGCCTGCTTGATGTTGCACGTTTTTGCGCGTATATGGGCAATGTTGCCAGGTATATACTCAACCCAAGTCTGGTTATCAGGATGAAGTAGTAAGGATTTGGCGATGGTTTTGTGAGACAGTCTCGAAACAGTTGAGACTTGAAGTGGTTGCTGTTCTACTCTATTCCCCGATTCTTGATGTAACGATAGGCCCTATGCAACCAATTCATTTATCCTTAAGTGTCCACTGTCCAACATAAAATTATGTCTTCTTTCTTTCTTCAAATGGTACGGGTGCAGTCCAGTGGCGTACCGAACGGGGGGCAGAGGGGGCGAGTCGCCCCGGGCGGCACTTTTCTAGGGACGGCAAAATAGGGTGAAAGGAAACTAAAAAGAGTGAATTTTTTATATAAAAAGGTAAAGTAGTAGAGAAAAAAGAAGGAAAGAAAGAAACCGTCATTTTAGTGAAGTCAGCTTGGCTTCCGTTGATCGTTATAAGGGCGACATCACACTCTACATTAAGCACTAAACAGAATTGCAGTAAAGGAAGCAGAATCGCAAACAGAGTAACAGACTACATACAGCAAACTTTAAAGTATATTCTTGATTTTGCCGCCCTTCATAATCATAATATATATATATATTGTTAGATGCTCGGTACGAACTCGGAGGTAAAACCGGATCTAACAGTGCAGAGACATTGGTCATGCTTCAGTTGGTGTAAACCGGGTAGGACCGGTTTGGGAGATGGGAGGTGGCCAAGTGAGGGAAGGCGTAAAGGGTCTTTTGTTAGAAGGTGTTGACCGAGAAGGTCGAGGCTTGTTTTATGAAACTGAGTTGCGAACAGTTGAATATTTTGTTGCTGTACAAGAACACTGAAGAATATTCGGTTTTAAGAACAGTGAAACTATCTTTTGTACTCGTTCTTTGAGAATAACGTACTTCATACCCCTGGAAAAGAGACGAGCGATAGACGAAAGAGGACGAACCCGTAACAAATGGGGGTCGTCCGGTCAAGAAAGCGTGAAAGTCAAGTGTAGGAAGGTCTCAATATTCGAATGGAGCAGCAGTCTTCACTACCGGTTGGACGAGGTGCGTTGAGGGTGCACGGGAGAAACGACGGCGAAAATTTTGGTCGACTGGGGTCGAGCGCTGAAAGTCGTACGCCAAATACAACTTATTGGTCTACATGGATTCGAAGGAGTGGACGTCGGGGAGCGACCCGTCGGTTGGCTTTCGATGGAGAGGAGCCAGTTATGAGACGGTATTCAACGCTGGAGGGTCGTGGTTCGTGGAGGCAGGTGCATACGGCCGAGGACAATAGACAATGGAGCGGCGATCGACAGCTCAGGTCAAACGGACAACGATGGTTGTGGCAGGAGCATCGATGGGGAGTGGATGTTCCTTCGCAACAACACGAACAGGCCAGTAACTCGAGGTCCTGGATGATGGAGGCGCAGCGATTTGACACACAGATGGATGATGTTCGAGATGGTTTTGGTACCATCAACGCTGTCGCAGATTCTTCAATGGTATGGTCAAGAAGATGTCGCAGATCGGGTGTGGTCGCACAGATGGATGACGTTCGAGATGGCTTTGGTACCATCAACGCTGTCGCAGATTCTTCAATGGTATGGTCAAGAAGATGTCGCAGATCAGGTGTGGTCGCACAGGTGGACGATGCTCGAGACGGTTCAAGGACATTGCAGGAAAGAAACTGTGATTTCGGTGGTGAGGCTGATTACGCAGGTATTCAATGTTCAAAAGTAGTGGTAGGACCAAGAATAGGGGTGGTCAGTCCGTATAATAGACAATGTGCTTGTTGTCGGCCAGTGCGTGGGGCGTTGGGTTATACGTTTAGACCGGGCTAGTGATGTGAATTTATTGTATGTGAGGGACGATTTTAAAGATCAAAGGATCATTTTATATTTTGTAGAGTTAGGACTTGTTTTACGAGTACCGGTAGCTTTTTATTTAACGGATATGGTGGTTGCAGGATGGTTGTGTAGTAGAGTTTTCCGGAAAGTATTTGGTTTTGGTTGCTCGGAATTGCTATCGATGGTTAGGACGGTGGATGTCTTTGGCTTTGGTTTCTGAAGAGGTATTTTGGAATAGATTTGCTGGTTTTTGTGTGTGTGTGTCTGGCCTTAGATGGATTAGGATTTTTGAGGTTTTGGATATGTTGGAGTTTAGGTGGTGTGAGGAAAGACTTCGTGGATATTTTGGAATACGGTCTTTTTAGAGTAATAGGTGGAATTATTGAAAGTTTTGTTCGAATTGTTTTGGATGGATGACGCCTTGTGATAATTTGGAATTCTAGGTTTTGTTTTAAGCTAGCATGTGTTGGTTGGAGGATAGTTTGGAAGATGTCTTGATGGTTGTATGAGGTCTATTTGGTATTGGCTATTCTTGTAGGTGTGTGTGGAAGCTTTAGTTGAACTTTAGTTGATAATTGGAAAATGACGATTATCTTTTGATTTGTGTTTAATACGCACTTTGTCTGTTGTAGATAGTGGACATGTTGATAAGGCCGATGGTGATTTTGGCTATGAGATTGGTTGGTGTCTGTGATAATAGACATGGCGACGTTGATCTTCTGATTTGTGTTTAATACGTATTTTGCTGTCTAGAAGTTTTGATGTTGAGAAGTTTGCTGTCTAGAAGTTTTGATGTTGAGAAGTTTACTGTCTAGAATTTTGCTGCTAGAAGTTTTGATGTTGAGGAGTTTACTGTCTAGAGTTTTGCTGCTAGAAGTTTTGATGTTGAGAAGTTTACTGTCTAGAATTTTGCTGCTAGAAGTTTTGATGTTGAGGAGTTTACTGTCTAGAAGTTTTGATGTTGAGAAGTTTACTGTCTAGAGTTTTGCTGCTAGAAGTTTTGATGTCTAGAAGTTTTGATGTTGAGAAGTTTACTGTCTAGAGTTTTGCTGCTAGAAGTTTTGATGTCTAGAAGTTTTGATGTTGAGGAGTTTACTGTCTAGAGTTTTGCTACTAGAAGTTTTGATGTTGAGGAGTTTACTGTCTAGAGTTTTGCTGCTAGAAGTTTTGGTGTCTAGAGTTTTGAAGATTAGAAGTTTTGATGTCTAGAAGTTTTGACGTTGAGTGAGTTTTCTGTTTAGAAGGTTACTGTAAATCTAGAAATTTACAGTCGTTTGTTATGGGAGGGTATGTTAGATGCTCGGTACGAACTCGGAGGTAAAACCGGATCTAACAGTGCAGAGACATTGGTCATGCTTCAGTTGGTGTAAACCGGGTAGGACCGGTTTGGGAGATGGGAGGTGGCCAAGTGAGGGAAGGCGTAAAGGGTCTTTTGTTAGAAGGTGTTGACCGAGAAGGTCGAGGCTTGTTTTATGAAACTGAGTTGCGAACAGTTGAATATTTTGTTGCTGTACAAGAACACTGAAGAATATTCGGTTTTAAGAACAGTGAAACTATCTTTTGTACTCGTTCTTTGAGAATAACGTACTTCATACCCCTGGAAAAGAGACGAGCGATAGACGAAAGAGGACGAACCCGTAACAATATATATATATATATATATATATATATATATATATATATAATATACATATATCATATGTATAGATATCTACACGAATTAATTACTTAGAATAAAATTTAATCACAAACTATCAATATCGCCACCACAGCATTTCACCACTGAGTTTAGACCTCTTTTTAAAATTAATATTAAAATTTTTCTGGTTTTAACAGAAATTGACTGCATTATTTTGTCATTAATTTTGAACTGATCACTTATTGAAGTCTTATTCTTTCAACATATCACAGTGAGTCAGCGACAGTCGCAAGTCGTGCAATTAAATGTTTTTAATTATGTAATAAAATAAATTTCAGTAAGTTGAAAATGTATAGCCTAGCTAAGACGGATAATTACAAAATAAATACAGTGAAAAGTGAAAAATCGAGAAAGGCTAGGCCCCTATAAACTGCACAAATAAAATTGAATTGCCTATGTAATATGATCGTTATGCAATATCTTAGAGAAAATAGCATTTAGAAAATTAAGTGTCCAAGGGCGGCATATTGGGCCCTCGCCCCGGGCGGCATTTAAGCTCCGTACGCCACTGGTGCAGTCTGCCCATTTCGTTCACAGTTTTCAGTCTTTTCGTTCATCATTCTGTTCTTACTCTCGCTACGCAATAGAACCTCTTTCAGAAGTCGGAGTTCGAAGATTTTAAGTCGTTTCAATCATGTTTTAGAAGTACTGACAGGAAACCATCAGGTCACCTCTGAGATGGCTGTAGTCATGTTCTTTCTCGCACACAATTACTCTGCTCTAGGCTAATGTGGGAGCTGTTTTATTAGTCTAAAGTTGGGGTAATTGAGTGTTGAATGGGTGAGGTTGTTGCATGTTAATTGGCTATGTAATTAACCAACACTTGAGACCTGCCACTTAGGACATGAAATGTAGCTCAAGTTCGGGGATATTTACCGTGGTTCGAGGATATGAGCTTCACGGTGTCGGATGCTGATTGGGTGAATTTAATGCAACGGTCTGTGAAATGTATCGTCTGCTGCGCATGCGTAGTGGCGACGTTTGGAGTGAGCAAGGAGCAGTTGTAATGCCGGACTTGGACAAGCTAGGATGTCTGTCGAATAGTAGTCGTCCACGGTTGACTCCTGATCGGACGGTACTAAGAGAGAAAGGTTGTAAGGATCGGTTAAGTTGTTTGACCAGAATAGGAGCGAACTGTTCGCTCGGTTTTGAAAATCTTCGGCATCGAAATAATAAAGTTAGACATCGAAACGTCATGTATCGTGTGCTGGTCTTGTTCTGTAAACAGCACAAAACTTATACTTACGCTAGAAGTCAGAGACAGTTCGTCGTTATAAAGGAGAACACAAATTACACTTTGGAATCGCATTCCGAATAGTTGCGGGAACAATCTTTGTTCGAACGATAGTTGGTAAACTGTGCGACGAGATCCAACGGGAAGAATCAGATCTTCAACCGACTCCACAGAGACTACTTTGAGACTACGACCACTTTGAGAGCAGCTTGGGCGACTTCGAAGCTTCACAGTATCTTGGGAATGGAGAACAACGGGAACAACCTACTGAACAAGAAGAAACTACCACGAAAAGGGAGGTTAATATATAGATCTTAATAAATATAGAAATTAGCTTAAGAAGTGCTGGTCTAAATAAGTATTGGATACGTTTCTTGATCTACCGATTTACTATTACAAATCGTTGATTTGTTTGAACTGAATATACACACGAATTGACGATTACGTATTCAAAATGTTTTCATGGATGCCTTCTGCTGATTTGTCCATCTAGTTTACTTGACCTTAATAACTAATGATGTGGACGTGGATTGATTACAAGTAACCTGACATAGGATCAATGTCAATTCCATAGGTTATAATTGTAAATAAGGGAACAAAATTACAGTGTCATCACATAGAAACTGGCGATACACAACGATGAATGTACTAAATTATTAAGTAAGCAAGATAGCAAAAACTTCTGAAAAAATTAGGACTGCACAAACCAAATGCTCATTTAGTCTGATAGTTTGCAATGAAAATGCACACTCCTTTCTTTGAATCTTGGTCGACTATAAAAACTACACACACCTTGTATTAACAAATATATCGTATGCCGAAACTCAGATGGGAGTGCTTACGAGCGTTGATATCCATAATAGTGCCATATAAGTTCACTGTATAATGACTGAATGAATATACACACGTACCATACAAACGATTCGTGTAAATAATGACAACTGCTATGGTTCGTCTTACGCGCAGCCGGACAAATAATAATAACGTGCTTAGAACATCGAGAGCTGCTTCACGGAACGCTTGGCGTCATTTGCCCAATCTTATCCTAAGACATTATGGATTTGCTTTGTGAGCTTTGCCCCCTGTTCCGATGTGCTTAAAGACGTCGCGTATTTGTTCTGTGGCACGCGACAGTGCAGCCTATTGTCGGGAAATTGCAGTGTTTGAACTGCAGCTTTTCACAAGGAAGAAAGGGGAGGGACTTTTTATCACCGTTCATCACCGCTCGGTATAGCTTTCGCTGGTGCTGCTGCCGTTCAGGCCAGAAACTCAGTAGCTGAAGGCGACGTTATTCATGATTCAATGCATCGTCGACAGCGGCGGGCAGGCCCTGATTGGGTCTGCGACGTGTTTTGACGCGCGCCGTTGGTCGCACTTGACGCGGTACGTTTGTGTCTATAGACAGGCAGGCAGCCGGTCGAGTGATCTGCACGTAGGACGGTTGCTGTCTGCGACATGCGGCAGGCACCGTAGTAGAAGACAACGAGGAAGTCGTTCAGAGCTCAAGCGCCTTCGTACTCCTTACTGCGCGGACAGTCTGAGAAGCCTCGTTTGCGGTAGGTTCAGTCGAAACTTTCAATTGATATGAACTGTGTCTTTAGAAAAGATCATATTATTTACGTGAAGAAAATTTGCTGAACATTCCGTAGACATTGGCGACTTTTGTGTTCTTTTTTAACAATGTGTATTTTCATCATTATGTGTTCATTTTCCGATACATACATGCTTGTATTCATACAAACGTGCATACACACATACATACAATACAATACATACATACATACATACATACATACATACATACATACATACATACATACATACATACATACATACATACATGCATATATGCATACACACAAACTTACACATGTAAATAAATGTATAATGTATCGAACAGTGTACATGTATAACGTAGGCCATTAATCAAGGGTCCAAAATACGCTTTTTGTGTATTTTGGGATTTATTTCAGTAGCGCAATGCATAAAGCGAGAATGCCAAAGGCCAGTCGTATCAGCGCTCAATTGAGTCGTATATACTCTGTGCCTTGAGTCATTAATGCGTGGCCGGATGATGCAATGAAAGATTGAATGAATGAGCTACATAAAACCCGGTAGCGGCTCATATAAAATCCCGGCAGTACATGCGGCGGATGGTTAATCGCGGACCTGTGTCGTCAGTGTTTTGTGTGTACTGCTAGTATTCCAGAAGTGCAGACGTGGGAATAAGTCGCACTAAAGCGTAAGCGTGGGCAAATAATCTGACATAGTTGCTATATATATATGCAGGGTCGAAGCATCTCAATCCCAAGACCAACAAGTGGTTTTTTCTTCTGCGCACGGGACGCGTGACCACGCATGCATCAAAACACAAATAACTGAAATGGCTATGCATTTATGTATGTATCTAAACAGTTACTATGGTGCCTTTGTGTATTCACACAAGCGCTGTCTTCGTCACCCTAAATGACGCTAAAGTCGTAAAGAATAACAAATTAATAAATCATCAAACAGCGCTCAGACAAATGGAACATGTAGCCACCAATGCGAATCTCGCAATCAGAACCCAACCAACGAGTGGACGACAACCAGAGCTGACCGTATAGACACCATGTCCGGAGTTCCTGGATTACTTGCGACGAGGCTTGCAACATATGAACGCCAACATCAAACGGTCTCTCGCTGACGGTAGAAGACGCTGCATCCGGGCACACTTTATGCAACAGCAGGGGCCTAATTTTCGTCTAAAAGTAGGGGTAGCAATTTCGTACATACACGAAGCAAGGCTGAGATTGCGATCTCTGGGAAGGCACAATAATAAAATATTGATTGGCGTTGCTCAAAAAGTGGGGGGTTACGGTACCGAGTCCAAAAAGTGGGGGTACGGGTACCCTCTTACCCTCCACAAATTACGCCTATATGCAACAGGGTCTGTAGAGGACAATATTTTTCATAGACAGCAATTGTTCGTGGAACGCCACCGCAGTAGAACGGTCAGCACCAATCCAACGACTCTCTTGACCTTTCAAAGGGAGTTTGACAATGTCCAGCTAGTAACCTGAAACCCCTCAAGGCGGACGAGTCCACCAGTAGCGCCGAAGACAGTCGAAAACACTCAGAAACGACGGCGAAAGAGAGAAATGGCTCCAATAACTCATGCTCGGTCAAATTATAAGTCCGAAGAAACAAAAACTAGGCAGAAAAATCTGTATGTGAACAACCAACTGATTAAAAACATGACGTGCCAGAGAAATATGCGGCCATCTTGACCTCGCGTGGCGCAGAAGTCCGACTATGGAACACCATGTATACGAGGCGCATTTGAAGATTGCTAAGATGGTTACAGCTGCGTTCGGGGTTTAAATCTCTCGGCGTTGTTTAGAATTATATGTAATGTTGTTGATGGTAATTCGTAATCGAAACTAAATAAATTCTGATCATTTGCTGGAATTGCTTCAACCAAAAGACTCAGAACATACATGATAACATATGTATACATGTATGTACGTATGTATGTATGTGTGCATCTATGTGTATGTGTATGTGTCAATGTATGTATGTATACTGCTGCTTATGTAGCGCCTTTTCAGCTTCACAAACGATTCTGATGATTGTTGTTTGTATACATTTTCAGGACTAGGAAATCGGGGTCTTACTTACTAATGGGTGGCACTTAGGCAGTGAATTGATGAAAACGACTTTTACATTAGTTATTGCAGTGCAGAGGATATTATTTTGAAATTCAAAAGATCCTATGCTACTACTACAACGACAACTACTACTTCTGCTGCTGCTGCTACTACTACTACTACTGCTGCTGCTGCTGCTACTACTTCTACTAATAATAATATCAGAATTATAAAAAAATTATATGGGTTTGAACTATTTCAAGGAAACGACCGAAGATTTACATACAGATTTTTCTGCTCTTGATATAATAAAAATTAATAGTTACACTGATTAGCTTACCAAATTAATCTAATGATTTAAACATAAGCGTCGGCACCATTTTCAGAATCTGTCATGAGAGGCAGTGGCGTGCTCAGATGTTTAGATTGACAGTCAAAGTAAGGAAGGTTCTACTGTTTCATGGATACGACGGAAAAGACCAACTCCAAAACTTATTAGAACATAGAAGAATAAGGAGAGCCATGGGTATGAAGTGCTAGCGACTTACTTTTCTTAGCCTCCGCATATGAGGGCAGATGGCCAGTACTCTCCCTTGCCGTCTGGTCTTCCTACCGACAGTGTATGGTCATTGTACTGATTATAGCCATGGGCGGCGATCCCGGGGGCCGAGGGAACAAGAATCCCACCTTTAACAGTGGGGGGGGACACACTATACAGCTGTCCCCCCAAATTTTGAAGAAACACCAAAAAGGTCAACAATTTTTTTCGCCTCTTTTTTGACCAGATCAGCTCAAAAGTGTCCCCCCCATCTGTCAAACAAGATCGCCGCCAGTGATTATAGCTCAGTTGGCCAGGGAGTGGCAGAAATCTCGAAACAAATTTCTGCCCTGACATGGATTTAAACCCCCACCTCTCGATTGACAGTCAAACACGTTAACTACTACACTAGAACATAACTGCACTACAAGGTTGACCACCTTTCTGTCTTCGTGCTATGAAACTATAGCTTTGTCACTTCTTTTTGAAAATGTTGACCTAAATGAATTGCTATGGATATGATTACATAAATAATTTATGCATACTAGTCTGTTCATTGTAAACCTGATGCAGTATTCAGTTGTGTTATAAGGCTTAAACAATGCAACAGTTAATTAAATGCAGCCCGAGATTGATGAGCTAAGACAGCGAATGCATTGAACTTGACAGCAGCGCCTTCGTTATTCATTGTATTAAGGCTGTATGTCGTTTCAACGAGAACTTGCAGACAATGTTCGAAGCTGTAGATCTGAAAGTGTATACAAGCTGCTGCTGTAGATCATCATTCCCGTCTCGTTCTTCGCTTTGGCTTCAGCCTTTTGCGTCTGCCTTTCCTGCAGTCTACTCTGCGCTTTGAACAACAGGCAGGTCTAATCCATAATAATTTGTCTCACGTTATCCTTCACCTCAAGGGCTCATTTGACCGGTTGTCTATTTTCTCTCTCCTCTCTCTCTCTCTCTCTCTCTCTCTCTCTCTCTCTCTCTCTCTCTCTCTCTCTCTCTCTCTCTCTCTCTCTCTCTCTCTCTCTCTCTCTCTCTCTCTCTCTCTCGCTCTCTCTGTCTCTGTCTCGCTATCGCTATCGCTCTCGCTCTCTCTCCCCCTATATATATATATATATATATATATATATATATATATATATACATATGAATCGACTATTAGCTACTCATGATTATATTCTGCACCATAGCTACTCACTCTGTATCTCAGCCCCTATGCGTGCTAGATTCATAGCGCAAAGCTTAAAAGGTCATAGATGACATACGTAGCCACCACTGGGACTGCATTGGGGCTAATGCACGCCGATTCTGATATAGTTTTTTTCCTGAGTAGGCAACGTTTCACCACGCAAGAAGACTACCTTGGCCACTCAGTACCATATGTTCTCCAAGGTATAACTTTTATACCAGAGTATATTATAGCAAGAAATTAACCATAGTCACTCAGTGTTATATGTTCCCCAAGGTATAATTTATAACACCAGAGTATATTATAGCAAGAAATTAACCATACTCACTCAGTGTTATATGTTCCCCAAGGTATAATTATTATACCAGAGTATATTATAGCAAGAAACTAACCATAATCGCTCAGTGTTATATGTTCCCCAAGGTATAATTATTTCATCAGAGTATATTATAGCAAGAAATTAACCGTAGTCACTCAGCGATATATGCTCTGCAGCGTATAAATTTTACACCACAGTATATTATAGCAAGAAATAAACCATAATCAGTGTTATACGTATATTTTCCAACGTATAATTTTGTTGTGCAATTAGGCGCCCTACTTAGTAGTCCCCGGCGCCGCCGCCATCCGCCGCCGCCGCTAAGCCCTCAAGTCGAAACCAGTCGCTAAGCTATCGACTGCTAGCGACTTCGTTCACTTAATATTTTGCTTGTTTTTTTTCGCGATTTCCAAGTAAACAATGACAGAACAGTGCTTATACTAGTTAACAGCTGATAACATGTAATCAATTGTACGTCCATGTTGTTGTCTATCAATGCAACTATATGTAGAAACTGAAACTGAAAATTGTCAGTAACTGAAACGAAAACAGAAATTATTCTAGAACTGAAACTGCATGTACTAAAAACTTAAATTATTTCAGAACTGTAACTTGAACTGAAATAGAAATTACGAACTCAAAACTGAATTAAAACTGAAACTGTAATTATTTTCAAAACTGAAATATCACAGCCTTGGACTTAATTGTAGGCTTTAATCCTTTGAACTTATAAACACTCAAATGGGTCACAAATTCACATTAAAATTAATTTTCACAGTCAAAAGTCTGTCCTTTGTCAGCATACCCACGTGGAGCGGAGCCCATTTAGGACCCATATTCCCATATTGGACCCGTACAGAGTTCATATGGGTCCCATCTAATGCTCACGGAAATGATGGCACGCTCAGTGCAGTATGCGGTAAAATGCATTATATTGTTAGGTAAAATCAGGTATATCCAATAGATAATACCCCTATTACATGAGAGAGAAGTCGATAGCAAGTCGCTAAGTCAGTCGCTAAGCCTAAGCGACTTAGTCAGTCGATAAGCATGCGACTTAGTCGACTGAGTCGCTAAGTCAGTCGCTAACTCATCAAGTCAGTCGGTAACTCCTTAGCGACTGACTCCGGGCACTACTACTTAGTTTGAAAACTACCTTAGCCACTCAATACTATACGTGCATTTCATCTTGCAGCCCCGAGGGAATGAAATTGCCTACTTATCTCTTGTTCGATGATCGAACTCTATCTCTTTAAGAACACATGAAAACTACTTTTCATTGGCTTTTAAACATCTGGATATCTAACTGGACTTCTCCTGGCGACTGACTTGCTGCGAATCAGGTTCGCATTCTGTGTGACTTTGCGTACGTTAGAAATGTTCGTAATAAATAAATAAATAAAATAAATATGTTTCACAAGGTACCATTCTTATACCATCTATGCAGAACTATTATAACACGGAATTTCTTAAGCATAAAAATGACTTTAAAAACCTGGTCAACTATTAGATTGGTGCTGAACCAGAGTCCACCTGACTCAGCTATATATAGGATCATTAAACAGGGATGGTAACTTTATAATGGATAATGCATTATTAATGCAATGATAGCATATAGTTTGAAATGTGCACTTTACCCAGGTAAAGTGCACATCCTCCTCCTTCTCTGACTACCTCCGGCCTTCTCCTCCTTCATCGTTGGCATTGTACCCTGGTCCCTACTGCTACTAGTGCAGAAGAGATTATGTCTATGTACTCAACAATGAAAATACCTCACAGCATAGGACATGATTTACTTGATCCAGTTGTTATTGGCTCTAATTTAGATTATATTTCTAAGCCTTTGGCCAATATATACAACTGCCCAATGACTAATGGTGTAGTACCTTTAAAAATGAAGCTGTCTACGGTTACTCCAATTTTCAAACAAGGTGATTAGGGTGGAATTAAACAACTAGAGGCCTATTTCTATTTTATAATTATTTGCAAAAATACTTGAAAAGGTAATTTACCACAGACTATGATTTCGTTGATAAACTGAAACTACTTTGTCCCTATCAACATGGATTCAGACCGGGTTACTCAACAACCCTATCCTTAATAAACATTCACGGCAAAATATCTCAAGCCATTGACAATAAGGAATTCGCTATAGGAATCTTCCTCGGTCTGTCGAAGGCATTCGACACGGTGAATCATAAAATATTAATTAAAAAGCTTTTTAACTCTGGAGTAAGAGGACTTCCACTGGCTTGGTTTCAAGATTATCTCTCATCACGATACTAGCAAGTAAATGTAACGGGATTAGATCCTCATTTAGATGGCTTGAGTTTGGAGTTCCTCAGGGGTTGGTCCTTGGACCATTTATTATTTTTTATTTATATCAATGATCTTCCTTGATCGTCTACCTTACTAAATTTTGTATTATTTGCTGACGACTCCAATGTATTCCATTCTAATGCCTCCTATAAGGACCTATTTGATAATACTAATAAAGAACTAATGCAAATAGGTAACTGGTTTAAGGCCAACAAACTATCTTGAAACTTAAACAAAACCAATTACATCCTATTATCAGCAAGGGGTAAGATCAGAAACCATACATTAGAAAAGCTTATAATTGACCGGACTGAAATTCCCCAGGTAGACTCGGTTGAATTCCTAGGGGTTTACCTTGACATATATCTAAATTGGAAAGAACATATTGAACAAATATCCCACAAAATAGCAAGGACTATTGGGGTGATAAAAAGAATCTCCTACTTACTATCATCTGAAATATTAAATACTCTATATTTTACTATGATTTAGCCTTATCTGTATTACTGTAATCTGGTATGGGCTTCTAACTATTGTTCTAGGCTTAGCAAATTAAATATACTACACAGAAGGATTATAAGAATAATAACTAAATCGCACTATTTGGCTCATACTCATGACTTATTTCCAGGGCTGTAGTGGTAAAATTAGAGGTGAGTACACGCTATCGGTTAGTTTTCCAAAACAAATTAGAGGTGAGTATACGCTACAGTATTTTGTGAGTATACGCTACAGTATTTTGATATAAATAAATATAAATATTTTGTGAGGTAAGTATACTGTCTCTAGAAGTGAGTACACGCTGTATACCCGCGTATACCCTCGACTACAGCCCTGCTTATTTCTGAGTTTGAGAATACTTAAATTGGATAAATTACTTGAATGCCAAATTGGTATTTTTATATATTCATCGATAAACAAATTACTACCATTGCTACTATTAGTTGTGTGTATTGTTATTAAATACAAACATTGGTTTACTAAAAACAGATACTATTTAATAGTATCTGTTAAACGGTAAACGAGTCTTTAACTGGTAAAACAACCTGATGTTACGGAATGTATGTAAATCAAATGTGTGGACCAAAAAATGTTCTGTTCTGTACCATAATATGTTTATATTCCGAACCGTAGCTACTCTTTACACAGTATTAAAACTACCTCAGCCCCTCAGTAATATATGTTCTCCAGGTATAATTTTATAACAGAAAATGATTATAATTTGAACCATACCAACTCATTGTGTAGATAGAATTAGTACTTATCATTAATCAAAACGTTGAAACTTCCTAATAATATTACTATGTATTAAAAATACCTTAGCCACTCAGTACAATATGTTCCCCAAAGTATTCTTTTTACACCAGAATATGATTATATCCTGAACATTAGTTACTCATTGCTAAGTATTAAAACAACCTTAGCCACTCAGTACTATATGTTCCATAAGGTATAATAATTGTCAAGGACGGTCAACGAGTGTAATTTACGTAGACCGAGCGATGACGTCATGTCTGTATTTTTGAAATCGCACAGACTGGAAGGACGCGTTATTATTGAACTGAACGTCGATTTTGAATTAGAAAGTTAAAAATAGCAAAAGTCCGATATCATATTGTGTTAGTTTGGTTGAGAAAGATTTAAGCATCATATTAGGCTTGTTTGAACGTTTGATGATAAAGAATTGAGCATCACTTTACGTTGGTTTGAACGAACGCTTGCCATGGATTTAGTAGGCCTATTGCCCAACGCGTTCACCTCGGCCGTAGCTTTCCTCTGGGGCGGTCAAACGGGTTGTAATGTCTACACGTCTACAGTAACCGGGCCTGTGACTAGAATCAACTATAGTAGACGAGGACTGGTGGGTTCCGCTGTCCTTCAGAACCCTTCCACAGGAGACGTCGGTAGCAGTGCTGAAACGCCTATCGCTTCTACCTCTCATCACGATGGTCTCACAGACGACCGTAAGGACCATGTAGTGCTCGAGCCGGCTGACCAACTGTACTTCATGAGACTCGCCAGAAGACTTGCGAGAAAGCCACCAAGCACATATCTCTGTCACTTGTGCTTTAAACCCGGGCACTTTATCCATATGTGCGCCCTGGCCCGGGCTCATGACGTCGGACTTACACCATATCAAGGAACCAACAGATGTTTCGGGGAGTACAAATGTTCCAAGTGCAAGCGAGTCTGGATGTCTGGCAGTAGTTGGGCTAATATGGGGCAAGAATGTATCAAGTGCAGAATAAATGTATACCCTCATATCCAGCGTCCTCTCGACAAGACTCTGTATTCTGGTGTTGACGAAAGGTGCAAGATTCATCCGCAGCATCTCTGCGAAAAGTGTAAGAAAAATGGCTTCCCCTGCCAGCTAAGCCACGTGAGAACGACGACGATGATCATGGCCTTGTGCGAACTCAAATGTAAGCGACTGTGTACACGATTCTCTTATTAATCGACTTAAGCGATTGCTCTTCATTCATAGTTCACGAAGACTCTCTGAACTGGTTTGCTTTACAGGTGGATATCGCATGGCCAGCATTAATTTAACTGAGAGGCAGACGACCTGTATTTCATTTGAACTAATTAATGTGGATGCTTTGAAATTTTGCTATTGAGTTTGCAATTGAATTAGCTTAAAGATTGATTGACAAGTAGATAACTTACTTCGTAATTGATTTAGTGAACTGTCTTGAAACTCCTGTTATTGATAGGCGAAATCAGATTAACTTTCTGTTGAGCATTCATGTGCTGAGTCTATTGAATCAGTTCAGAGAATGATTGACAGGTGGAAATACTGCTGATTAATTAATCTAGTCAATGCGGAATGTTTTGAAATTCTTACAATTAGTTTAGAGATTGATTGATAGGTGAAAAGCCTGCCGAGTAATTAACTTAATTAATGCGGAATGTTCTGAAGTTCTTGCTACTAGTTTGAAGATTGATTAACAGGCAGATGACATGCCTGGTAACTGAACTAGTCGACGTGAAAAAGTCGGGGTGGGCATTACACATCCAGTGCGAGGCTTCGCGTCCCCCTTTTAACGCTCATTGATTTAGCCTGAACATTGATAATTTGCTTGCAACTGAATTAGTGATTGATGTGACTTGCCATTGATTGGCAAAGCTAGACAAATTAGCTGTTTCAGTCAGCAACAGGCGATTGCTTCCTCAGTTTGACTTGTGAACAATTGAGTTGAATATGTGCATTGGAACGTTAATCTATTGATTGATTGAATTACTTTGTATGGTTAAGTTGAAAATGTGAACTGGGACCGATTAATTAATGCTATCATTGAATGGCGTTGCATTTGTGGTTGATTGTTAGCATTGGAACTACTTATTAAAACTACCTTAGCGACGCAATACTATATGATCCCCAAGGTATAGTTATAACATCAGAATATGATTATATTCTGGATCATAGCTACTCATTGTGTGGACAGAATTATTACTTATAGTAATAGCATTAATCAAAACGTTGAAACCTGCAAATATTACTACTACGTATTAAAGCTACCTTAGCCACTCAGAACTATATGTTCCATAAGGTATAATAATATTTATACGTGAATATGATTATATTCTGAACCATAGCTACTCATTGTGTGGACAGAATTATTACTTATAGTAATAGCATTAATCAAAACGTTGAAATTTGCAAATATTACTACTACGTATTAAAGCTACCTTAGCCACTCAGAACTATATGTTCCATAAAGTATAATAATATTTATACATGAACATGATTATATTCTGAACCATAGCTACTCATTGTGTGGACAGAATTATTACTTATAGTAATAGCATTAATCAAAACATTGAAATTTGCAAATATTACTACTATGTATTAAAGCTACCCTAGCAACTCAGAACTATATGTTCCATAAGGTATAATAATAATATATACATGAATATGATTATATTCTGAACCATAGCTACTCATTGTGTGGACAGAATTATTACTTATAGTAATAGCATTAATCAAAACGTTGAAATTTGCAAATATTACTACTACGTATTAAAGCTACCTTAGCCACTCAGAACTATATGTTCCATAAGGTATAATAATATTTATACCTGAATATGATTATATTCTGAACCATAGCTACTCATTGTGTGGAGAGAATTATTACTTATAGTAATAGCATTAATCAAAACATTGAAACTTGCAAATATTACTACTACGTATTAAAGCTACCTTAGCCACTCAGAACTATATGTTCCATAAAGTATAATAATATTTATACATGAATATGATTATATTCTGAACCATAGCTACTCATTGCGTGGACAGAATTATTACTTATAGTAATAGCATTAATCAAAACGTTGAAATTTGCAAATATTACTACTACGTATTAAAGCTACCTTAGCCACTCAGAACTATATGTTCCATAAGGTATAATAATATTTATACATGAATATGATTATATTCTGAACCATAGCTACTCATTGTGTGGACAGAATTATTACTTATAGTAATAGCATTAATCAAAACATTGAAACTTGCAAATATTACTACTACGTATTAAAGCTACCTTAGCCACTCAGAACTATATGTTCCATAAAGTATAATAATATTTATACATGAATATGATTATATTCTGAACCATAGCTACTCATTGCGTGGACAGAATTATTACTTATAGTAATAGCATTAATCAAAACGTTGAAACTTGCAAATATTACTACTACGTGTTAAAGCTACCTTAGCCACTCAGAACTATATGTTCCATAAGGTATAATAATAATATATACATGAATATGATTATATTCTGAACCATAGCTACTCATTGTGTGGACAGAATTATTACTTATAGTGATAGCATTAATCAAAACGTTGAAACTTGCCAATATTACTACTACGTGTTAAAGCTACCTTAGCCACTCAGAACTATATGTTCCATAAGGTATAATAATAATATATACATGAATATGATTATATTCTGAACCATAGCTACTCATTGTGTGGACAGAATTATTACTTATAGTAATAGCATTAATCAAAACGTTGAAACCTGCAAATATTACTACTACGTATTAAAGCTACCTTAGCCACTCAGAACTATATGTTCCATAAGGTATAATAATATTTATACATGAATATGATTGTATTCTGAACCATAGCTACTCATTGTGTGGACAGAATTATTACTTATAGTAATAGCATTAATCAAAACGTTGAAATTTGCAAATATTACTACTACGTATTAAAGCTACCTTAGCCACTCAGAACTATATGTTCCATAAGGTATAATAATATTTATACATGAATATGATTATATTCTGAACCATAGCTACTCATTGTGTGGACAGAATTATTACTTATAGTAATAGCATTAATCAAAACATTGAAACTTGCAAATATTACTACTACGTATTAAAGCTACCTTAGCCACTCAGAACTATATGTTCCATAAAGTATAATAATATTTATACATGAATATGATTATATTCTGAACCATAGCTACTCATTGCGTGGACAGAATTATTACTTATAGTAATAGCATTAATCAAAACGTTGAAACTTGCAAATATTACTACTACGTGTTAAAGCTACCTTAGCCACTCAGAACTATATGTTCCATAAGGTATAATAATAATATATACATGAATATGATTATATTCTGAACCATAGCTACTCACTGTGTGGACAGAATTATTACTTATAGTAATAGCATTAATCAAAACGTTGAAACTTGCAAATATTACTACTACGTATTAAAGCTACCTTAGCCACTCAGAACTATATGTTCCATAAGGTATAATAATAATATATACATGAATATGATTATATTCTGAACCATAGCTACTCATTATTTAGACAGAATTATTACTTATAGCAATAGCATTAATCAAAACGTTGAAACTTGCAAATATTACTACTACGTGTTAAAGCTACCTTAGCCACTCAGAACTATATGTTCCATAAGGTATAATATTCACACCAGAATATGATTATATTCTGAACCATAGCTACTCATTGTGTGGACAGAATTATTACTTATAGTAATAGCATTAATCAAAACGTTGAAACTTGCAAATATTACTACTACGTATTAAAGCTACCTTAGCCACTCAGAACTATATGTTCCGTAAAGTATAATAATATTTAAACATGAATATGATTATATTCTGAACCATAGCTACTCATTGTGTGGACAGAATTATTACTTATAGTGATAGCATTAATCAAAACGTTGAAACTTGCCAATATTAGTACTACGTGTTAAAGCTACCTTAGCCACTCAGAACTATATGTTCCATAAAGTATAATATTCACACCAGAATATGATTATATTCTGAACCATAGCTACTCATTGTGTGGACAGAATTATTACTTATAGTGATAGCATTAATCAAAACGTTGAAACTTGCCAATATTACTACTACGTGTTAAAGCTACCTTAGCCACTCAGAACTATATGTTCCATAAGGTATAATAATATTTATACATGAATATGATTATATTCTGAACCATAGCTACTCATTGTGTGGACAGAATTATTACTTATAGTAATAGCATTAATCAAAACGTTGAAACTTGCAAATATTACTACTACGTGTTAAAGCTACCTTAGCCACTCAGAACTATATGTTCCATAAGGTATAATACTATTTATATTAAGTTCATTGTATTGTATGGTCATATTTGATTGCATTTATGTAAAATTTATGTAAAATTGTTTAACCCAAGTAGATGTAGAGTTAAATCTATTGTGCTGGCTACATAGATTTGATAATTCTTAACAGTTATCTGTATAGTGTCTATATGTGATTTGAAACTGGATCCAAGAAAGTGCTAGACTTCAAACTTGTAAGTATATTTAATTATGACAGTTCTTGTTTCTCAGTCTCATCACTATTCAGCATGTTCATCTGAATGCCTATCTTTTGTAATACCTAAAGTTAAAATTCTGCTGATTGAATGAGCTTTTTGGTTGATGGGCGTAAATTTTGGAATTCCATCCTTGTAGGTGCTCAATCATGAATATGATTATATTCTGAACCGTAGCTACTCATTGTGTGGACAGAATTATTACTTATAATAATGCCATTAATCAAAACGTTGAAACTCGTTAATATTACTACTACGTATTAAAACTACCTTAGCCACTCAGAACTATATGTTCCATAAGGTATAATATTACACCAGAATATGATTATATTCTGAACCATAGCTACTCATTGTGTGGACAGAATTTTTACTTATAGTAACAGCATTAATGAAAACGATGAAACTCGTTAATATATACGTATTAAAGATACCTTAGCCACTCAGAACTATATGTTCCATAAGGTATAATATTTACACCAGAATATGATTATATTCTGAACCATAGCTACTCATTGTGTAAACAGAATTATTACATTTAATATCATTAATCAAAACGCTGAAATCTGCTAATATTACTACTACGTATTAAAACTACATTAGCCACTCAGGACTATATGTTCCATAAGGCATAATAATATTTATACATGAATATGATTATATGCTGAACCATAGCTACTCATTGTGTGGACAGAATTATTACTTATAGTAATAGCATTAATCAAAACGTTGAAACTTGCAAATATTACTACTACGTATTAAAACTACCACTCAGTACTATATGTTCTCCAAGGTATAATTTTTACACCAGCATATATGATTATATTCTGAACCATAGCTACTCAGTACACATTTTGAACAAGTATATGATTATATTCTGAACCAGAGCTACTCAGTACTCATCCACTAGATTTAACCGGCGAAAAAATAGGACACAATTTTTGGTTTACATTGATAATTGAAAAAGTTATGCAGAAAATTCAACAAAAACGTTAAAGCTTGTTAATATTGGTACTATGTAAGGCTCGGTAATTTGTTTTAAAAACAAGCCGCCTTATTTTATAAATATATGAAATATATACATTGACTATTCGAGGTC
The DNA here is from genome assembly GCA_963556255.1 of Allolobophora icterica. NCBI lineage: Eukaryota > Metazoa > Annelida > Clitellata > Crassiclitellata > Lumbricidae > Allolobophora > Allolobophora icterica. Next base: position 24,271,336 of record OY744608.1, read on the forward strand.
TTCTTTTTCACCAGGCCTGATATAGGGGGTCGAATTTCAGATAAAATCTCCTTCTAATCTACTTGCATTCTAGGTTTCTCCATGGGATATCTGGCAGGAGACTATGTCAGGAGTCGGGTACAATTTTGATTTCTGTTAAGAAACACTTCTGAGTATTTTTTTCAGGCTCTCAAACGTTAACTACTCACCAAAACTGAAGAGCTAACGACAAAGAGTAGATAGCGTATATGTTTCATAGCATGAAATGAGTAGCTAATGTGCGATTAACACTAATATATATATATATATATATATATATATATATATATATATATATATATATATATATATATATATATACGCACGCGAGTGTCAAAGACGATCGTTATATATATATATATATATATATATATATATATATATATATATATATATATATATATATAATCCGATACTTATTCTTTATCAACTGTATACAGCAACATAACATTATCGAGAAACTCTATGCTTCATTATATACATACAATAAAGGAAAGCCTTTATTTAAATATAACCATATATATTTATTATATATAAATATTGCAAGCATGTAAACGCGTTGCAGAGAATACTTATGCTATGCGATTTATTACATCGCTGTAGTTTCTTACGACGGCTGTAATAAGTCTGCATAATGCACTGTGAAAATAAATAATCTCCGACATAAAGGACGCTAGACGATTTCGAAGCCACTCTTAATATTCTCGAATAAGTAATGAGTTTGGCGTCGGCGCTTTCGAGCACCTGTAAGGAGTCACGTGCCTGGATCAATGACCCCGGGTCGGACTGGGAAGACAAATCGTTGCATCGCCAGCGATTTTGGTTAATTATTTAGATTATGGCTTCAGTGGCAACAGATTGGCCTCACTGATATATCCAGAAGTAAACAGTGTGGCAATGTGAGAGGCATCCACAATGGGCGCGGATAGGATTGTGTCATATGCATCGGATTAAATAAGGTCTAGAACCTGGATTACTGATGCGGCTTTGATTGCCATTGAGTTGTCGTTTCCGCGTCATGAATTTGATTCTTGCCAGACGCCGTGCGACTTATTTGATCCCTCGTCCGTTCACTTGGTATTGAGTAGCCACGAAATATTAATATTCATGTGACAACCTTTCACTTAATACCAGTTGTATGAATATTCAGCCAGACCCTATAGGCCAGTCACGTCCTGCTTGTAGGAGCGGTCATTTCACTGAATGCATTAATAATGGAGGCCATGAATGTAGCCATGAATGCAGCCAGTGTGCGGCCACCTAGCGACAATACAGCAGTATAAACTACTAATTCAAGACAACGCTAAACTCCGCTGAGACACAGGCAACACGTCGCTAGGAGGCGCTCCCTATTGACCAGTGCAGGCGAATGGCAATTCCAATTGACAGTCGGAAATAGGACAAGCAGACGGATGGACGAATGGAGACACAGACGCAAAGATACATCAGGACAGACACTTTGGCAAGGATGGACTGAGAGATGAACTACAGCGGGACGGACGGACATAGAGCATAGATGAATGGATGGATGGAAGAATTGATTGGTGGATGGATGGATGTATGGATGATTGGATGGATGAATGGATGAATGTATGTATGAATGAATGGATATGTACAGGGTGAGCCAGCATAAATGAACCGACTTTGCATGCCTAAAACTCCGTCAATTTCTTAAAGTTATTTATACTTGATGCGTCAAATAAAGATATTTCACTCTAGTGTTAGCTTTGAAAAAGTCGAACTGGTACTAGTTTAAATTTTAAAGGAAATGTTTGGAACAGCCCTAGCTACCATATTTTGTTGTCATTAGTGACGCAATATGGTGTCGTTGACAGGCGATGATCGAGTTTTGATCCGAATTTTTCTAACTGATAAGGGATTTAATGCGTTTGAAATGATTAAAGAGTTTCCTAACACAGGATGGAATAAAAAATACGTTGAATCGTCTGATACGGAAAATTGATGAAACAGTCAGCAGTTCATTGATGGTGCGATTGACCAGTGGTCTCGTCGAATAGCTGCTGTTGTTGCAGCACGTGGCAGAAATATTGAATATTCATTTGATTAGAAAAGACTGCCACAGACTATCTCCTAATTAATAATTAATTTTGCTGTGCAGTACAAATTTCTGGCCATGGGGTTAATTTTTTGGCAGTTGTTGCTAAAATTGTCATGAATTTTTTTTATTAGCTAGTTACTGCAAAAACGATGATTTTTGCTATGTCACGATCTACATCATGTAGGATAAAGTTACAATAACAAAGGTGTTTGAATCTTAATACTAGAGTGAAATATCTTTACTTTGACGCATTAAGTGTAAATAACTTACAAAAATTGGCGGAGTTATATGCACGCAAAGTCTGTTCATTTATGCTGGCCCATCCTGTAGTTGAATGTATTTGATGCATGAATGTATGAACCAATGTGTTAGATGAATGGGTATATTCATTGAGCGCCTCTGCTTAGGTTGTACTGAGAGCGGCACTTTATAAATTCTTATATGGACTTTTTCTGTAATTTTCTGTAATTTTCTGTAATTTTAATAATCGCCTACTGACAATTTCCCTATTATCTCTTTTATCCAACTCCATATCCTATTTAACACGGTTATAAGTTTTTATATTATGTTTCGTGCACCTCTTTCTGTATTAACCTGTTTGTCAGCCACAGTGCGTTTGCAGGTGGTTTATTAAGGAACATACTTACTTACTTACTTTAAATACAATACAATACAATATGGTTGAATCCATATGATGTTGGCAATAACAGATGGATAAATGGATGAATGGAGGTAAGTTGGGGCTGGTGGGCGGGGGTGAATGGGTGGGTATTGAACAGGAATATAGGACGAATGAAACATAAAGTAAAGAACCTTATAACCAACGCTTCCACCGTCACATTGGTTCCTAAAAATAAATCACACCTGCAACTTGTCGACCGGATTTTTCTCGGTTGTGTGGCCTTTTTATATCATGAGTCATATTGTTGCATCGTGTCCCAAAGTTGAAGCCATTACAGACAGATGGGATTCGTCCAACACAGACCTCTATCGTCCCAAGTATCAGTTACAGAAGGACAGCACAAAAAACGAGGTGAAGTTAGCCTAACTTGCTCAGGGCTGCTCGGAGACGAAGCCAATAACTGAAACTTAGCAATTTGTTATTTTCTGGTGCAGTTAACAAATTCGGAGAATAGCAGAACACATAAGTAGCAGGAGGAGGAGGAGGAGAAGGAGGAGGAAGAGGAGGAGGGGGCGTAAGAATAGGAAGAGTAGGATTTGTATGATGTTGGAAGTATTTAGAAATGAATAGTTTTGTTTAGAATGCTTGGCGTCTGAGCAGTGAGCATAGAATATTCAGTTTGCATAGAATAATTCTTGACAAATCATCTGAGGCCAAAGAGTCTTCTGTCCTCCTTGGGACGATGTAGGTCTGTCTGTAATGGCTTCCGGTATGCGTCGGGAGTTCAGAGCATTTTCCATGTCTTTTGCTCGGTTCATTAGGTGCAAACTGTGTCTGTCAGTGCGATGGTAGAAGTCAGTCATCTCTTAATTATGGGATCGATGATGTTTCCAGTGCACACTCCACCCATAAACGACCCTAGGATGACCACCGCCGCCCACTGAATTGCACCCGGCGATGCGGAGGAATGCGGGGGGAGGGGCGACAGCGGAGGCGGTGACAATGATGATGACAGCAGTGGAACGGATGCTGATGGCCATCATGCCATCGTCGACAAGAACGATGGAGACCGTGATGGCACTAATAATAACAACTGCCATTACAGTGACTGACACAGTGACAATAACAGTGCAATGCAGTGATGATGGTTGTCATGATGATGCTGATGATGATGACGATGATGATGATGATGATGATGATGATGATGATGATGATGGTGGTGGTGGTGGTGGTGGTGGTGGTGGTGGTGGTGGTGGTGGTGGTGGTGGTGGTGGTGGTGGTGGTGGTGGTGGTGGTGGTGGTGGTGGTGGTGATGATGATGATGATGATGATGATGATGATGATGATGATGATGATGATGATGAGTGGGAGGGCTACATAAGCGAAGTAAAGTTATCATGATCCTCATCATGATCCTCATCATGATCATCGCCATATTTGATCAAGATTTGATTATAATGATCACCATCATCAAAGCCTTCATCACCGTCACCATAATCTTGATGATTGTCACGTTGATCAGGATTGTGATCCTGATTGTCGTGATTACGTTTGATGACCGAAAACCCGATCATGATTACCATGATTACGTGAAAGTGTAGCAAATGACGTCATTAAACCTAGACATGGCAGCCTGTACTTAAATCATTCATCTTGCATTGGATAGATGGCAGAGCACAGGACAGAATGCGGTGCTGTTGCAGAGCACAGCATTGCATGGCATGACATGACATGACATGACATGACATGACGTGACATGGAATTGCATAACAGAATAGATTGCAAAGACCATCACTGTACTGTATTGTATCTAACATATATAAAGCGCCTGTCACAGTGTTATGCAGTACAGCATAGTGTCGCATTCTTTTGCTTCTGCATCATACAGTACAGCACACTATTTTGAGTGTAGCGTGCTGTCGGTTTGTTGAGCAAGTATTTTTGGAGACGTTGCTTGCCGTCCTCTCATATCAACGCATGCAGTTCGTTTATGTCTCGCTAGGTGGCGGAACCATCGGGGTTTCGGTCATCAAGGGTAATTTGGACAACGCGAGAATTTCCCCAGTCACATTGTTACCAGCGCCACTAGGCTTCGAATCGGCTAAATAATTAATTAACTGAAAATTATTAATGAACTATTCTGGAGATTGTCAGTTCATTGATGCCCGTTTCGAACAGGTATAGAATCATGCAATGGAATTCTTATGGTTGATAGTGAAGTTCAAATTCGTAGAATTTTCTGTAAACAGCATCGTCATCCATATCGTCATCTGTGACCATCATTGTCATCCATATCGTCATCTGTAAACATCATTGTCATCCGTATTGTAATCTGTAAGCATCATTGTCATCCCTATCGTCATCTGTAAACATCATCGTCATCCGTATCGTCATCTGTAAACATCATCGTCATCCGTATTGTAATATGTAAGCATCATTGTCACCCTACCGTCATTTGTAAGCATCATCGTCATCGTATCGTCATCTGTAAACATCATCGTCATCCGTATTGTAATATGTAAGCATCATTGTCACCCTACCGTCATTTGTAAGCATCATCGTCATCCATATCGTCATCTGTAAACATCATTGTCATCCGAATCGTCATCTTTATGGTCGTCAAAATCCTCATTACAATTATCACTTGAGCATGCATCAAACTTGGTCCTATAAGGCCTAGTCTCATCGCTATCATCAGATGCGATATCTACACTACTTTACTTCGATCCAATCATCGGAGGAATGTCACCACATTAAGCATTGTGATCATTAACCTTCACGGATGTCGATTAAAATAAAGCTAAAGTTCTTTTAAACTGTGCTTTGGGGTAGCTTTTTTTATAGAGAGACGCTAATATAACGGACTTTCCAAATTAAATAACACCAAACATTGAAGAAAACCAGTAACGCAAAGAACTCCAACACATCAAACACTAACACCATTACGATCAGTATCGCCATTTGCAAACATAATAACAGTTAATTAACATCACCGTCAATTAAAATCACCATCAAAAATAACACCTATGGTAACTGCGTCAACAACTACATCAGGTTCGCTACAATCATCACAGACATCCTGTGTGTGTATATATATATATATATATATATATATATATATATATATATATATATATATATATATATATATATATATATACATTGGATGTATCCCTGGTATGCATATTATGTAATGTAGGCCTCTAGGCCTGTGCATATATATATAGGCGTGGACATATAATTTGTATGTGTATATATATACATCATGTTACTTTTTATAATTACGGTCATCGTAATCAATATAACCGTTATTGAGTAATTACGCTGACGTGACTGTGGTTTAATTATTAAAGCCTGGCCATGGCATGCACTGCCTGCCGCCGTTCTACTGCAGTCTAGTTGCGTGTTAGCGGATCATCGTCTTTATGATAAATCGATTGCCAGCCATCGTCGTCGTTGTCATTGACAACCGTTGCTGCTGCAACTGCTGCTGTTGTCGTTACATCTCTTGTATGTTGCAACGCCAAACTAAGAATAGCCTCGACCAAAGCAGACGGTCTGAATGCGCGATAAGCCTCTGAATCCGTGCAATTCAGAAATTGCCACGCTTAGTGGGTCACTTACTCAGAGGAGGGGTTCGTCCACATTCCTTGGATCTTCTAGGGAAGTCTGTGCACGGCTGGCCAGACCCTCGTGACTGGGGGCAGCGGTCACCGATTAATACCAGAAGGGAGTTTAATTAATTATTATTTTTTACGAGCTGTGTCATACAGTTAACCAAAAACATCATTTTCTGTGGTTGGATAACGTGTTGTCTTCCATTTAAAAAGAAAACGATCAATAGATGTCTCTTCCAAGGCAATTTCTGCAGCAGAGTCCAACAGTCCCCGACATTTTTTCCAAGCGTTCCTTTTTACACGAAAAGCCTCAAAGCTTTGTCTCTGCTTAATCATAAGCACCTATACAGATTCAACGTTAAGTTCAGATTTTTCATTATTCTTTGCTAATGATGTTCAGCATCCAATAATTTTCATGGCATAAGTGAAGAGAGCAATTTAACCAAACTGAGAAAACGAATCAGTTTCATAAAGTTTTATGCGCTAAGGCAAAGGGTTAATCTGTCTTGGATAGATCTGATGAAGAGATAATTCTTCGGCATACATCGCAACGATTCAATCTGCATCAACAGGTTCACCAATTATGCGCCTCTAATTTCTCATTTCTACAGACCTGAAAGGGTTGACTGGCTTATTATCAGCACATAAAAGCCTCGCATGGTTAATTTCTCCGCTTGAACGATTAACCAATTTGCCAAAACAAATGACTTGAACCTTGATCTTTAACATATCCTACAATGCTGTAATGAAAGCGGACAATTGCATTTGATAGAGTACGGTTTGCATTGTATCATTGACATTAATCAGCAGTTGGCGGCGCCCACGTATACATTGATCCGCTATACTTAATGTGATTTAGTAGTCGTGGGGTAACTTTCGTATGCTGTTCCTATATTTTGGCTCTTTCGAATAATGAATTGGTCCTGAAGTTTTGGCTGTTTTGAAAGAATTAAAGAACCGTTTCAATGCCATCACTGGCCTGAGTGAACATTAAACCCTGAAGCTGCCTTGCCGTCGTAGATGCAAAACCTTTTCTTTGTAAATTGATCCAATCAGATCTAATGGCATCTTAATATGTCTGAATATATATCTTAATATAGGTTATCGAATATTCCAATCATAGCTAATCTTGTCCAAAATTACCTCTATCCCTGCCAGCCTAACCATATGGAGCCCATATATGGGACCATAAAGCGCTCATATGGGGCCCGTATTGAGCCCACATTTGGGGCCCGTATAGAGCCCACATTGGTCCCATCTAATGCCATGCCCATGAAATGCTGGCAGGGACCTTTCGCAATGTTTTCGAATTCGAACTAAACATTAACCAAATGGAAACAAATCCTAAGCTCAAGGGCGTTCTGTATGAAAACGGTCAAATGGCGAGTCACATTGAACAGAGAGGCAGCGTATACGCTGTAATGTCTTTTAAGAGCTAAATATATTCTGTCTATTATATATATATCTATAATTATTTCATTTTATTTCACCGGTAGCATATCCATATATAGTATTTAGGGCTTCGGTCGAGTTTTATCTTTAAGATGGCTAGATCCGTTTGCTGAAGTACACATTCTTTTTGATCTCTGGTATCAGCCATGGGCGCAGCAATAGTTCAAACGAAGGAGAACATGGAGGATGCGATAAAGTCAATCACGCGTCACCAGATATCAGGCAGTCATAAGGACACTGCAGGAAACTCCCAGTGCAGAACTACTAGTAATTTCAGATCTCTTAGAAGGAACCCGAGTACGTTGTTGGACGCTTTTTGTTTGAATGAAGCGTGTTTAATTCAGAATATTGCTGCAATTATATTAAGGAATAATAATTGCTAACATTTACATATAAATGCCTCGAATTAATTTCATTTACAAATCTCAGCTCCACATTAGAACACGAAATTTGGATTAATATGTCAGGCCAACGCATCCAGTGTAGATTTACAATATAAAGTAAGTAAGTATATTCTTTATTATACTACCTGGAAACGCACTGTGGTTAACAATACAGGTTATACAAATAGATGCATAAGAACTGATTGCGCTATATAAATTAATATAAATATATCTAAAGTTTTAGGGTGTAGCGCCTACATTCATCTTATGACAAACGGGTTAACAGCTTATCTATGGCAATGGTAATTTATAATATATATAGCGCCACTTCAGATAGACTCATCAGAGGAGCTCCCCACCTTACACAATGAAACCATGATCGAACAAAATGGTCTTCAAGCGCTTGCGGAAAATGGCTAAAGAAAGGCTGAGAAGCTAATGTCGCAAGGTGTTAGGCAGCTTGATCCAGGAGAATGGGCTGTCCACAGCAAAACTTCTATGCTTGACTGTGGAAGTCCAGGCCGGTGAAACAACCAAGTCGCCATGCTTTGTATACGAAAAAATCTGCGACCGGGAAAGGAAGATGCTGACACGCAAAGCTCCTTGAGGTAAGATGGAGCAAACCTGCCAGACAATTGCGCATAGTCATGAGGATCATAAAATCAATGGGCTTTTGAATGGATAACCAGAGCAGTTCCTTTCACATAAATTTTGATAAATGCCCAAACTCAGGTATGCCACCGATAAGGCGAGCAGCAGCATTTAAAACAGATTGCAACTGATTGATGCGAGAAGAAGAAAGGCCTGCGTAAATAGCATTACCATAATCAACTCTGGAACATACGAAAGCATGCATCAGAGTTATGGCAACCTGAGTAGTAACTATATTGGCTCTGTTCAAAATGTAAGCCTTTCGAAATCAATTTGACCACCAGTTAAACTGCCTGGCTGACACTACCAGATGTTGCTAGTCATAAATCTGTTATATAAATATATATTATATATATTATATAAAGGCCTAAATGAATGTATGTATATAATCATACAGTTAATTGGTAAAGGTGTAAGTGAGTAAGTAGTGTACTCACCTTAGATACAATAATAACGCTATATTTTCAACTAATCGTAATCGTAAACTCTAAATGTCTAAAGTGGTACTTGAAAGCCAAGCGCAGGTAACCTGCAGCTTATTCCGAGCGCTACGTCGAGTCAGAGGGATTGTCGATCGGGTAGTCAAAAGGAGGTGGACTTCCAGTTTGCCAGGCAGGGGTCCAGATCAAAATAGGAGAGGCAGAGTTGTTGATAAGAGAGGCGGCAGTGTAGCTAAAACACTTTATCAGGTGCATTTTAATGCTATCTGCGAATCAAATTTTCATTCAGCTACCTCTTTCTGGGAGTATGCGAAGAAAGATTTCAACGTGTTGGAATTTCTGCTGTAAAACTGAGAAAACGTGTTTCCCCCGTAAGCAACAGAGTTTGCGCCAATGGTGTCACCAACACAATCCTCCACTGCACTTGACACAACTAAAGTAGTGTAAATGCCATGACAGAGAATTGCCTTATTGTTAATGAAGCTGAATTTCGGAATGTGGAGCGTAATAAAGGAAAGGCTGACGAATTGTTTGTCGTTGGGACCGAATAACTCAACAATGGCTACCAATATGTCGTCATCTATGAACGCTAAACGAGCATGCAGCATAGATATACATGAGAATATGAATGACTTGTAGTACCGTAATGTTATATATGTATTGCTTATTGCAAATATTATGTCCACTTCTATTTAGATGCATTAATGGCGATGCGTACATTCTTCCGTCTGGTCTTACGTCCGTCTAAATTGCTTTCTGTATATCTATGTTCTGTTTGTGAGTGTGTGTGTGTGTGTGTGTGTGTGTGTGTGTGTGTGTGTGTGTGTGTGTGTGTGTGTGTGTGTGTGTGTGTGTGTGTGTGTGTCGATAAGTTTGTCTACTTGTCTATCTATCTCTGTTCATTTGTCTCTCAGCTGGCTTCTGTGTCTGCTGATGTCTGCTTATCTCTTTCTCAACTGGTTTCTATGCCTGCTGGTTTGTCTTTCTGCTCTCTCGCTGTCTGTCTCTATCCAACTAAATCTCTGTCCGACTGTTTCCTGTCTCCCTGTCTGACTGTCTGACTGTCTGACTGTCTGACTGTCTGACTGTCTGTCTGTCTGTCTGTCTGTCTGTCTGTCTGTCTGTCTGTCTGTCTGTCTGTCTGTCTGTCCAATTTCAGTGAGCCATAATAACTTTGTGCCTGATCGATATATTCGCATTATCTCGGCCGCATACAGAAATGGTATTCTGTTAGTCGTGCATAACAAAGACCACGATCCTTATTCCCAGGTCAAATTTGTAGGAAGATGGCAAATAGACAAGCTCCTCAAAACAAAGGCCACATGTTATATTGTTTAACATTGAGTCTTAATGAAACTTATCACACGACGCATTGCCTCGTTACAGTCTTCGGTTATAGTTTGAAAGCCTTCACTTGCATTGTCCGCAATGTTTCTGCGCACCAATTCTATATCTGCTATGCATGGTATAATAAGTATTTTAACTTGAATCTCTAGGTTATAGAAACAATCGTAACTTTACTGTGCAACAGCTTTTGAACGCATTTGATTTTTGCATGATCAATTATTGTGATGCCACCTGCCTTGTTACCACTTAAACAAATGTTTTCTTATTCGGTTCATAACAGATTTGCTGATTATGATAAGTTCACGAAGTGCATAGTTATTCTCAATTGACGCAATTCTGAGGTCGCTTTTCCTTTGATTTAATCTATTTCACAATTAACTGAACAATAGATTGAAGTTTAAAACGGATTTTCAAATAACTGACCCTTTCAAACTCTCCTCTCTATACGAATCAGTGTATATTCACCATCTCCCACGCTTGGGTGATATTTCATTAAGTAGTTTTGTTATTGAAGTTACTGTAGGTCCAATGAACTTCTTTGTCGCATTTAGACGATGACTGTTCAAATACCTTTGAGATTATCTAGTTTGCATGCCGTTGACAATTATGATTGGCACAACAAGAACAACAAGATGTATTACGAGAATGCACGTATGTGTCTGAGATTGTGTAGAAGAGCGCCTTTTCAGATCATATCTAAAGTCATTCATGTAGCATTAGTCGTACGTGTATGTTGCCGTATCTGCCGTTGCGTGTTACTTTGCTCGACAATTGATTGAAACTTTCGCCTGAGACACCGAAATAAAACTCACTGGCCGCAGTGATGAATGACCGAATCAATAGCAATGATATTCTTGTAGCCAATCAGCGTTTTGAGTCGCTTTTACCTATTGCCTGTAGGAGAATTTCACTTTTCTAGCCATGGTGTATACCGGCACTATTTGTGTGTGGTTCTCTGTTCTTCTTACCTGCTGTTTCCACGTCGATGGGTCAATTGCAACTGTAGGAAAGCTTTACAGTCGATTAATTAATCAAGCAAACTTCAAAGACTTTTTGTGCGGAAAAACCTACATCGTCTGAAAAACTAACATCAATGACGCCTTAGGTGCTCGATATTTCCTTCTTTTTGCTGTGTTGTTTACCGAATCGAAGCAGACGATGCTTGTGAAGTTCCCACTGATCGTCTATCGATCTGTTTCATGGATAAATATACGACGTTCAATCACTTCTAAATGTAATACTGGCTCCAGTCAAGCTGATCGAAAATCAGCTGGTCCTAATGACAGGTGTGTGGAAAAGGCCAGTTGGTAATTGGTGGAAAATCAATTTGCCGAAAGACAGATTGTTTGAATAGCTAACCTTGTCTTTAAAACATTCATTAACGACTAGGTTTCTATTTGTTTGTCCATTTCGTAGCAAATACTATAGCCTCTTCTGGTTTGATATGGGTGGTCTTTTGGCGAATTTATCGTATCTTTTACCACTCTGTAAGACAGTGGTCACCAACGCACCGGTCACATGCAGGGCTAGCAGTCGAAGTTGCTGAGCGACCCGTATACGGGCGTTTAGGAAATAAGTTTTAACGTTTTTGAAGTTGGGCCAGAAAAAAATGATATCTTTCTTGTTTGTACATTTTCTAATGACGTTACTGATTACTTTTCTCTCTGAAAATATTCTGCGACGTAAGGTAAAGTCGACGTCAACGGCCATGACAGCCAAAAATGTCGTTAACATTGTGAGAGCTATAAAAAAATTAGAAGTTTACTCGACAGTACCACTATCTATTTCCTGCACCTAAACTTCCGGCCTTTTCAAGCAAGTTTCGAAGACCATGAGCTTTAACAGATAATCACATAGTTGTTGTGAATTAAGTAAATTGGTTAATTTGAGTAAGCCATGAAGCGTTCGATCGATTTCTTTGGGTGATTATTATAACCCAGAAAAAGCATTACGAAAACCAAAGCTCTGCCAGAAGCACTTTCAATTTCAATGATGGTTGGAAAAGACGATTTTCATTATTCAGCACAACAGCAAAGTGGCATGTGTACGGCATCTGAAACTGTCTTTCTGTCACTGCACGCTAGAATTGATGCTTCATAGTGTTTCTCTCAAGACTCTAGAAACATATCTTCCCATTCCTATTCCCTTTTTCGATCTGAAATTATCTATTTTGCGAAGACATTCATTTTGATCACTGAGTTTTAGACTTCTTCAGGTTAAGTAAGTAAGTAAGTAAGCCATTTATTGACACAACATCAACACCATAATATCACAATTACAATAGTGAGTACAAACTCAGAAAACTTCCAGTAATGATGTAAGAGTGAAAAGGTCAATCCAAAAGGGTCGTATTGACCCGCTGAGGCTGTATTGCCCCTTTTCTGGATAATATCTGGCAGTAGTAACAGTGCAGAAATGAAATGTACTGAATAAGTGTATAGTACAAAGTTTACAAAGGTTCTCGAGCAACATTGTTAGTTGAATCAGTCAATGAAGCTGACACTAATTCCTTCAGATAATCCGCGAATCTTTGTGAATGCAAAATTACGAAAACGATTTGCTTTTTAAAAGGTCAATGATTAGCTGATCTGAAACTTCTCATAAATAGAGACACTTTTCATATGTATGCATATATATATATCACAACAACCGTGTAGCAAGATGCTTGTGACTGCGGCATAAGGTAATGACGACGGACACTGTATGACTTCCGGGGTGCTTAGAACCGACGAGTAGGTAAGCCAATACCTGGGTTATTGCAGGGCGCTCCACTTGAACACGCGTTTTCGAAACCTTGCTGTCATATGCGGATAAACCCAGAGGGACTAAGCTCCGAAGACCAACACATGACAGCCTCAAATCCACCTGGACGAGGACAGTTGAGGCGTAAGGACATCGAGCCGCTTCTTGAGCCTGCAGAACGGTATTAATTTTGGCTCTAGAGTTCCGGATATGGAGTGATGGACAAAAAGAACATCGCAAAGAAACTAAGAATCTTTTGAGTACATTTGAAGATTGC
>OY744608.1:24287443-24427443 GCA_963556255.1 Allolobophora icterica
GGGTGATGGTCAGCGGGGGCGTCGACCATATCGTTATTGTAAATGTCCAAGAAAAACAGAAACGTTTGCATTGGGTCGACGTTCCTACCGAAACTGTTTTCTTATTTCCTATTTGCACTACAGCCTACGATTATCAAAACGATCGTTTTGTGGCCATGCGTGGTCGCAGCCCATGTCAACGGATGTGCTCCAACGTATACGTATACGTACCAGTCTGTCAGCCGGTGAGTCTGTTCTAGCCTATTTGTCTGAATGCCTGTTTGTGTACGCTTGTATGTATGTCTGCAATAGTATTCTACTCTCGTCACTGCGCGGCTCGTCGAATCCACCGGGGGATTTCTGCTGCTGTAGATCCACAAACGATCGCAAATGACAAATAATGGCTGTGGAATCGTCGGGGTGGCGAATCCGGGAGCATGGTCGCTTGTGCAGCTTAGGTTGTGAAAGTTTTGGTTCAAAATAATGTCGAGATATTGTGCCATGTATGCATGTTGCTCTAATCTATGTTGCTAGACCATTTATAGCGTGTTGTATACTCGATTGACTGTTTTAATTTCTAGACCCAATTTAATTAATCTAGAATCAGGACTTACACTAACCTTAGGGTGTTGCTCTGTGTCCAAGGACCACCGGCGTAGCTAGGATATTTTGCGCCCGGGGACGAACTATGAAATTGGCGTACCCTCCCTGTTTTATTTATTTAATATTTTCCAAACGCATCCAATGGCAATTTACATTTTAATGAAATAAAATGCGAAAAATACAGATAGTGTATGGTGCCCCTTAGTGCTTAATGGGGCGCAAAAATCTGACCTGACAACTTGTTTGTAAGTAATGAGGATATAACTGGATATTTTTGGGCGCCAAAATTAAATCTAATTAATTTATTTGGGATAAATTAGTTAGAATTGCATCAAAATTAAGAGTTGAATAATTTATTTTAACCCTCATTTTGGCCCCCCTCCTTTGGAGCCCGGAAACACATGTCCCCCTCTGTACCCCTTAGCTACGCCTCTGCCAAGGAAATTGATATCAAAATTCATCCGTATACTTTGCGGTTAGTATTTGCTGTGTTGTATGAAAACCATGTCTTCTTATTACAAAATGACCTGCTTATGCCAAATGCGCGATAGTGTAGTGTTTAGGTTACTGGACTGTCAGCCGAGAGGTTGGGGTTAAAATCCTCGCTATGGCAGAAATATATTTAAATGTCTATCCTCCGCTGGTGCCTCTTAGCCACTCAGCTATTGTGAGTACATGTACCGTACGCTTTCAGTAGGACGATCAGACGGCGCAGAAGAGGAATTATGGTCAGAAAGTTTCATATGCCGAGGCTAAGCAGCGGAAGCTGGTTACAATTCATACCCATGGTTGCAATGACTGTAATGAAATTGAAGGTAAAGGACGCTGAAGCCTCTAAGACTAAGTTAAGGGACTGCTGAGAAAACTGACGCCAACAAAGCTGCTACGTGTCATGGATAATGTGCGTGTCAAAAATCCAAGCAAAACGGCGAAACTTATCGTTTGACGACGCTGTGACTCTTATCCACTCCTTTGTGATGACGTGCCTGGATTATTGCAACAGTGTCCTTGCGGGTCTGCCAAGGTTCCGGATACGACAGCTTCAGTCTGTCCTCAACTGTGCCGCCAGAGTCGTCGCTATAGCTGCCAAAATTCTCGCATATTTCGATCTATGTGCGAGACACTTTGCGCTGGTTCCCGGTTGAGGACAGCATCACATTCAAGATCATTCTCATGGGACGAACACTGATGGTTGGTGCGGTCCCAGAATACATCAGGGCAGGCCCGGCTCAAGACATTTGGCGGCCCTGGGCAAATCGGCGGCCCTAGGCAAACCGGCGGCCCTAAGCACAAAAAAGTTGATGACCTTATTTTTAGTCATTCACCTCTTTCTACGACTAATAATTAAATAATTTTTGAAAAATGGAAAATTGGCGGCCCAAAAAATCGGCAGCCCTGGGCGGCTGCCCAGTTGCCCATATGGACGAACCGGGCCTGCATCAGGGAGCTCTTTGTCCTGTCTCCAGCCAGCCAGGTCGTCGATCCTTCCGTTCTGCAGCTTCGTGAGGACTTCATGTTCCCGCGCTCCCGTACATCGATGCGGGTGCACCGTGCTCTGTCATGCATTGGAAAATCAAAGTGGAACAGGCTTCCATTACGGTAACAATTCGTAAAATTTTCACCGCGTGCAACTCAGGAAACAGTTTTCGAAATTTCTTAAGTCGCATCTGTTTAAATCTGTTAGGTAGCTACGTTCAGCACCTTCGTGAGGTTCTTGTAAAGCGCTATGTAAATAAACATATACATGTATGACAGTTGGAATGGTCTGTACAACCTAATTCGATAACGCATTGACAATCTTAATCTTAGTCTTATTCTAAGCAAGATTCTTATCTAAGCCAATGCACAAAGCGTCAGTGAAGAAGGTTTGTGAACACAGGTCCTTCGTGCTGCGTGTTTATGCGAAGATTTAGCCTGATATTAAGATTAAACGCTCATTGACGGCACCCATATACAATGCACCTTCACAAAGCATGAAAATTGCTTCTCGTTAAAATCCATCAGCACTATTGCGACGCTGTACGCAGCCGTGTTAGAGACAGATAAAGGAGGTCGGATTTTCACTGCGTCCAAGGCCAGCTTAAGAGAGGTTACCATGGATTCTGTACCAATGGACTGATGATCGAGTTTAATTGAATAAGTTTAGTACTATTTACCAGGTAATTGCTTTTCTCTTCGTAAGAACCTACTTTGTTAGTTTGAATTTATTCGCTAGATGACGGTAGCTTGCACTTGCTGATTTCCCTTTCTAGCGATAGGTGCAGTTGGACATTAGGCCTAATGATGGGCAAACAATATCAGACACCTCTATCTTCACGTGGCGCAACACTAGAACGTAAATCGCATGAATGGGCAGTGTGTCGCTTAAGTATCGAGAGATGCTGCTACTATCCTGGCCATGACATTTAGGGATGAGTTTACGACAAGAGCCATATCCTTATAGATGTAAGGACTCGCTGCAGGTCGTAAATTTATATGGCTACTCAAAGCATCGCCCGGAACAGGAGACGCGTAATGGATTAATCAGTTCTAATTTCATTTGGAGGCGCTCTTAGCAGTGGAAAGTAATGTAAGCGATGTGATGTAATGCATGCAATGTGGATATTGTTTGATATGCCCTTGTCTTCTTGGCGATCTGCCTTCATATAGGTCCAGGAGTCTAGCTGCGTCTGTATTCTCTGCCAGTAATCTACTCTTCCCAATCAAAGTCCGGCTTCTAAACCAATCAGCAATTGATAATACAGCCGGCCAACACAGTTCTCTTACTTTAAGACGTCTTTTTCTCATCAAAATTTCATTACAATTTTCCAAATCACAACACACATTATTTGCTCTTAATATGTGCTGTTTATCCGTGTCATCTCTTCCTACATCAAATTCATCAATTTCTAATTTTAATTAATATATTATTCAACTGTATTATCAATTGCAAGTCGACGCAGGAAATTGTTCGTAAATGTTGCATGGGAGATTATAAACCAATGTTTACCATGTACCCTAGGTGCCGTGAACCTTCTGTATAGGTGCTGCGGCTGGATGGTGAAATGTGTCAACACTGTGAAAAACTCTTGATTTTCACTACTGATATAGATCTAGGACTACTATTTTTTAAACTTAAAGTAGTGTAGAAATAGTTATAACGCATTTGTATTGGAAAGCAAACAGCGTTGCTCGACATTAACATAAAGAACTAACTGAAAGAAAATTAAGGTCAGGAGCCGTAGACTACAGTGTAGAATAGTAGATTGATGAGTTGAACATTCCATCCGTATTTTACAAACGAATGTCAACATTTGAAAGCAGCTGATATCAACGCCAGGAGTTTTGCAAGTCAGACTCGAATCAAAATCAATTCCTTTGTTGAGAAAATTCAAAAATGCATACATGGTATACACGCGATGGAAATTTCTTCTCTTTGTCAGAGACTCGGAGTCAAATAATGATAAATCACACTATAGGTCCCCTAGGCACAACTGTGTGGTTGGAAACTAACCTCCTGGGGTGTGCAATGAATACTTAACTGTGGGGTCCTAAGAAAGACTAATTGGTTGAACCCACCCACCCCCACAACCTCTGACAATTTCCACCCTGGTTGACTAAATAACTGTTAGTAAGGGTGCCTTGCTCTGAGAAGGATTGGGAATCATTGTTCTAAACTAACGAATACCATTAAACTCTGATTCATGTTGCAGCTCAGGCTCAATAGTCAATACTTTCCACAGCGTAAGTAATTAAGATCGGACAATAACTGAATGCATTTCATAATTCATATCATCGAAATATTGTATACTTATTATGATCTTTAATACTCCAAGGTGTACGACGAAATCTTCTTAAAATAAACGAGCAACAAGCGAAGACATACAAAAGCGAACGAGGCTGGAGTTTGTCTAAACCTGAGACAATATTTTACTGATATTGAGACTCGTGTTTCGTTTTCTAAACATGAAACGGACAAGGTCAGGGTCAAGGTCATGCGTCGACCAAGGAAGAATTTAATTTCAGCGCTGGAGAATGATATTCCTATAGTGAAATGTCTCCTGCGATATTCTGCCCTGTATACACGGGGAAGCATCTTATTCATCAATTCTGCGCCATGTGTACGCAATGATGCATGCAACAACCGCCAGCCATACTGATAGACAAACAGACTCACGTATCTATGTAACCAGACACACTGCAGGCACAACCAGACACACAGGCACTCCGGACAGAAATCTTCACCTACATTCGTACAGACGGGCGTTCAGAGCTACACAGAAACGGACAGAGAGACGGACAGAGGGACGGACAGAGGGACGGAGGGGCTACGCATTCCGTGTGTTTACCGTGAAGCTGCGGCGTTGTTGGACGTAGTAGCCGTGCAGCACTGGATGTCTGTTCTGCGGTTGGGTGCTTGAAGGGGTTTGGGGAGCAGGCGATGATGGAGCGCTGTTCAAGTAACAGCCATTGACGATCATTTGCTTCTCTGATGGACCAATTATGGGATGGTTCGCTCGTCCGGTCGTTCTACAACGGATACAGATTATCTATATGCGGTAAGCTAACAGTCTGTTCTTTGTCCACACTGTCATGTATACGCCTACGACGATGACCAACCGTCTGACCATGTCTGGTTAAAGACTCCGTGCTACTGCGCATTGGTATTATGTGTTATTTATGTTACTTCGGTATCAGGAACTGGACTAGGTAGGTATCGTTGTTGAAACTGATATCATCACTATCACTGCCATCGTCCTTGTGCACAGCGCCTTAATCATTCAGTTCATCATTATCATCGTCGTCGTCGTTATTCATTCTCGTCGTCATCACCACCACCATCATCATCACCACCAAGTGTCATTATCATTATCGTTAACACGACAGAACTACATCACCACCGTCATGCTCCGTTGAAGTTTCACAACGTCTATCTGTCCGTCTCTCTATAAACTGACGCTGAAGCTTACAATAATTCTGCTCACAGCACAATTAATAAATCTTATTATAATCAATAATAGTTAACAACCCGATCTAGCAACTTAGCGAACGATCTAATCTCATCATGTAGGCCTACATGTAGGCCTAGGTCTTGTGTAATCATTTGTAGTAATCTCTACGATGTCATCCGATCGACTTGGATCGCACAAATCATTCAGTTATAAAATAGATACATGTGTTGGGT
The DNA here is from genome assembly GCA_963556255.1 of Allolobophora icterica. Lineage (NCBI taxonomy): Eukaryota > Metazoa > Annelida > Clitellata > Crassiclitellata > Lumbricidae > Allolobophora > Allolobophora icterica. Next base: position 24,293,190 of record OY744608.1, read on the forward strand.
TATAGCTAAGACTGCTCATTATAGCAGATTACTCTATGAAAAGATTGAGATTCATTCATTCATTCATTTGAGCACTTATATAGCGCGTCTTCAAGGGGACTACTCAGAGGCGCTCCCGACTTCAGCACGAACAAAAAGAACAGTTTTTAACGCAGTGTAAAAAGACTCGGGTTGGGTTTTCGGGAGGAGACGCAGCTCCAGAGATGATAGCTCTAAGCTGTAAAATAGTGGGGAAATCATTTTCATGTTATGATATAATAGCTATATGACCTGATTTAACGACATACTGGTTGAATTTATGATGTTTGATATAAAAGATTCGATATTTAACTTTCACTAACAGAATATGACATTAGCAAGCATTTATTACTAGATAGCTAATGATAGAGTATCCATTATTACAACAAATGTAACTGAATATCAAATCACGGTTCATACTAGTTTATGTGGCAGCGTCATTATTAGTCTTGACAGAGAAGTGGTAATGATCGCCATTCTTAGCTATACAGTATGTTGTATGTCATAATCTGTTGGAATATGGGTTTAGCACTAGCCTATATATTATTAGGCGCATGTTTGGGTATCTTTAAGTGTTTGATTCTGACATTTTTCAAATGACCTTGCCTGTCACGTACGTACATAGTAAGGTCAGATAAGAAACAACCGACTGCTTCTTATGCTTCATCGTAGATGGCGCCTGTGTCGTCAATGGTCTTAAACGTCTCTTCACTTCTCCTCTTTAACCAATTTTCACTGACATCGAGTGTTGACCGGACATCGCAGTAGAATCGGACCCGTGCTTTATTAGGCGCAAGTATAGTTTCAAGAGCTGCCTGCTATGGTTTGCAAACATGGATCGCATTGTATTAAGCACGTTCCTGTCCAACGCGCTAAAGATGAAGAGTTACATCGTCGCCGATTCGAAACCGCACGCCCGCTCCCTTTCAATATAATACTCACACGGCGCCTGCCAGCAAAAGGCCAGTTAGCAGCGGTGACGGCATCAATTCACCGCCCGTCCAGAAGCAGCACGCGAGGCGGACCATTGAGTCCTGTGAAAGAAGATTTGACGGTCAATATTATGCTGTAGTCCTCATGCAATGTCCACAGGATGGTTTATTTGGCCTACAATTATTACTACGCATAGATCTGCATTGGACAAACAACTTCACTGTCACAAGTATATTATGAATTGTACAGCAAAAGAAGTAGTTCTGTAAATAGCAATGCAAATATGTAAATAGAGTGATATGGCCAATTATTCGCAGTGCTTGTATACATGGCTATTAATAGCTCATTGTAATATTGTCGCTTTATAATATGCATATTGCTTCAGCTATAGCAGTGTCGGTAATATACCCATAATGGTAGGATTGCGTGTTTGGATTGGGCGCTTTTGCGTTTCAAGGGACTTATATAGGAGAAGCTGTTTGTTGAAAACATGTTTGTTATGAACCAATTCAGTATCGTCCCTTTTGAGGATTGGAACATGGTTCCGTAGAATTGGTTGTTGAGGCAGATATTGGGTTCTGTAAAGTTCTGACCACGGATTTTTGGCTTTCATAGACGTATAGGACCTATAGTTATTTGCAATATATTTGCTAATTGTATTTAACAGTCTGGGTTGGCCTAGTTTGACTGAACTTCGTCAAGATGAAATACTATTTCGGAAGACAAATGATAGATCACGTGCAAATACGCATTGTCAGAAACTTTAGAATTATTGTCAAAGAAGTTTTTGAATTGTTGTCAGATAAGCTTGCTAATTATTGTTAAAAGCTTTGTCAGATAAGAAGTTTTTAAATTATTGTCAAAGAAGCTTTAGAATTATTGTCAAACGCTTTTGGATTATAATATTGTCAAAGAAGCTTTTGAATAATTGTCAGAGAAGTTTTTGATTATAATTGTCATAGAAGCTTTTGAATTGTCAGATAAGCTTATGAATCATTGTGAAAGAAGCTTTTGAATTAGTGTCAAAGAAGCTTTTGAATTGTCAGATAAGCTTTTGAATCATTGTGAAAGAAGCTTTAGAATTATTGTCAGATAATCTTTTGAATTATTGTCATAGAAGCTTTTGAATTGTTGCCAGATAAGCTTTTGAATCATTGTCAAAGAAGCTTTTGAATTATTGTCAGAGAAGCGTTTGAATTATTGTCAGAGAAGCTTTTGAATTATTGTCAGATAAGCTTTTGAATCATTGTGTCAAGAAAGCCTTTAGGATCACATGAAAATGAGCTACTATACGTGAAGGCGATTTGCGTTGGCAATATTTTTTAATATAGGAGATGCGTAACTACGTAGCAGAATGTCTCACGCGATGAATTCATATAAATATTTATAGTCCCAGTGCGTTGCTTCTGGCGAGGGATTTTAATTATATCAGTCCTTTTATTGAGCTGTTTTTCTTCGTTGATATGCGTTTGGATGAGATTCTATTACACAGTTATGCAGCGGATGTTTTTTAGATGGTAGGCATTGGGGCAATGTTTAAATAGGAGGTGACTTAAGTGCATTTTCATACAATGTGGCTTAATTCCAGAGCTGTCATTATAACGAAGGCTTTCGTAGGCGATTGTGCGGAGTGTATTGGACTAGGACGAGCAATCATCATCGGAATCCATTTCTAATCGATTGCGGAACATGTTTTAATCTGCATAAGTGTTTTCCACGTTCTATGGGGGCCAAAAGTCGGCACAGAAACGAATTAGTGTGATGATAATTGTGTAAGAGCTGAGTAGATCGATCATGAGGCCAGTGAAGAGAATATCTATCCGAGATCTTTAGATACAGAATTCGTTCGTTCGATTACAAAACAGCTTCAAACAAGCATAAATAGATCTATGTTGGTCGTTGTATTTAATTAATAACTGCATTTTCTAAACGCGTCCATTGCTGGCTGGTATCAGCTTCTCATTGACACATCGCCTGTAAAATCTACTCTATATTTAGCACAAAGTGCAACAAACAGGTAGCTTGTACTATTCCATGTACATTTTAATTTCATATTAATCAAAGTGACTTGATGTAGTGCTCATAACACATCGATTTGCGCATCTTATAATGCATAAAAGTCATTTAATCTGTTATTTAAATAACATCACTCTAATTACTTGTATCTACTTTGAAATTAACTGGTAACCCAATGATTCTGAAGTTGAAGACGCAGGTTCCAGTAACGTGCGTGGCAATAAACTGCCACAATTCGAGAGCAAGACTCCTCTATGCGGCTCTAAGGTTGACGATAGAAGTTCGAGCAATATAATTCCACGACTATCTATTAATAGCACTTTAAGCAAACGCATTAGAAGTGGATCGGTCTTTTCATCAGGTGTTCATACTCACACTCAGAGGTGTAACTTTGGTCTAAAGAGTGGGGGTTCCAATTTCTTACATACACGAAGTAAGGCGGAGACTGCGATCTCTGGGAAGGCTCATTAATAAAATATTGCTTGTCATTATTTAAAAAGTGGAGGGTACGGTGCCCCAGTCAAAAAGGTGGGGGTACGGGTACCCATTGTACCCTCCACAAATTACGGCTATGCTCACACTCTCCTCTTCACAAGGCGAGCGCTCCTTCAATCAGCCACTGTTTCGTTTAAAGCGGGAACCTTTAAATAAACTTTGCTGTTTGCGATTAAAGTGAAACCAGACAACGGGAAGGCCATTGCAAATAGGCTCATTGATCTGCCTTGTTCGGACTAAAACCCAGCGACATTCGAGCGAATCACCGTCGAACGTGAAGCTAATGACTCCGATATGGTGATTATGCTGGCAGAACTTGACAGCGGCGACTGTATGGTCCGAGCATAGAGCATCAATCACCAGATCCGCTCCAGGCAGCACTTTTAATTTCCGAAAATCATTTTTACATCTCCATTTGTTTGGCATTTCGCCAGCCAACAGCAAGACGTCGTTCGCGGATTTACAAGGACGATGTATACATTTCGCCGAAATAGTATTACGATTTATGAGAGAGAGAGAGAGAGAGAGAGAGAGAGAGACAGACAGACAGACAGACAGACAGACAGACAGACAGACAGACAGACAGACAGACAGACAGACAGAAATAATGATATATACTGAAAAGAGAATAAGGGCAGAGAGGAGAGAAAAAGAGAGAAATTGTGTTACAGCAAAGAGAATGAGGGAAGAGAGAGAGAGACAGAGAGAGACAGAGAGACAGAGAGAGAGAAGAGAGAGACAGACAGACAGACAGACAGACAGACAGAGACAGAGACACACAGAGAGAAAGAAAGACAGAGAGAGCGATGACCATGGCAGCAGCGATCCCACATCGACTTCGGACTTCGACCACCTTCAGCGCCGCTAAGTAGAGTTCACGAAGTTCATGGTGTGCCAATGACAGAGCGCTGAGAGCACAATGGCTCTGCGGCCAAATGCCTCCTCTGCCACAGCGGCCGTCGCTCAGTGATGCGTACGTTCACACGCAATGAATAACTAATGCGTACTACTATTTGAGTGTATACATGTATATATATATATATAATTATATATATATACGTGATATATGCATACATGAAAATATGTCATGCATATATATATATAACATATATAATATATATATGCATAGTATATATCTATATATTTGCGCGTAGGGCTTCTGCCTTCGACTACAACGTATAAATGCATCGCCAGTGCATAGTCATACATTCAGACAGACGGTCAAACGTCCGCGCAGTTAGGCCTCTGTTGGCGTAGGGCTCGGCTGCTGTTGGCTGCTGATATTTTGTCTGCTGCCAGCGATGGCAATCAATCCAGCGTTCGGTGTCCCGCAGGACGTTGGCTCGACTTTAATTGGACCGGCTGCCTGTGGCCCCTATGGATCGCTTCCTGGACCAGTTCCACAGTCCCGTAGGACCGCGGATACTTATAATATAATCAACGCCACTTGCAGTGGTCTCAGTAGTCGGCGCGAACGAGTTATATAGCGCCAGAAGTCTTCTGGCATTTCAGTCGTTCGCGTGTCAGTGCCTCAGCTGCTTTTTGTTCAGCCCACTTCAAGGACTTAGAAACGGAGGTCATATAGTGGCAAAGAGACAGGTTTCACGATGTCTGCTAACCACATGCGTGTATGTGTGCGTGTCTGTGTGCGTGTCTGTGTGTTTGGTGTGTCTTTGTTTGTCTATCTGTCTGTCTGTCTATCTGTCCATGTGCGTGTGTGTGTGTGTCGGACTATATACTCGTGCGCATGCATGTTTGACCGTAGGTATACATTTGCCTATATGTGCGTTTCCATCTGTCTGACTATCAATTCACCTGCCTGTACAGTCTAAGTAGCAATACTTCGTCGTAGATTTTCTCGTCAACATAAGCAACTTATTACTTATCATCATCATCATCATCATCATCATCATCATCATCATCATCATCATCATCATCATCAACAACAACAACAACAACAACATATGCAGCGTCATTGTCGCATTTTACTCGTCGCTAGCTTAGACACCATACTCATTTCTCATCATCATCATCATCATCATCATCATCATCATCATCATCATCATCATCATCATCATCATCATCATCATCCTCATCATCATCATCATCATCATCATCATCATCGCCGTCTTAGTCTTGGTGCTATTCAAACTGTCGCCATTGCATCAAATCGTGGAATAATCATCGTCATCGTTTCCATAATCAAAGCCATCTTCATTTACGCCTGGCACACCTCACTGATCTTTATCGTTATGGAAATGATGCATGTGCCAATAGTCATTCACAGATTGACCTATTCTTCTTCTTAGGTGTTAATAACTTGTTTTCGGCTTCAATCGTTTGAACTGGTTCTTAGAGTTGTGAAAAGCAATTAGCAAGGACATCTGCAGCATGGTTGCATTGTATCTTCCAGTGAATAAACAATGTGTAATTTAAATCAACTGACAGGAACATGAACATATACTACTATCGTAAATCCCCAGTTGGCAGCTTTTTATAGGAATCGACAAAGCGTCGTGCTATTAATGACATACTGACATGAATTCTGAACAGATTCGATATTGCTTAGTTTCACTGGCAAACAATGCGAATGTACGAGCTATGAAGCATACTAAACGCTATACTATTCAATACTAATGTTGCTGAAAACGCCGGCAACAATAGTAAAATCAACAGCAGTCATGACTTACATTTCTATTTTACAGCCTAATGTTAAAGGTTAGATGCGAAAAGCTCTTTGGGATGACTGGTCTGAAGTTTGAAACCTTCTACTGCATGTCTCCCTGCGTCTGTTCGTTCTGCGTTATGTTATTTGGGTCTCAAGGTAAGGCTACACTTCTCGGTTAACCTCATCCAACATACAGACTGCTTCTTAATTTCAGTGGAAAGACTGTTCGGTATTAACCAGACCATCCATGGCTTGTTTTAGGTGCATCATTGGTTGATGCCTTGGGCATTATACACGGACGCAATAGAAGTTGCTCTTTTTTGTTTGCTCATTAAAATAACAGGCAGGCGTAAAGTATAATGTAGAAAGTAAAGTAATGTAGAAGCATGTCACTTCTTTATGATTGCTATGCTATATCATATGTATTGCCATTGTAGCTGTAATAAAGATCGATGACCAAGAGAGTCAGTCACTGTGAAGTTTCAGGGTAATCACTGCAAAGAGTAAAGGGGGCTTCAATGCTGACCATGACATGTTGCACCCTATTCGACGTATGTCGTATATCAACGATTAATCGCCGCAGACAACACACAACATGACCGTCTCTTTAAAGAATGAAAACAAAAGTCATGAAGAAGTCAATTCCAATAGGACTTATTTATATATTCATTGGATTGACCTCGTCTGGACTGGGCTGAGCGGGACTGCTATAGTGCCTCTGAGTTACCCTGGAGAGGCGCTATATAAGTGCTCTGATTGGTTGAATGAATGAATGAATGAATGAACGAATGAATAAGTTGTCTCGCATCTTTACGTACAGCTATATGTGTTCATATAAATTATACCGGCTTGCACAGTAATATATATAATATATAATATATAATTTTGGAATTTTATACATAAATAATCACAAATAACCTACATACATGTATATTAAAGTCAATGTATAGCTCGTCATATACATTTACTTTATTTATATATTCCCAAATGTATAGGCCCATAGAGTAATGGATAACACACTGGCGTGAAGAGCATGCAGTAGGTACCACGATCGAACCCCGTAGACCCCGTAAGGTTTATTCAGCCTTCCATTCGCTAGGTGGTGGCGGTGGTTAAATGAATTGTAGGCCGTGATTGGCGCCCTGTTAGCTGCCGTTTAACCAATTATATTCGACTCCTGTAAAACTGTTATCATGTGCTTCTATACTGTATACGTGTATGTAAGGCGCCCTGCGTGGCTGCCGTTTCTACTATAGGCCTATGTATGTTCACTGTACAGCGCAGTGCGGTTAGCATGCTGCAGGAGCTTAAATAAAGAAAAGATTATATATTATATATATATGTATATTTGAATACACGCAGCGTACGGATATATATGTATATATATCAAACTGTATATAACTATATATATAGGCATGTGTATATATTTTATGTTTTATATACGATAGACATCAGGGCATTCGTAGATTGGAACAGCGTGACCTTGCGGTCAGCGTGTTCTAAATTGAGACGCCGCGCGCATGCGTAGCCTCCGTGTCTCCGTTCCTCATTGTAAGTCAGCGGTCAATCGCATCTTCGTCGTTGACCCTCGATTCCCGGCCTTTGTCTTCCTGTCCGACCTCTTCTTCACTCTGCCCGATATATTACAATTTCAGACCTCACTTAGATGTCGCTGATTAAGACGGCTTTTGGCATACGGTATTTCGCTTCTATGCGAGAACTTCTAAATAAGCAATGCGATCGCCGCACGTTGGCAGTAATCCATCACAGATGATGCACGAATTGCATTGATCGGATCTTATCTCACCATAATACGATATTGATTTCTATAGCTCAAGAATACTAGACCACGCATAAAGTATTAGTCAATAAATATAGAGGAATTGCTTTTGAAGTAATTTAATACTCGTACTTATAAGGTGATTTCAAGAGCTGAATATTATAGTATTGAGGCGAATTGCTGAAAGAGCTCTTAAGACACTATTGTTTAGATATTGAAACAAGCGTCATATCGAAATCGCTGCAACTGGTTGATTGAATATAACGTCATCAAACAGTAGTGCCAAATGTACCACGAGATTTGCTTAAAGTGCATTACATGTGACTACATAATGCATATAGGAAAGATTGAAAACAGTTGAAAGCCTGCTTAATATGTAACGCTTAGCATTTACGCTGACTGCAGTTGACAGTGTAAAGCACTATAGAAGTAATTTGTTACTGACGTTCTAATTGCAATTATAATGACAAGTGAAGTGCATAGAGCTAATAAGGCAATGTATTACATTTGCACATTTTAATCACCATCATTATTAACCACAGCTGTTCAGTTGTTGACTCTTTCAGAAACTGAGCTCTCTTTAGAAACTATTGTGGCGAATTGGTCTAAAAATATGGACTTAGCTTCAACATGTGATGCATGAAGTAGAATTCTCCGCAGCAATTTTGGTAGATGACTCGGTAATCTATACACTAGATTTGTTGCACTAACATCCACATAACAGCAGTGTAAGAAAATCAGCTTATCCAAAGATGTAGAACCTGATAACGTTGGTCCTGTAGTTCAACTAAATTTTGTAGTAGTATGAAATCACAGTCAATATAATTAAACACCTGTTTCAACCTGCTAACACATCGTATATCTAGACTGTTGCTTTCTCTGACCTCTCAGATCTCAAGCATCTCCAATGGACTATGATTTGATTATGATTTGATTATGATTTGATTATGATTTGATTATGATTTGATTATGATTTGATTATGATTTCACTTGAATCACATCAATTCGCACCAATTGATATACAGTGCACTGTCAACAAGGAGCTATAGAAGTTATTAGATTAGATTAGATTATATATAGGTATCGACCTTTAAACGAGCCAGTTATTCGTATGCATATACAAGTTATTTGCAGTAATATTCACAGGCATCGCCAACCATCCACGAGTAAATAGCACTTGTACATTGTCCAACTAGGCCTACTTCTTCCCTGCGTTCCAGGGTTCGATTCTTGGTCGTCATATGAAATTTACAATTCGTTATCAGGAGCCACAATTCCACACTCATGTAAAGGTCAACCTGTTTTCTGGAATGCTGTTGTCGCTTGTGGGTTGCATTCGAGAGATCCTTCAGTCCCGAGACAGCGTCTTCAGCTGAGAGTGGAGCACAATAAATGTGTCTCTGTGCCGCCGCCATATATCAGTAAGCCCTCTCGCAATTCGTGTTAATTCGGGAATTCGCGTAGGCCTATAGAAAACGAGACGATGGCATATAGGGCAAGGAGGAGGATATTTATGAACATGAATGGGTCGTCTATTTGTTGACGTTGTCCTGCATGGTCGTCCTCACTCGACGCTGTCTCTGCCTGCAGTCATTCCCATAATGCGCCTGTGTCATGACGAGAACTTATACATCGTATACTCCGCTGCTAACTGTTTCAATAACACAGAGCAGAAACAAATACTATTATCGCCTACAACAATAAGACTTAGGCCTATATATATCGCAATGTTTACGTTGTCCTCGTCGTTTCTATATGCATACGTTAGGAATGCCTGCAGTGTTCACGTCTATGTGATATATATATATATATATATATATATATATATATATTATACAGTGTACATGTACATATGTATACGCACACGGTTATGTGAAACATATATACATTACACAGACGTGCGCTTAGGGGTTTATTCATAAACGTATACATTTGTGCTTGCATGCACTTACATGTATAGTGGGCGGCTAAGAAATGTCCCGCCGGACAAAATGCAGTTTCTCGACACCAGATAGAGAGATTTCTTACCATAATTTCAGGATTTACAGAGAAGAGATTTTCCAACAATCTCTGATAGTTCAGCGGAAAACTTTAATTGGTTCAAAAATTACAGCTGTTTAAATATTCTAATCCGTATTATTAAATTTACGCAGAAAAATGGAGTCACTTGTAATTTTCAATGTCAAATAACATTACCTTTCATTTCGAATTCAGAAATTTGTTAAACAGTTTATCTCAAAGCATATTCAAAGTGTCCACTCCCAGCTTTCACACAAGCTCGAAGTCTTTTTGTGAAGCTCAGGTTGGCCTTGCTGATTGAAACCTGTGACAGCTGCATGGTCCTATCTTAACTGCAGGACTTTCTTTAGCTCATCAATGTTCTTCGGCCTGGGATGAAATGTTTGTATACGCTTACCGTTCAAGCCTAATCAAGAGGAATAAGGTCTGGCAATGAAGTCAAGCCAACTTTGCCATGTGAGCAGGCGCATCGTCCTGTTAGAAAATGAAACCAGACGGTAGAACAGACCTGCTGTCTTCAATGAGTCTTGGCCACAGAGTTTCAACGCAAAGTTTAGCGTCTACTTTAACCTTGCCTGCATGGATGAAGTAACACACGCCAGCAGAAACTATGACGTGCTTCGTAAACTTGGCTTCTCAACCACCAGGCGACTTTCGTCAAAATTTTTGCCGGCAGACAATTTTTATGCGTAATTTTGAAAATACAGAATAGAATATTTAAACAGCTGTGATTTTTGAAGCAATGAAAATTTTCCAGTGAAATTTTCAGGAAATTGTTGAAAAATCGTTTCTCTGTAAATCCTGAAATTCTCTATCGGTTGTCGCGAAATTGCATTTGTCCGCGGTGGGACTTTTTAGCCACCCTGTATATAGACTATATATATATATTTATATATGTACCATACATAAACGTAGCTTTATGATTACATGCATGTGTATATACACATATATAATGTTTCATACATACACAAACCTTTATATGTATATATGTACACATAATTAAGTTGCATATAGATACATGAGTGTATTATTTTGTGTGTTTATATATAATATACTACGCAGACGACAGACATGCGCATAGGCAAACGCACAGACCACTCGAGGGATCAGAGTTGGTTTGTTTATATACTGAGATAGATAACTTTGCATATTGCTCTCCTGGGATGCCTTACATTTACGATGTTGTATCTGCCGTGCACCTGACTGTACAAACGCCCACTGTATACGTGTGTACACAAACACAGTGTATCCGCGTATCTGAGGGTCAGTGGCACCGTCCTATATCTCTTCATAATGATGTCTTCAAAAAACAGACCTTCATCTATGATGGAATATACAACAAACACAGACATGCCACGCATTGGCCTATATGCAGCATGTATAGACAAACCTTTGATATACTGTAAAGATTCGCATAGCCTATGCAGTATGCATCAATAATTATCACTGCGACCATGGGGTTGTTTATTGTATGCAATAGCAGGCTATATATATGAAAGGCAAGATGGGATGAGTTTAAACATGCCTGGTCTTGGCCTTTATGTAGCCCTGGCTCAGCAGCAGGCCTTATAATCTTAAAGAAAAGAACAATGCCTCGCAGATTTATGTAGGAGAGTCAAAGGTCAACTTATACTGATTCGCGATCTATAAAAAGTCGTGACATATTGATATTTCACTGGATACATCATTTCATAACCTAAACTGTTTTGTACCATTTGACCTACAGCCTTTCAATAGGTCCCATGCATGTGATGACTTTCATACGCCTTCACTCAGCAGTCTGCAGACGCCAGCCTAGTAATAAATATTGACTGACTATTTCACAGAATAAAAAACCGTTTCTAGTCATGCAAACAAATCTCTTAAACTTTGGTAAGCTATTTCTCGACGTGGTGTTTATGGCGTATTCGATTATCCCTTTAATTATTTTCACTCTTTCAATTTTACTCTTAGCCTCTTACGAAAGATGGATATAAAACAGATTCCTTGCAGTAAGGTATCATAACTGAGGGGTAAACACTGCAGTCACGTGGTTCCACGGACATATTGAATTGTAGGAGGAAATGTATCTTCCCTCGAGAAATCTCGCATTGGCCACAAATGTGAGTACAGCATAATTAGCGTTTACGGTTGGATTGCATTAGCCTAATGGCTGTTTGCAGGGACTCCGTTCTTAACAGTTGACAGTATAATGTGAACTGCCTTGGAAATGAGTCCTAGGTCGCACCATTTATGCGGTTTTCCAGAATCGGGTTAGAAATATGTTTTAGGGTGAAACCAATCATATAACAGTTTCACCTATATGGTTTAAGAGTACTTTGCTCTCACGGTCTCTCATCAGCATCCCTCTATGACGTCACCAAGGCGACTGCCGTCGCACAGATCTTCTACGCCTCTCCTGTCTGGTGGGGCTTCACCTCCCAAAAGGACAGGGACATGATCGAAAGCCTGATCAATCGCATGATCCGACTGGGTTTCCTGCCCGCGGGTGCGGCCAGTGCGGCACGGATGGCTGAGGCATCCGATGACAGTCTTTTTAAGGCTATTTGTAAGGATCCCAACCATGTCCTCCGGGGCCTGACCCCCCTCCTCGTAGTACTGGTGGTTATAATCTTCGTACCAGATCACATAACTTCTCCCTAAAGCTCAAAGATGATCGCAAATATATACCTCGCATCCTTTTAAAGAATGCTTACTGACAACGCCCTGTTCAAATCCCCGTACTCTTGGCCCCAGAATTATCCTCCGTAATCTAGCTATAGTCTAAGTTGCGTCTGTGTTAGCTTATTGTATGAATAAACGAATTTGACTGATTGATTGATTTACATATTTTGATAAAACATATTCTAATATGTAAATCTTCACTTAAATTTAGCATTTGTGTGATTATATATGCTAAACTTCAATGACTTTTAATATATTAATCATGATGAGCTGAAATGAGAAATCCTATTTTGAGGTCAAATTTTGACGAACTTCTGCTGAATAACATAATGATAATTGTTATCCTATACGCTAGCGAATGATAAGGGCTTTGTTTTAGGATACCGAATTATTAAGAAGACAATGCCGCGCGTTTTTATGCGTGCCACCGATATAATTAATTGTATTTTCTCAGATTTGGAAATTTAACATTCAGCAATCAATCAATCAATCAATCAATCAATCAATCAATCAATCAATCAATCAATCAATCAATCAATCAATCAATCAATCAATCAATCAATCAATCAATCAATCAATCAATCAATCAATCAATCAATCAATCAATCAATCAATCAATCAATCAATCAATCAATCAATCAATCAATCAATCAATCAATCAATCAATCAATCAATCAATCAATCAATCAATCAATCAATCAATCAATCAATCAATCAATCAATCAATCAATCAATCAATCAATCAATCAATCAATCAATCAATCAATCAATCAATCAATCAATCAATCAATCAATAGTTTATTTGTAACCAATTCAATCAACATTAAATCACATATCATTATACTGCAGCTACAAAAGGGGCCCTTAAAAGATCAATGATACCGCTAATTAGGAACACCAAAGCGCATATTTTATATGAGGTGGCCGTAAGGTAGGAATGATGTTCAACTGACTAGGCTTGATTTTAGGTAGGCTAGGCCGCTAGGTCATGGTGTTCAACTGACAACATTTCCAAAACTACTTGTATTCTTTATATAAATGATATATAATTTTAAATGGCGTTAAATGCACCATTTAATAAAATAAAAACAGAAACAAGTAAAACATCCGACTTCAGATTCCTTTTATCAGTCAGTCCTGTGTATGCGTCTATGAGATTTCTTGCCACATGCAATACTTTTAAAGAGTTTTAAGAATTTGGCGAAGAAAACCGATGTTGGTGATGCATGCCTGAAGACCTGAGGGGTTGACGGCAGAGTCTGCAGTAGCCGCAGCCACAACGGTAGCATCAGCGGGGCCAGTGCGCGCTGGCTGCGATTGAGTCTCGCGGGGGACGAAGAACCGAATGCGGAATTGGTAGGAACGAATTCCTAGCAACCGCGGAGGGCATCGGAGGGGGGAATGGCGTGACTCCGTCCGCTAACGAATAGGCGACGCCATAGACTGGTTCTCTGGTCAGTCGAAGATAACAGTGGGATGCATTGCATGGTCTGTGGACGCCAGTGAACCAGCAGATCCGTCGGGAACGTTTAAACGCTAAAACGCCTTCATAAATATTCCGCTATCATTCGACTCTCTATCTCTCTGTGTCTCTCGTTTTCCGAAAGATCTCATCTTCATCTTACCGATATTATGTACAGAGGACGGGGTCAGAATTGGGATCTTTACGACGCATCGGTCGCCGATCATACACGTCTGCTCGAGCGATAATGGAATTTTCGAGTGCTACGAAGATTTACTCCAAGTTTCACGGAAATAAAACTTCGTTTGCGTCGTATACGCATTGACGGGCGATTGGCCTCAGAAGTCTCGATTGTTGTCTCTCTTTGTCCCGACGATGACTGCAGGCAGATGTCTTCTGATCCAAGGAACAATCACCCACGTATGTATATTTATAATATATACATAGTATATATGTGGCTTTTAATTGTGTCGTATTCGATCATCCCTTTCAATTAAGTGTGTGTAAGTATGTATGTATAGACTATGTGTTTATGTGTATGTATGTATGTATGTGTGTATGTATGTATGTATTCATGTATGTATGTATGTATGCATGTATGCATGTATGCATGTATGTATGCATGTATGTATGCGTGCATGTATGTATGCATGTATGTATGTATGTGTATGCATGTATGTATGTATGTATGCATGTATGCATGTATGTATGCATGTATGTATGCGTGCATGTATGTATGCATGTATGTATGTATGTGTATGCATGTATGTATGTATGTATGCATGTATGCATGTATGTATGCATGTATGTATGCGTGCATGTATGTATGCATGTATGTATGTATGTATGTATATGTATGCATGTATGCATGTATGTATGCATGTATGTATGTATGTATGCATGCATGCATGCATGTATGTATGAATGTATGTATGCATGTATGACCAACATCTAGCATGGAAGACTCACATTAACCACATCTCAGCGAAAATAGCTAAAAACATAGGAATACTATCCAGAATTTCATACCTGCTTCCTAAAACAGTTAGATTAAACCTGTATTATTCATTAATATACCCATACCTAAATTACTGTAATTTAATCTGGACCTCTAATTACGAATCCCGCCTCCATAGACTAGTAATTTTACAAAAGAAAGCAGTCAGGCTAATTCAGGGAGCCCGAAGAAGCGAACATACCTCCCCTATATTCAAGACGTGGAACCTGCTAGATTTAAGGCAAATAGGTTTCGCCCAAATAGGAGACCTCCTTTTTCGTTATAAGCGCAATCTACTGCCTGCCTCATTCGTGGGATACTTCACTCTCACTTCCCAAATTCATGACCATTTTACTAGGAAAGTCACTTCGTATCGACCAGGAAAAGCGCGCACTAACACGCGAGAATTTTGCATTAGAACAGCTGGACCACTACTTTGGGATACCATTCCAATAGAAATTCGCTCCTCCTTTACCAGATATCAGTTTAAAAAACGTTTACGTTCATTTATTATGCACTCCTAGAATTCGCCTTAACTAGACTCCTACTCTTATAGGTTCCGTCAGCTACGCGCACTGGCCCTTGAGTTCCTTATAGTCAAGGTTTAGATAAGATTAGTTAAGTTTTGTTCCATTTCCTTCAACCTCTCAGAGCCCCCCCCCCCATACCGTTTAATGCCCAGACTATTCTTTATCTTTTTTTCTAATCACGTCGGGAAGGATTACTTATAATGCCATACACTGAACTATGTTACATGACCTGTCGGGTGTCCCCGCCTAGCGGGATAATTATCCCTTTGGGGCCGCCCATTGCTTCCATCACCGACTGTTCTGTCTCACCTTAGTTAATGTAGCAGTAATAAGTGTTTCTAAATTGTTATACTTATGTAATTTTACTGTTTTTATTTGCAATAAAAAAATATTGATTGATTGATTGATTGATGTATGCATGTATGTATGCCTGTATGTATGTATGTATGTATGTATGTATGTATGTATGTATGTATGTATGAGAGTCTAGGACATTTCTCCCCTGGACATTTCTCCCGTGGACATTCCCCTCTTTAGGACAATCCTCACGAATATTTTCCCCCTTTTTGATGACTTACCCAGCATAAACAAACGAGAAAGTTCATTTTATTGGCTATTTCAATTAATTATTAAGTATTTAAGTAGGTGTATTAAGCTTAATTATTAAGTAGAGACACATGTCTCTAAACATACCTCACTAAGCATTCAGAACTGCAAATTGTGTGCTATTCCTCGCAAGTATACAGTCCAGACTCGATCTGTGTTCGAAATCTCGTACTATGTTTAATAGTCGCACATTACAATCTTTATGCTTCTTCCTTGTTTGCTGTAACACATGGCCGCCGATATGCTGGTCCAGCACTGCAGCGTCATTCAGACCCTGTTATCTTATCGGAACTGTGAGGAAGTGCCAGAAGTTTGGATCTTGTCCAGCTATATGACCGCCCTTATTTTCTGTTCCATCCCTCGACGCTGTTGTTTGTTCTCAGAAAGTCTTACTGCTATAGACACCAGATATGATAGTACGCATGATTCCGGTATATATGTGTGTATAATCAGAGGTCTCAAATGAGGTCTCATATATGTGTGTTTATAAATCAGAACAAAATCTAAATATTAATGCACATTAATATTTACAGCTCGTGTGCTCGTATTTCTCGGGGAAACTATCCGGGGGAATTTCCTAAAGGGTAAATATGGGGGATGTCCGGGTAAATGTCCGGATACCATGTATGTACCATTATTTTTACTTCTCAGTTATCCTGGCTAAGCAGCCATCGTTGATTTTTCGCTTTGATGAGGGGGTCCTTAAGTAAGCGGGGTTGTGTTCCGTTTGGATTTCCCTTGTTCCTTTGGTCAATGCACGAGGTTATATTCTGAGTTTTTTTTAATTGTTTTATTCATTGTTCTCGACCTGACTTGACATACCTATTATACTGTCACATATTTATTTAACTGAGGTTAAATTTTACATATGCGCCATTTGCCAAACCGGAAGTAAGGCGGCAGGCGACTGCAAGTGGATCTAAATCGTCTGTATAAAATAATAATATGACAGGTAAAATTAAGTATTTTAACCTTAACTTTTACTTAGGTCTAAACAAGAACGCTCCGCAGGACTGCCACCTCCAGTAGGCTAATAAAGAAAGATTTCTTCATCGTGCCTTGTTCTATTTATACCACGACGTCACTCTCGGATTGTTCTTCGTTGAACTTCGTTCTATTTATAGCATTATAATAGCTTGCTACATGCAAGCAAGGTGCGACCGTACGTTACTTCCCGGTATAACGTACGCGTACCATACGTAGGCCTACGTTATCGAAAAGAGTAACGTACGCGGACCGTACGCGTACGTTAAAAATGATCCGTTTGTCTCTCAGTAATTTAGTCTCCTCGAACGCAGGCCTAATTACTTACGAACGGTACCGAAATTTAGTATTACCAATTAAATTACCACTGCACTGACCATCCTACAAAGTGTGCCGTAAAATCTAAATTTTCTTCATATTATACATTAGACAGAATAATAGCAATTTGGAATTTAAAAGTTTAAAAGTAGAGATCATTCAACAGCCAGACTGACGTAATGGTTAAAATTGGTTACGACCGTCAATCACAAACAATCATTGACTTTTGTAGTGCATACTTTTATGTATTTTATTTTCGTCATGAATTGATGTCAACGTACGCCAACGTAGGCCTACAGCATATTAACGTAGGCCTACGCGTACCGTACGTACATTATAGAAAAAATAGCGTACGTACAGTCGCACAATGCATGCAAGCAGCTTAGATCGTGGATTTTAAAACTTTGACTTCTCCATACACTGGATTTTAAAACTTCGTATTTTCCCTACGCTGGATTTTAAAACTTCAACTTTTCCATAGATTGCATTTTAAAATTTTGAGTTTTAACTAGTCACTAGACTGAAAAATTAGAAAGACTGCAGTGCTTCTGGTCCTTCCCGGCCACCGTACATAGCAGTGACACAGTCTGTGTTCTATGATATTTAGGTCAGTAGGCCTACCTTTTCGCGTCTTTTGCATGTTGGTGATTTTGGTCTTAGTTTGCAATCAAAATGAAAACAAAATCAGAATCACGAAAGACGAAGATAGACTCCTTTTTAATCAAAAGGTGGCCGAAAATTAAACCAAGGTAATTTTTGGAAAAATTCTTTTACTGCACTAGAAATAAGTTTTAAAAGTTT
This sequence comes from Allolobophora icterica, assembly GCA_963556255.1. NCBI lineage: Eukaryota > Metazoa > Annelida > Clitellata > Crassiclitellata > Lumbricidae > Allolobophora > Allolobophora icterica. The sequence continues at coordinate 24,311,481 of OY744608.1, forward strand.
TGCTTATATTAGTTTCTTGCTGATCCATTTGAAAATTTGTCGAATGCTCTGGTTGAGTAGTAGGTCAAAACAGCTTTCTCCAGTGGCAAGAGTTAGGGACGAGTGACAGTTGAATGTAACTGTAGCAGACTGGTGGCCTTTAAACGATCGCCAGTGTTCGGAAGCGAAGTGTAGAGTTGTTTCAAAGACAGAAAGGGAATTGTGAGAAGCATCGGGTAGGCATTCCATTAAAACGCTTTCGGCTGCAGTTTCATACTTAAGGCATTCATGCGCTTACGTCTGATCAAAAACAGATTGAGCCTCAGCGCACAGAAGCAGTGACTTTGAAAGAAAGTCAGACCTGCAGCGCTATTAATTACGAATCTGCACCCTAGTAAAATAAGGCAATCGCTGTTTTCGAGGATACACAATGACGAAACACAATCCCGTGAATATCAAAGCCTGCGTTGTAGTAAATCGACTCACAGTCGGGACTTTTAAACGGCAGTTCAGACCAAACAGAGAACAAAAGGTTTTTTTCTCGTTTACTGTTGCTGCCTTGGGGTTGTGCACTGGCGGTTCAGCACCGAAATAGATGACGCTGAGATGGAGCAAAATGGAAGATCGAAGGCAAATTCAAAATTGAGCCTGTTAATAATTACGACGGGCGGGATTCCAAGACGGAGAGTTCTCTGTACTAACCCACCTAACAGGTAACTTTGGTCTAAAAGTGGGGAGTACCAATTTCTTATATACACGAAGCAAATCTGAGACTCCGATCTCTGGGAAAGCACAATAATAAAATATTGATTGGCATTGTTCAAAAATTGGGGGTACGATAAATTGGGAGTACGGGTACCCCTCGTACCCCCCACACATTACGCCTATGCTAACAGGTTGCATTACGCGGACGTTCAAGACCACCTGCATCTCGTCCACCGTTTCTCCAGCTTCCTTCCGTTCTTTTCATTAATCTGATCCTCCTACTTCAGCCTTTTTCGTTTCTTATTCTCCGCCTTCTTTTCATTAAACTGACTCTCCTACTTCAGCATCCTTTCCTCTTTTTTAATTCTCCTTCTCTTTCTTCTCCTCCTTCTCCTCCTTTTTCACCTCCTTCTGCAATTTTGCTTGCTACTTCTCTGGCTTCATCTTCAACTCTTTTGGTCAAGATAACACCTCTACTGTTGCAGAACCAAAAGCATTTTAATATCTGAAGTTCATTATGCCCTTCTAAGTGTGAAATAGCTTGGGAAGTTGGGAGACGCTCTACGCATTGACGATTTTTCTTCTATGTGCTTTACCAAGTTGCAGCCACAAAAGCTAGGAAGCCCTATGGTCCAACTTACTCGAAACTGTTTCGTTTTTAACTTTTTTCAGTTTTACAAACTGGCAACTGCAATTACTGTTTGCGTTTAATCTCGTTTGACTAATCGTTACTTGGCTTATTTCGGACTCGGCGAACCAAACGCTTCGTTTAAATATTCCATGTCTTTAGGCCTATCTGTATTTTTATATCTTATTATGCCAGTAGCGCAAACAGTCAATAGAAGTTTAAAAATTAATTCACTCGCATCTAAGAGTGTCTTAAAATTTTACCACTAGCTTTTTTATTAGCTACCTTCGTTGGTTTATACAATTAGGTCTACAAAGATTAACTGCACAAAATCTTAATTTTAAGCGCACAAATTTCTTTCCCAACTACACACTTTGTGTTCAGCTGCACGTTAGAAGAAGCCCCGGTTGGTTGAGCCTTCGGCATACGTTGAATACTCATTTTTGGCTTGACCTTTCAGCCGGCAGTCCAGTCGAATTTTGTCGGCGTGCTTTCTGCAGGACTTGCAGTAAATTTTGTTCACAGTGCGACGGCTTTCTATCTCGACTACATCGACATCGAACGAGTCGCCTAATTTGCACGACAGATACGTGCTCAATTGTACATTAATCCATTATTATTCGACTTGCTCACCTTCGCCGCCATTGTTGTTTAAAATAATTTCCGAAATTAGTGACGTGTATACTGTATACGAATGGTCACGCGGCGTGTCGTGTGAGGTGTCGGCCGTGTTGTTATGGCCAAGCATATTGCACGAAATTTGAGTGATCAGTCGGGAGTAATTAGGACACGTCATGACACGCATTCACGTGTGCCGCAAGTAAGTAAATTAAAGTAATGTAAATGAGTTAAATAAAATAATGGTCTGGCTCAAGGTTCGTCTATCGTCTTGGAGTCTAACTGAAACTCATCGATCAACGACCGTCGGTGCAACGCCTTCGGCTAGGCCAGAGGTTTTCAAACTGTGGTCCGCGGACCAAGAGGGGTCCGCGAAGGATATGGCGGGGGTCCGCGAGAACGTTCTCAAAATATTCATTAATGATTAACACCTCATGGTTTTAGCGTTTTAACCGAAATGTAACCGAAAACTTATATAGCGCAACCGAGATCAGCATTAACAGTGTTTTCAAATTCATACACTACTTATAAGCAAGCTGGTATTGTAGTCTGCCTGTAATTTTATTTAAATTTTAAGTGATAAATTTTACGTGTTAAATGCTTGGGTCCGCGAGCTATGCCTAGGAAAAAATAAGGGGTCCCTGGTCCAAAAAGTTTGAAAACCTCTGGGCTAGGCGACCGATTTACCGCTCGCAGGGACCTTGGCTAGGCGAGCGACCAAGGAGAGCGATCGATCGCTCGCCTCAAATGAGACGCTCTGTATATACATGTATACATGCATGTATACATGCATGAAGGCATGTATTTTCTTATTTATGTTTGCATGTGTATATAATATGTATGTATGGATATATATGCATGCATGCAATTATGTATGCATAATAATGCATGTATGTACTATGTATGTATGTATGTGTGCATGTGTACATTTATGTATGTCTGTACATATGTATATATATATAAGTGCATGTATGCTATGCATGATAAATGTGTGCGTGTATGCCTGTATGTATGTGTGTATGTTTGTGCTTATGTATTTATGTATGCAGAACAGGACAGAAATTTGGTCGAGATTTCTGCTCCACCTGCGCCCTTCAGTCAACTCGGTTACATAATGAGTACACTGACCGCACACTGTTGGTATAAAAGGATTAGACGGCGAGTGAGAGGCCTGGCCAGCCGCCTCATATATGTCGAAACGAAGAAATGAAACCGATAGCCCTTCATATACTGATGGTTGTCCCAAGACTGTCTTCTCTTGTTCTTATGTATGCATGTATTTATGAATGTATCATTTATGTATTTATTTGTGCATGTGTGAACCTTTTCTGTGTATGTTTGCGTATAGCGCATATGTAGGCTACCTGTAGTATTTTATATTCATATATATGTGTGTGTATTTGTTTGTGTGTGTATTTAGTTGTGTGTGTGTTTGTTTGTTTGTTTGTTTGTGTGTATGTGTGTATATACAGTTCCCATGGAAGTAGATTTTGTTTAATGTCGTTTGCATTGATGCCGGTTAATTAATGTGAACATGGAGGAAGAAAAAGAGATGCACGTTGTGTAAATCACAGTTTTTAAATTAGAATTTTCTCAGGTTTAGTAACTTTCAGGTTTAGTTCTGCTGCATTGCGTGTGCAAATGATGTTTACTCTGCAGCAATTATCTTCGCCTAATTTCATTGTCTGACATTTTACAAATCTTTACAAATCTTTTTCTAGCTAAATATTGTAATGACCTGGTCGTGATAATCATGTTTGCCGTGGCCACGCTGAACACAATTTGTCTATGGTTCATGGTCTTAATTTCACTGCGCTTTGTCCACACGCTCAGTCATATACACATGGTCCGGTTTCGCTTGCAGAAAGGTCGGCACCAGATGCTTTATGGTTTTTTTTCTGAGGCTCTAGTGCTTTCCATGTGCGGTTATCATATGGTTAGCCTCTGTCGACACTGGATATGCATATGAGTGATTCCCTTGTGATCCCACGAGTCTGGACTCTGTGTAAGCACGAAGGCCTCTGTCACACACACACACACACACACACACACACACACACACACACACACACACACACACACACACACACACACACACACACACACACACACACACACACACACACACACACACACACACACACACACACACACACACACACACACACACACACACACACACACACACACACACACACACACACACACACACACGCACACACGCACACACACACACACACAAACACACACACACATATATATATATATATATATATATATATATATATCAAGAACTCATACATCGTTTCTTGCACTCATGTGTACTATTATATCGCTTTGTATACGTGCCGTAGTAGCATTTTGCTGTACATGCTAGGTATGATTGACTGCGGAATTTTGGTCGAGTGCTAAGTAGGCTAAGCGGTCATTGCAGGTAGAAGACATCATTGTAGATAAACTGAACATCACAGTCAGTGGCGGCGATCTTGTTTGACAGGTGGGGGGACATTTTGGAACTGATCTGGTGAAAAAAGAGTTTTGAACTGATCTGGTGAAAAAAAGAGGTCAAAAAATTTGGATGAATTTTTGGGGGTTTCCTCAAAATTTGGGGGGTCCGATGTATGGCGTGTCCCCCCACTCTCAAAGGTGGGGGGTCTTGTCCCCCTCGACCCCCCGGGATCGCCGCCCATGATCACAGTCATTATCATTGAACGACTATTTCTCTAATTCTTGTAATATATATAGTATAAGACAGGAAAATCCTTTGGAGGTAAAAAAACCCATTTTCTTACGAACGTTCAGCTAACATTAGAAACGGACAGTCTTTGCTGAGAGACTACTTATTTAACAGCTTTACCTTACAAAATGTGCTGCCATATATATACATATATATATATATATTAGGGCTGTACCGAATAGTTGATTATCACTATTCGGCCGAATACGAATAATTGGACCAACTATTCGGCCGAATACGAATACAAATACGAATAGTGTACAAAATAGGTCAACCGACAACATTCAAAATTTCAAACGTAAGCAAAGGTTTCAGTTCAGTAAATTTAGTACATAAACAAAAAGTAAACAGTTAACTACATGCATTTTTTGCATCCTTCTGCCAGTCTGTGTAAACTAGGAATGGAACTAATTTAACTAAACGTAGAAATTGTCACTTACTTAACGTTCACTCCACTCGCTATAGCAGCCGCATATGCAGAAACAGATGTCACGTGACCACTATTCGTATTCGGTCCGACCGCTACTATTCGGCCGAATACCGAATAGCTATTTGGCCCACTATTCGGCCCCGAAGCGAATATTCGGTACAGCCCTAATATATATATATATATATATATATATATATATATATATATATATATATATATATATATATATATATATATATATATATATATATATATATATATGGCAGAGTGAGAATCGAGCTTTACATGCACTGCAGAAAGCCGTTTCTTCTTATACCAACAAGTTTTCCATAAGGATGTCCATACTACATACATCACCATCAGTTTTTGCTGTCTCCTCTCCTTCCGCCTCTTCTGACTCATCCTCTGACTCCTCTCCTGCCTCCATGGGTGCACCTCCTCTAGCTGTCTCTTGCCGAATGTCGCAACAACAGAGAGTATATTCGGAATTCCTCGATCTGCGGAATCCGTGTGGCTTTTGTATATATTAATCAGGCAGCATTTCTCTCGAAGGATTGATTAAATCAGGGATATCGACTGAGCTGATCCTAGACTTTGGCGTGTCAATCGGTTCACTTAAAAACGACCATAAAAATTATATTGTTATATAGATTCGCTAAAGAAACCTTAAAATTACATTGAAATATTTAAATTAAATGAAAGAGTAGAAGGTCAGAACTACTTCCGTTTTAGGAATTATTATGGTGGTGCATGGTACCTGGATTATAAAGACAGAAAATTGAATCAGTTTAACGAATTTTCCAACTATGAGACATTTTAATAGCTTGTTGAACAGTGTCGACTAACAATACTAAAACCCGATTGTTTACAATCTGAACACATTTTAAACACCTACTTGTAACACTAATTGCACGATCCGGACGTGTGTCACAATTACAATTATAATTACAATCACAATTAACATTATTGTTAAATTTTTCAGCACCAGAGTTAAGAGTTTTCAAAGGTCACAAGGTGCTCTACTCCTTGATGCATGACTTGTGCAACTGCCTTAACACCTAGTTTTAAGACTAACGAACACGTTCGGATGTTCAACCCTCTGTTCTGAACACTTATACAGAAAATTGCATGTAATTATGAAGAAAATTAATTGTAATAATTCTACTAACACAAATCATACCGAAATAAAATTGTACACAAGGCAAGTTCCAAGAGTAGGTCACTAGTTAATATTCAGTTCAAACGATGAGAGAAAATATTAACACAGCAACACTGTCTGATACGTTTTCTGGAGCGCTCCTGAGTAGATACCCTGAAGGGTCGCAATATAAATTCTCGAAATGAATGAGTGAATACCAGTCAGAATAATAATGATGATACTGACACGAATGATATAATTTGAAATTGTTTTTTTCGTGGCCGTATTGTTCTTGAAATGTTCTGCCGCACGCGTTCGACACTTTCGAAATTTACAGTGTAAACGCAACATAAAGTACACAATTTGTTTATCAACGATTGCAACTTTAATTATTACACCGAGTCATTGTTCACTTTGAAGAGCGATAATTACTTCTTGCGAGGGCATTCTCTTAAGCAATGAATTATTCGGAGTTAAATTACACACACACATATATATATATATATATATATATATATATATACATATATATTGACAACAAAGGCGACGAAAGAAACTTAGTCTACATCGATGTATAAGTTAGAAGTTGCTTTATTATAGACAATTATTGGGTTGTGAGTTAAAAGAAGAATCCGCTTGCAATAACCAAAAGACATCTTTACGAAAGACAGGATTGACCTGTCTTAGTTTAGCAGTCTTGAATAGAGAATAGCGCATCCAAATATTCACTATTATCGACTATCCATGGTAGCAAAGGTGTATCTAGTTCATCCTGTTAATACCTTGTTTTCATTACGGCGTGAAATACGGCGTAAACCAAAGACTGCAAGATTTAGTGGGAGTGGCCTTATTGGACGTATACACTTCTGGCAAAATATCGATCTTTGTTATTAGACTGTATTACTACTATTAATATGACTAACACTATAACTAATACTGATACGTATTTTCATACATAATATACGCGTGTCTCTTGACATTTGTGAAGAAATTTTGAGAACTAGGAAATGGGCTTTAAGCTGGCTGCATGTTCGTATCGATTTCAATCATCATGCTTGACAAGAGTAGATTCATTCGACAGAAATTCTCACGTGCTTACCTGCAATCGAAAGGTAAGTCGTTGAACCAGGCAAGATGACAGAAAGTCGAATATACGTATAATAGACCTGTATACAGTGGTTGTCATTATGCATGCAGGGAAAGAGGGACGAGGGTAGAGCATAAAGGTTGGCATGGATGGGAAAGGTCCTTCGTGACCAATTAGGCTCATGTTCAATGGACAGCGGCCGCTATAACATGGGAAAATGCGTTGGTGTTCAATGAATGCCTTCGATCAGAGACACGTGCTAATCGGTTGGTTGATCGGCTGATCGATCAACCTGAACACTAATGACGAAGGTGCCAACCACGAATACTAATTCTAATATCAGACTATCATCGCCATCATTATCATCATCACCATCACCATCATCATCATCATCGTCGTCGTCAGTCGTCGTCATCACCATCATCATCTTCATCATCGTCGTCATCATCATTGTCGTCGTCATCATCTTCGCCATCATCATCATCATCATCATCTTCGCCATCATTATCGTCGTCATCATCATCATCATCGTCGTCGTCGTCATCATCATAGTCGTCGGCATCATCATCATCATCCTCAGTCCTTAAGCGGCACACGTACACCAACAATATATGCGGCATATTGGTATTGGTAATAATGCAATACATGTAGGTGTGTCATTAATGTAATCATTATGTACAGCTTACACTGGGCCACACAAGTTTATTCTCTTTCATCGTAATCACTTACACATTTATGCTACGCTGACTTGAATACATGACTTGAAGTTTGTATGTTTATAAATAGACATTTAATATAGTGCCCTTAGTTATTGCACAAAAACGCTGCCTACGGTAGCCTATAAAAGATGTTAAAGTAATCAGGTACACATGTGCCTCATCTGTAAGTAATCAATGCACAAATTGGGAGAGTGCCCACTGAAGGGATCCCGCACGAACGTAGAGCCCAGTCGATGAATTCCCATCCAGAGTTGATTGTTTATAACAGTATTAATTGGTGCACAATTAATTTATGAATACTTCTTTGATGTTACCATATGCAAAGGCACGCAATAGTATGTTAAAGGCTATCTATATATCTATGCATCCAGGCATACACGTTCTTTGTAGTATATACCGTTTTTCTATAATAAACGGAGCTCTTATATGAATGCCTTCCATGAAATCGCTATATAATTGGTTTTGCATGACGCAAATTTTCATCAGGCAGAGCTAATAGACATTTATTATACGATTGATGAACCTAGGCACGGGACTGATGCTGCTGCAGAGGCAGGAGAATGTCTCCTGATGCTCACTGACAGTGCCAGGGCCTCTGTGATGCATCGTAATAAACGCAGCTTGACTATGGCTGTTTATTACCATGTATGTATGATAAAAAAAATCGCAAAAAATATCTAAAAGTCATCAAAATAGATTATTTCAAATTATCTAATTACACATGCAGTCGTAAAGCATCCACGTGTCCACGCGTATTACTGTAATTGTATTAGGGAATTAGGGACCTGGTCCGCTCGGGTGTATAAACCCGCAAGTGCGTATGTATACATAGACTCCCCTATATGCAGAAGTAGTATGCATACACACAATGCTTAACTGATTGAATCAATCATATTACATGCATGCTTATGACCTTGATGTAGATTTATCGTTTGATCAATAGTGGCTTCTGTGTGGAACTAGAAGCCAAATTACGAGTTCAAAAGCTGAACGCTTTTGTAATCAATATCGTAAACTCCAAATTTCTAAAGCGTCACTAAAGAGCTAAGCGCCGGGCACCGGTTTATTCACGAGCACTGCGTTGAATCAGAGGATTTGTCCAGGGATATGAATGTCTATTAGTATCTAAATGTCTATAAGTTTCATAGAATGGAGAAGTTGAGATTCAATTCAGGTTTCTTCATAATAGGCAGCGTATCAGTAAATAATATAAATGGACGATATGATAAATGATCTCTTTTCTCTCTTTTTATTCCATCTCTAAATTAAGACCCATCTCTCAAAATCGTAAGCCGTCCCTCAGCCATCAGCTCTTCCATTTTCCATCTCCCTTTTCTTAACTTTCATACTCCTATTCTGCCTTCGTTTCCCATTCCCAGCAACTGCCTTTTTATATTCCAACCCTGTCATCGCTTCTCTTCTGAGGCTAACCTACGACTTCCAAGCCCATCATTGGCCATTTTAGTCTCGAAGATTCAGCTTTGTCATGTTGTCATCCTGTAATCTGTACGTTATAGATGTCTTGTTAGAAATTCTTGACCTTATGCTTTATTAGCAAGTTCACGAAGTCTTCTTCTTCTTCTTTGTTTCTCTTCCGTCAGGCCGGGGCCGACGATGAGTCCTCAATTTGACGTCTCCAAGTTTCTCTGTTCCTGATTTTTTCTATTGCCTATTCTATTTTCTATTCACGAAGTACTTGTGATCAAATCTTTGCTTTAAAAACGTTAACTGAAACAGATCTCAGCAACATCTCCAGACTGGAGCCGTTTCCTTGACCTGTCAGAAGCGTTTAACACGGTCTTGGACTCTTCGTGTGCGGGCTTATTGCTGAAGCTCTCCTCCCGGTACAACTCTTGGAGAGTACGGAAGAATGACCTACCCTAGTACCAGGTCATTCGTGGGCCAAGCGACACCACACAGGGAAACACTATTCTACTTCTGAATAACAAAGGTATAATGTTGCTAATGTCTGGGCACTGGCGCAAGAAATTGAGCCAGCGAAGTTGATCATCAGGTTTTTTCGAAGAATGACCTACCCCGACCACAGTATTCTGTTCTCTCTACAGGGCTTTTTAACATTCATATTAACGACCTTCCCAAACACAGTCAAACAAATTCATCCAAGCAGATGTCTATGTCTCGATTCTCTAAATCGCTCTTTCACGGAACTTGAGGAAAAACTTAACATATTTGGCTGAGTTTTGCAAGAAACGATAATTTTAGCCAAGCACATTCAAAACACCTTCCAGAGTCTTTCGCCTGCACAACACCAAGGCCGAGCGCCAGTTAAACATCAAACTTAACGGCCAACCCATCTATCATGAGAAGACTCGTATACATACCTGGGCGGGTCTATGCATGGAAAGACCACTTATACATACATCACCAATGGAAGAATCTTGCAGCCAAGATAATCGCTCGAAACAACCTGATAATCAACTTCGCTGGCTCAGTTTGTTGCGTCAGTGCCCAGATATTAGCTACATTATACATTTGTTATTCAGAAGCAGAATAGTGTGTCCCTGTGTGGTGTCGCTTGGCCCACATGCGGCTAGTTGCTGTTCCTCTCCATGCGTTCATGCATATTATCTCATAAACGTCGCGCCCAACCCAACTATCATGGCTGCCGTTCTTAAGCAATATTATACCATCTCATTTCCGTATAGGGGAAGGTATTGCAAGGCTGTTGAAGAGGATCCATGCGAACAGTTAGCATTCTATGACGACATCATTTCGCAGACGCCAGCACGCCTTTCTTCTGTACACCCAATTTGGGGCATGACAGCTGGTTCGGCATGTGGGGATGAGTGGGTGTAGCAGCGAATGTGACCTACCACTTCCTTATCGCTGATCCGTCTGTTTGTCAAGTCTGGGCGTTTGTTTCACGCTAATGAAGATTACTAACTTACTAACTAATTTTGGGCATGCTGCACTATTATACTTAAGTGTAGTCCCAGCATCGGGAGCAGTGGCTACGTCGGATCTTCGAACATGCCTGAGGCAGAGAACCGGAAGAAGATACTTTATAGTATGGCAGGTGTTTTATAGGAGCCTGTGTGTATAGGTTTATAGTGCGCTCGTATTAAAATCGATTGTCATTAATTATGTTTGCTTACAATGATCTCGGCACAGATTTAATGGGTAATATCTTCATGACGCTTTCTGTCGCGATGAAGCGCTCATCAATTTCCATCAGTGGCAACGGGGAGGGATTGGTCCGCTGGTCATTTCAGAGTGGCCAGTGGTCAGCCGAAGAAGGCCGCGAGATTGCCTCGGGCCACGCATCTGATTGAGTTGTGAATGAAAGAGAAATTTGATTAGACGTGATTAATAATGAATGAGGAAAATCAGGCGGATTGCCGGTTTTCATTTATTAATCAACTTCGTCCGTCCGACCTTCCATCCATCTTAGCCGCGCAGCCAAACCGCTGGTTAAATATCAAGTAGGAGCTGATCGCATCGTGCGAAATCGATGCATACGTGTACAGCAAGTATTCAAAGGTTCTGCACGAAGTCGCCTCTTCAACTGCAGACGTCACCTGAAACAGAGGCACATCTTGAGATATAGCTCATGTTTGTTCTGATACAATCAGAGAAGATCTTCACTGCCTCAGTCTATTCTCTACATTACTGTTATTACAGTGCATTACAGGTGTAAATGAATGGTGGCTTCAAGTTACACCGTAGTCATAAAATCCTAATTGCAGACGTGAATCTTCATAATTACGTTACATTGCATTACATTGCAAACGAAAATCTTCATAATTAAATTACATTGCATTACGTTTCATACATAAATCTTCATAATTAAATTACATTGCATTACATTTCATGCGTAAATCTTCATAATTACGCTACATCGCATTACAGTGCATAAATAAGCCAATCAAATTTTGCGGAGTATTTTATTTGCGCCTAAGAGAAGAAATTCAGTTTCCGCCAGTTTGCTACTAACTATAGAAGACTTAACATCGCAGAAAACAGAAGCAAGTAAGTGGGGAATAGTATTATTCCCGAATTAGAATAGTATTAATGATAGTGAAAGTCCAAATGAAAGGAATAGCTGGGTATCATCTGCATGAATATGATAGTCTAGAGAGTTATTAATAAGTGCTGAAGCGAGTGGAGTTCTAATAGCGGAAGCACTAGAGGGTCTAGAGCAGAACCATATTTCAAGATAGTGACTCATTAATAAGCGTCAAAGTGAATTGATTGATGCGAACGAATTGGATTGAGTGAATTGCGATGCACAACTCAGAGCGCAATCAGAAAAAAAATAAACTAAAATTGAAGACTGGGAAGGGTACGTCATGATCAGCGTTATCGAAAGCACTAGACAGGTCCAGGGCAGCGAGAACAATTGCCTATCTTTAATTCATGGAATTGATTATGTGATTGTGAACGGTCATAGTTTTTCGGTGGTCTGCCTTTTATCTAACGGAGAGATAAGCAGTGTGCGATTTTCGGCGGCAGCCCTGGAGCCAAGACATTTGGACAGAAACTAGATGCATGCGGAAACAGTACTTTTATCGTGTAGTTTGATCCGGCTTCTATACCGCTTTTTATTTGTGGTTCATATCGTCCTATAGAAATTGCACCATTCAGCTGTAAACGCATAAAAATGATTGCATTCAGATGCACCCTACCCTTATCGAGTATCGTTGTGTCTGTAGGATGATCATGAACTGTTATTTTCTTAATTAACACACCTTCGTGAAGTCTAATTCTACGATGCGTGGCTTGGTTGCCGTTCAGTTGAGATTTTTTCCAATTAGTGATTTAAACCTAGCGATTACCTGTTCTGCTTCCTCCGTGTCCATAACTTAACCTGCCGATTACCTGTACAGGTAGATGATTGTATTTGCAGCAGTCTACGGGAAGCAATTATACCGAATGTATTCACTAAATGTTTCAGGGAGAAGATTGACGATGACAGACAGCAGCAGCAATCATAGTGGTGGCGGCGGTGGTGGTAGTGGCGGTGGTCTGCAGCCAAGCAGCGCGTACAATGGATAATGTCTGCTGCCGACGTGGAGCGCCTGCACGGATTGACGATTCTGTCGTCGTCACGGTAGAGCGGCGAATTTTCTAGCTCATAATATTTCTTCGACCGACCCACGTGCGTCTTTGTTCATTATGCCGATCACAACGCGGTCTGCGTCGATGGATTCGATAACTTGGGCGACCGCACGACGCTAAGGATCACAAACTCCGCACGAAAACGACGAAAAACGGACCGAATGCAGTCGACGGACGGCCATCGATTTCTGCTGCGCTATTTCTAATCGATGGAGGTAGACAGACTGAGCGGCCCGAGGCGCTGTTCTATCAACCACGACAGGGTTTGCTGCCAAGCGGACAGTCCGCCCCTACGTCGGATGATCGGGTGGTGGTGACGTGATTGGTCTGCGGTCAGGGATGTCGTAATTTGCTCCATCTATCATCCCTGAGTTATTATGGTTTCTGTAGAATGGTGCCGCTGTCGTTACGTTTCCGGTTTGTGGCTAATCGGACGCTTAGAACGTTCTTGAAACTGTGGGTCGAGATTCACGTCTCGTGGCTTCCACTGAACCATTGCTCCAGCCACGAACACCATATTGCACCATGATGACGATGGCAAGATACTAGGACGTTCGTTGTCTTTGTCAAAGACACAGCAGCGTAGCATCGTTGAAAGGTTGTCGGATACGCTCCATCCTCCGCATCCCAATCCTCTTCCTCGTCTTCCTCATCCTTTGTCTTTTTCTGTAGCGCAATTTATATTTCGAAATGCTGAACTTTCGGTACGACATCGGTTCTGATGACGACGGAAGTGGATGGGATGATGCCGATCAGCTGCGGATCTTCGAGCTTCCGGAACTACATCCGAAGGTACCGGTCGTCCAAGTAACAGACATCTCCGACACCAGTACAGCCGTATTCTGGGAGAATGAGTTCCTGGCGCTTGGTGACGTTACCTTCGGTCCGTGCCTGTCCCTCGGCGACGGTGGCGCCGCTGCAGCGAACGAGACGGGCTGTAACTACACGGACGCTTTGCTGGGGTCCGTCTTGTCGAACGCAACCGATTCGTACCCGATGTGGCAGGTGGTTGTGCTCGGGATGCTGGCCGGCTGCACGAGCGTCATAACGATCATCGGTAACCTGATCGTTATTCTCTCGTTCATCATCGACCGTTCAATACGCCAGCCGACCAACTACTTCATCGCGTCGTTGGCCGTCAGCGATCTCCTGATCGGATCCATCTCCATGCCTTTCTACACGATATACCTGCTCGCCGGTCAGTACTGGATGCTCGGCGAGATCCTCTGCGACCTGTGGCTGTCGATCGACTACACCGTCTGTCTCAGCTCCATCTATACGGTCTTCTGCATCACCATCGACCGGTTCTGTTCCGTCATCATCCCGGCCAAGTACCGCGACTGGAGGACCGAGCGACGGGTGCTGTGGATGGTCGGCGCCACCTGGATCGTACCGGCGCTGCTCTTCTTCATCTCCATCTTCGGCTGGCAGTACTTCGTCGGCGGGCGGACGATTCCGAAGGGCATGTGCTACGTCCAGTACCTGGAGAATCCGATATTCAGCTGCCTGCTGCAGGTCGGCTACTTCTGGATTACGCTTGTTGTCATGTGTGTTCTATACACGGGAATCTACCGTGTCGCCCTCAAGCTGGCGCAGCGGTCAGAACAGAAACACAAAAAGATGACGTCGTTGGTTTCCGTTGCTGGACGAACGGTCACCCGGATCGGGGTCGGGGTCACGCAGAAGCAGAACATAATGGCTGCAGTGGATGCTGAGGCAGACAAAGCGGCTCATCCCACGGCCGCAGATGGATGCAAGGGACAACAGCCACATGAGGGAGGCGGAGCAACAGGCGGGGCAGGAGGACTTGCCCCGAAATCTGCAACAAACAAAAGCACAAGCAAGGTAGACGAGGGTTCAAGCAGCACCGGATATCCGTCTGACACGGACCCCGGAAGTAGTCAATCGGCTGTTTCAGCGAATCAGCGGCGAAACGGCGAAACAACCAAATCGAACCACCGTATTGAGTCAGGCGACACCGCAGTTGTTCCAAAGCTTCAGCCACCTCCCTCTGGAAGAATCTGCAAGCCCAAGTCACCCCCTACGACGACTACGCAGAGCCACAAGAAGACTGGCAGCGAAGGACCGGCAAATCGTAGCGCCTCGCAGATGTCGATTCACGCCGAAGTGGAGCATCATGTGACGGATGGTTCCGCTGTGCGATTCGCTGATCCAAAGACTGAAACGACAATGGTGGAAGCGACGACGAATATGGAACTTGAAAATTCGCATAAAGGCGGCGACACGGATGACTGCGTTCTTTCCTTTCCGAGTCCAACTTCCTATCGACGAAAGATGGACACCAACTCCATCGCGGCAGACGAATTGCAGATCGACGGCCAAGTGAAGACGCAAGACCGGAAGCCCGTAGCAACCGAAGTCAGAGAGTTGGAAGAGAAACAACCGCAGCAACATCGACACATCAGCCTCAACTACTTCCGTCGAGTCCGGCGTCAGGGCAGCCGAGAACGCGGCAGCAGAAAGAACAAAGGGAAATCGTCGCTCAATCCCCGTTCTCGGTCAACTGGCCGACGCAGCCAGCGACCGGCGAAGGCCGCGACCGGACGGACGGGCAGCGGTGGCCTACCGCAGGCGTCGAAGAGCGAGAACCGGGCGAAGAAGGCCCTTCGAACGATAAGCGTCATTCTGGGAGCCTTCGTTCTGTGTTGGACTCCGTGGCACGTGCTTTCGATGATCATAGGGTTCTACGAGAAGGAGAATCGGAGTTTACTTATACTCTACGACATATCTTACTGGCTGTGTTACCTTAACAGCCCCATCAATCCCTTCTGCTACGCCTTGGCCAACCAACAGTTCAAGAAGACCTTCTCACGCATTCTCAGATTCGACTGGCATCGTACGTAGCGTTCTTCTTCCATGACTCGACACTCAAACCGCTGTGCGTTGTCGGTCGGCTTGGCCTTATAGAGTTCATGTCCACGATGGATCATATCGAAGGATACAGGTGTCCCAGCAGGTCGTTTTCAACCGGTCGATAATTATAGTCTTCAAATAATTTCGACATGCGCCGAATAGCTGCCTCTTCACGATCGGACAGTCAAATCTTGTGATACTTATCCGTGCTGCCTCTATATATACACGTACATAAGGAATCTGCAATAGATCTAACGAGAGATGCTTCACTAACACACATGCTAGACATGTACGCTTTTCGCGACAACTTGACGAACAACGCCAGGATCCTAGAGGATTCTTTTACGAATGACAACGCAACAAACGTTCGAGAATCAAAATACTTTTCGCAGTATACTTAGGAAACGATGCAATCATTACATGACCTTGTATTAAGTAAGCAATTTTGTAGAAAAGCAGACTTGGACTCGACACGACTCTATTTCCGTGCTAGTTATGTCGTTCTATTCTAGAATCGATGCGCAAAGCCCATTGAATCTTTGAAGCTTTAGGCAAGGTGCACAGCAGGATACATGTAGTTGCAAAGTCGTGCGTGTGTTTCCTAGAATTCTACGTTCTGTATGACAGTTTTATACACTTAAATTAGAACTTTTCCTTTCGCTGCAGAGAGCTTAGTTTGCACGTCACTAAGAGAAATGTTCGTTAGATGTGAGTCGATGAGCACGCGATGAGCACAACTTTTGATCGATTGTAAATTTTACAACATCCGAGTGATAAGGCATTCAAGAAGTTTTCTCTGTCAATACTAA
The DNA here is from genome assembly GCA_963556255.1 of Allolobophora icterica. Lineage (NCBI taxonomy): Eukaryota > Metazoa > Annelida > Clitellata > Crassiclitellata > Lumbricidae > Allolobophora > Allolobophora icterica. Next base: position 24,328,284 of record OY744608.1, read on the forward strand.
AATAACTTTACGCAACATGGGCATCGTGCGGATAGCCAAAATAACGGGGAATGGTTATACAGTGCGGTTAGCCCTCCTTCGGCTGTTCATCGGAAATTACTGCGCTACAATTTGTCAAAAGTGAAGAAGTAAAGGGCATGCCATCTTCTACTGAGCGTTTCGGGTAGTAACCTCAAGAGAATACGACGTAAGGGTCATATTCAAAGATGATCAAAACATGCATATAAATATTCGAATCCTCTTAGGTCAAACTGGCATCGTCTTGCGCAGTAATAGCGCTAATATTTCGTCGATTTATTTTCAACACAACCCGGCAATTTATCGTTTATTCGTTGGCCAAGAGTGCATTGTTTTATATACACTCACAAATCTACATGTATTAGTCTATATACAGCGTGATTTAATAATTGCAGAATATTAATGCGGTTGCGTTGTATTTCTGCGGCCGCGAGGGATTCAGATCCGAAGTCAGCAATTCAAAATGTCAATTCTTTAATCATTCGTGAAACCTGCAAGAAAAGGTTGTCCAGCAGCTCTTTGCCATGTTTGTGCATCGGCAGAAAATTAATATCTTCCAAACTCAGGACTACCTCGCCTATAAGTAAGTCTTACAAGGACTATTATTGAAAGTTAGTTTCATAATAATTGCGTTACTAACTTAGGCCCGAGTTACCCGACCTGCGCTTGCATTTATCCACATACGCCTAAACAAAAACTTTTTGTAGGCTATTGCAAATTTGTATTACATGGAACATAGGGCATAGAAAGTTTTCCTAATTTGTAATCTACTTAGGTATTGTTATAAGGTGCGTATTCTATTGTTGTTGCTGTGGTTGTTGTAACTATTATGGCAGACTATCTGTCTGAATTTACCACTGCTTATACAACGCTTCCGCCAAAAGCATGTACGTTTTAAATCGTATTTAGATTGCAAAATGTTATTTTTGGCGGCATCCTACATTAACACTTTTCGATTAGGCTTATTGCACGACTAACAAAGCACACGAAAGAAGATAGATGAAGGTTAAACGGAAACTATGATGTTTCGACATAAAACAGTTTCGACGTCGATTGCAAGATTCAATTGGAAGTTGTATGCAACTGATTGCAACCAGTGCTTTCTTCTGAAAAAAAGGTTCCGAAACGGAACAATAGGTTCCGGAACCGAATAATTATGGGCGGGCTAAAATCCCGAGAAAAACGGGGTTGGGGGTTTGGAGGGGTCTCAATAAACACTGAAAACAGTTCAAAACACTGAAATTAAATTAAATTAACTAAATTATTGTTTTAATTACTAAAATAAATAAATTATTTTTTAGTTTCTGAAAAAAGGTGCCGGATCGCCGTTCCGGCGCGTTCCGGCTGAAAAGAGCACTGATTGCGACTGACGCATAGGCAATACTACCACAGAAAGTAAGTGAACTACTTTGTCTACAGATTGGCCTCGAAATGTAGGGATTGATTATAGATTAATCAAGTACGTATTAAAGCAAGTGTAGGCCATGCATGTAGAACTGTCGGAATACAACAACCGAGTGGAATTTGGATCTGATGTGTGGAGGAGACTAGGCCTCTGTATAGTACCATGTACCGGTAAAAACAATGCATCAATATAGGAATGCCTTAAAGTTCGATGATGGTAGGTATAAATATGAAGCGTTATAGGCTTAATCTTGAACTGATCGCTGTCATAATTATAGAAAAAAAATTATTATTTGCGTCTTCATAGTAGGCCCTTATATAATTATCACAAGTTGTGGACTAATCAAGATTACTAGCACTAAGCCGTTAAGCGCATGATTTATCGTGGCATTCAGTGAAGTCTATGTATGTCAGTTATAAAAATTACTATTACTATATAAAAATTATATGTAAGCAGCAGGCCTATGAGGCATGGTATAGGACTAATATAGATATAATTTAATAATATAATATAATAATAATATAGACAGTTAGACGTTTATATAGGCCTACGTTTATATACGTTTACATACGTTAATAATTGTATAGGATGTCCTCTTTGTATTATTCAAGTAATTAGGCGTACAACTTTTTTGATAAACATTAATCTTGACAATAGCCTGCCAATATTTTTGAAATTACGAACGTTCTATAATTAATTACGACATCAAGTATAAACATTGGTGAAACCAACCTCGTTGTAAGCAGCTAATCGATAACAAATGGCATTTGCTTTTGTGTTGAGTTCGAACTGAAAGGACACGCTGAGCACATTTAGGCCCTATTTCGAAATAGCCGGTGTCATATTAAGGCCTACTAGACCTGTTGATTATAATAAATACTTATTTCGCGTAAAGTTGAACATAATAAACAGGTAAAAACGAATAGGCCTACTATAGAAAGTCGAAAAGTACACGAAACCCATACATAGCATAAATTAACGAAAAACTCGAACAAACGCTCCATAGCATATAAGCGCTATAAAAACCAGCGATCTGACACTTGACATGTTTATTTATTTATTAATTTTATTTATTTATTTCGAATATTTCTATAGCGCCTTAAGTCTACTACTACTCAGAGGCGCTCCCGACTACAGCATTTGATACTGTGTCGGAGTTCTCGCGCCGAAGCGCCAGGAGCAATCGCGAGTGAAGGACTTGCCCATGGTCCGTACGCAGCGGCTAGAGTGGAATTCGAACCTGCAACCCTCCGGTCACAAGGCGCCGAACTTACCACTGAGCCACCACGCCCCACGCCTTTAAGTCCGTTAACTAGAGAATTAAACTCATATCCGTGACTCTATTTCAAGTGTAGGCCTACTATGACCAGCGGTTAGCATGACTTTACAAAGTTCAAACATGGCAAAAATGTAAAACGTGATTTCATTTTAGTAAAATATTTAACTTTTCGCTGTGTATATCTGGTTGTCTCTCAAGCATGCGTCCAATCGATCGAAGTACTCAAAATACCAGGACCCACTCGTCTGTTTAGAGTGCAAAGGTGCTATCTCCATTTTGGTCATTTTTCAGGAGAGCAAATCTAAACTTTTGATAGTTGCTACAAATCCAATAGTTTTTATGTGATTGTGATTTATAGTCATTTGGATAATAAATTATTTCCCTAGTTGGAATGTTGTAATTATTTTAAATTTTGTGACGCCTCGCCTTAAAATATGCAAAATAACTGCAAGTGACCAACGACCTCTTATGCTTGTAACAGACGATAGCACCTTTGCACATTTCAAAATATTTTCTTATCTGGAGATAGCTATAATTTTACAACAACTTAAATTTGCGATCAAAAATTACTTTTTACAGAAAAAATATTATAAAATAATAAATAATGATTTGTGTAAACTGCATTGATTTATTTGAACAATTTAATAGAACATTTAGAAGCTGAAAAATTTATTATTGGTAGACACTCGAAGTTCGAAACTAACGGTTAAATATGATGTTGGCCCTTCATAATATTTTCAGCTGCATACAATTATAGGGTTAAGGAATCAATATTTTGCAAAATCTTAATTTATATATTCTGTGACCATAATTGATTCACTTATATCAGTTTAATGAAATTTGGATTTTACTTCAATATTTTCTCTTGACTCATGAGATTCACCGACATCAAAGTTTACATCGGATTTCTATCGACACGCGAGATTCGTCGACATCAAGTTATCATGATTAAATGCAATAATATTTTCAGAATAACAAGTCTAACTAATGCAAAATGTTACGAACATGATTGTTAGAAACTTGCAATTTTCATTTGAAATACTTTTGGATTAGTCTTCAGCACGACGCCGTATGTATACTAAATTAAACCATGGAACCTATTTTTTGGTAAATACATAGTGCAGTAGGCCCTAGCTCTATTGGAAATAGAACCTTTGCACATTTCAAAACTAGGTTGTTGGAGATAGCCCCAATATTAAAATAGTTGCTGCGTTTTTATTTACACTGTGAACGATACCACCTTTTCACAGTTCAAACACTACATTGGTAGCAATAGAATAAAACAATAAAAAAAATTGAAAATTTGGAGATAGCACCTTTGCACTCTAAGCAGACGCACTGTACTATGGTGCATGGTTGACATAAGTACAACCTGTGGCCACCTGGCGATTAACTAGATCCGATATATCAGCCCGCTATAAGCACACCTTTTCCAATGTTGCTGCAGCCACACAAGGACCTCTGATCCCAACCGAAGCCAGTACCAATTCAACTGCTGTATGTTACGGCTCAACACCACATTGGCGTATAGTCAATTAGGCCCCTATTTTATCCAAATTTACGTAGTTCTGTAAATCATTTGTCGATTGATTGTTTTTTGCAATCTTCTTATCATAACAATAAGATTCATCGATGCTTCTACGGTGCAATACAGAACGGAACTCTGAATACGTTTCCAGCTGTGGAGCTTGAATGAAATTCCTTTGTTCGAGTTCTACGTGCTTGCGAGACCCCGCCAATGGAGAATTTTCGAGGCTGTTTGAGCATCAATAGCCTGCAGAGGAATGTTCTGCACTCAACGAATACACTAACATCATTTACGCTGCCTGGAGCGCCTTTGAGAGATTTACAAAGGCGCTGTATGAAACTATAGTTACATGACATAAAGGGATTTTACATTATTTTAATTTACATTGAATTACACGATTAATAATTTATTTAATGCATACTGATTTCTTTGCCACAGGTACACAAGACATAAAAAATCAACTGACGATGCAACACTATTTCATACCTTTCCAGTCGATTCATGCTCAGTCAGATGAGGCGTAGATCAAGACGCCTCTGGACCTTTACATCCCGGAATATATCTTTAAAATAACTCCGGAGAGTCATCAAGGACGAAAACAACGGAACAGACGGATATGACACCATAAAAGACATCAAAAGTCACAAGTCAACAATAATAACGAATAGTTTTCTCTGCTAGAAGTTTGAATAAAATTGCCTGTGCGCCTTGTACCGTAATAGCTTAAACGTTATCATACATCTACTGTTTCGATTAGCCTACTTCAATTCGGCAATTAACATATGAAACATACTGAAATAAATTTCCGATTTTAAAACATGATGTTTTATCGTTTTGAGACATAATCAATCTGATCGTACATACAACAAGTACATCTAACACAAGGTAAATAACTAAGGCTTTTCATGGAGGAAATTATATAAAGTCTACCTGCACACAAAGAGGTCATACCTTAGCCTGAAGTCACTGTTGTGAAAGACTTACGGATCGTGCGCGTGTGTGTGTGGCGACAAGAACCCGAACCATCTAAACACAAATATAAATCTCCTAAATTTCTTACTGCAACACATGCACCGTGTCAACGGCGTGTCATAGAGATAAATTTATTCGTCGGGTCGAGAATCATGTCTATCGCAAGCTACGATCGCACTATAGGACATTATTCATGTGCCGGTGTTCCGTGACAGAGTCTCTGCCGTCAAAATTCTCACCCGGAGAATCTATTTCGGAACAGATTTACCCCAATCTCTGTTTCAGAATAAATGCACCCCGCGGAGACTATTCTGAAAGACAGCAACAAAGTCTCTGGAGGGCGAAATATTTCATCGTCCGTTGAATAGCTTGTATCGGCGTGTCAGGAAGCCACTACTACAACTACCACTACAACTACTACTACCACTACTATTAAAACTACTACCACTACTACTACTACATAAATACATACATGTATGCATTCGAACTGTAAGTGAGAGGCAATGCGATGGCTTGCATTAGAGAACCTGCTTATAGGAAGAACACTCTATTGCGGATGTAGGCCTATCTTCTGACACGCGAGAAAGTTAGGTGTGTCTCAAGCCAGCTGTGCCAACGATCAATACATTCTGCGACCCACGTGACCTGCTGCATGTTTCCAATATCCTGCACAACTATGAGAGAAAATATGACTTCCTTGTGCATTGGAACGGAGCAATCTCTCCGCTTGAAATGGTTTGCAAACAGGACACATCTGTAAACTGTCGTAAGTCAGACCTCTTCAGTTAAGATAGCGCCCTGAAGTGTTTTTGAAAGACTTCAAAAGTCGTCTTAAACAATAAGATACAAAGGCGCATACATAGATACTGTTGTATCCGGCGTCAAGTATTGAAACTGATGCAGTGATTTGCATAAGTTGTACGCAATGTAGACTTTTGACCGAAAATGTACATCCTATACAAAGGCTTCGTTTTTTATTTGATGTTAGACGTAGTTTTAGGGGTTGGTTTTGCGAAGCCGATTCATTGCTTTTACCAATATTTCGACTGCTCTAATGTTTTGTCTCCATTTGAAGACAACTTGTTAATTTTGAACCAGTTATGTTTATTCTTAAAGAGATTTGAAAGGTTATGCGGGTTTTGTCACAGCGTGAGGCTGACCAGTTAACATAATATTAATTATTTACGTAAATGATATATAAGCGAAGTCAGTTGAAGTAATGCTTGTCATATTGCTTTTGAAAACTGGTCTCACTATCAACAGTTGCTTATTATCATTTGACTGGTTGGTGTCAATCATAAAAATTATTTATAATAAAAATACTGTATTTAACGTTTTGGCTATATTTAGATATCTGTTGACTCCATCTCAAAATTGCATAGTCTAGGAGGATAGATGCAATCTTGAGATTGGAGCATCTAATATCTAAACAATTCGACTAATTGAGTTTAAAAGAACCACTAGTTCATTACCACCACACTCACTGGGCCCATAACTGGCTGTCCATTCCCATATCATGGTTGGACTTTGTGGGCTGACTATGGCCCAACTGAATTAGGCTTTTTGAAGTAATGACAGAAGGAAGGCGGGATACTAGCTTGGGCTTGCAGCGGAGAATATGATGAACACACTGACCGCACACTGATGGTGGGAAAAATGAGACGGCGAGGGTGAGAACTAGCCATCCGCCCTCATATGCCGAGGTTAAGAAAATGAAGTCGTTAACACTTCATGCCCTTGTTTGCCTCTCAGACTAGCTCAAGGCACTGTTCTTCTTCTTCTTCTTCTATATAAAGGCGCTCCAGTAGGGAGTGTTTCTCTGGAACATTGTCAATGTCTGTCCGCTAACAGCTTTCTATACTGGTATAATGACGCTTGCAATTGGTTGAGCACAAACTGAATACGCCAGTAGAACTGCAAACAATCGTGAAGAGAATTTATTAGTAAAAGATATATATACATATATATATATATATATATGCCAATTCTGGGTATGCGTAGGCCCTATGTCATAATAATGCGAAATTGTTAAACAAATTTTCAAGATACGTTCTGGATGGGGTAAAACCTTTCAACAGCAACGTTATACGTGGGTAAGTGAATCACGTTATGACAATGACAGTGTATCTGAAAAGGGTCCAAGAAAACTAAAGAGGAAGTTTTCAAAAAGACGAAAACTTTATGTCTAGTTATGGCCCAGGAATGTGACATCGGTGTTCTCATAATGACTTTAAACGCTGAGCCCGTAAATTACGGGCTTAGCGATATTTCTCTGGCAGACTTCCGGATCCTTATCGTTGACAATTTGTTTCAGTTGAACGACACAAAAGCGTTTGGAAATACCTGCTACTTAATAAAGAGTAATCGATTATTGTTAAAGTGTCTGCTATCTATATACGGCTGACGACAGGAATTTAAAGGATTGGTGACGATGATAATCTCGGCAGAAGAGTAATCGATGCATGACCTCCAGACAACTTAACAATAGTAACACTTCTGCTATGAAAGTGGAGACGTCGTTGAGCGTAGGCAGAAATATTATAAAATAGAATACCGCAGCCCTAGCAAAGTATGTTGTAAGAAGGAACAGCGAGAAGCCTGTGTCAAATACATCAACTTCTTATATCGTGTAGGACTTGTGTTCGCGATTATCGCATCATATTACTTTCTTCTCAGGAATATGGAGTGGACAGGTAAATACGAAATTCTCATCTACTGCGTTATTAAATTAATAGGTTAGATATATGGTACATGTGTCCGGCTTCCTGCAACTTCTGGGCTGCAAATAATAACTACAGGCTGGTCTCATTGAAAAGGTTCAGGACAGATTCGTTTCGAGAGTCTGACCTGGATGGTCTTGTCATCTTGCGACAATAGTTTTGAGAAGTTTCTAACGAGGCATAATGATGCTTAATAAGCTAGCGTTTGTTTTTACTTTCCTTCGCCTTTTTTGGCAGTTTCTCCCGCTCCATTCTTTGAGAATTTCCACAATTTGATACCTCCTCCAGATCCATGAATCAGTATTGAACAACACTGAATGGCATTCAAAATTACTCTAGCATATCATAAAGAAAAAAATTAAAAAGCAATATTCAGCAAAGGTTATATAGGTATATCCTGTTAATAGCAATTTCTTCATCTTTGAAATGTTTAGCTATATTCAAACTGAAACTCAGGAATTTGGCAGATCTGAATTTTAAAACGGCAATTAACAGCGGATCATTCTATTCTCTTACGGCACTTGGAGACCTCTTTTGGCATCTAGGAACTCGCGCCGGGTTTGATCCGCTCTTTCCACTCCAACTACTGACAGGCTGGTATATTCGGGCCTACGCGCTCTCCTTGATCTCCTATACTTTTTGATCTCCAGCAGGGATCTGTCCTAAACGACTGATTTTTCATTGTATTTGACATTGGCGTAGAGCGGGTTGTTATATTCTACGTAATGTCTGATTCCGTTATATGTCTGTTGAACCTCATATAGGAACAACGAAGGCTGTCTGCTGTCTGGTGGCTGTCCTCCAACTGTCATGTCATCAGTGGACGGTGAATGCGGCTCCTCTGCCAAGATGCGTCGACCAGAACCTGGCGATCACCGCTGATAACAAGCTGGTACTGTTCATTGATGGTGTGGAAGTGACTGACTTGCAGCATCCCAATGCCGCCAACCATGCTGACACCGTCCCACTCCCTGCCTCATCTCAGTTGGTCGCCGTCAATGGCAAGAACGCCGGCGAACACGGCGGCTTCCTTGGCTCAGCAGGGACTTTTGTAACAGATGGATCGTGGAAGTGCACCGACATATTCTACGAGGGGTGGCAAGGTGTGGCTTTCGACGACTCGGCTTGGGAGGGGGCCTACGTGGTAGGTCCACACGGGATCAAGCCGTGGCAAGAGGTCGAAGGAATCAGCGTCGATGCTTTCTGGATCTGGGTTTCAGAAGACGAACGCAAATCTAATCAGGAAAAGGACGTCTACTGCCGGAAAAGTCTTGGTACGAGGCACTTCATTTGCTATAATTGTAATTGCAGCAAAGCATTTATATAGCGCCTTAACCACTTAGAAAACACGACATACATGGCAACGAGTAAAACAGAAAGAGCGTGGGTTTAAAACAAGCTTAGATTATTGTAATTGCAATAATAATTCAATAGCAAAACATTACCATTTGATCATGCACTTGAAATTGTAGCACATTTTTCAAACTACCAATTACACCTAATTGTAGTTGTAATCGAAACGATGCAATTCTAATTGCTATGCAGTCAGTAATTTGCGTCAGTTAATGAAAACCAGTTCACAATCATCCAATCCTTCTTACTAATTTCCTTAAATTATATTGCTTTATATACAAAATCACAACTGCGCGGAAGGTGAAGCCACGGTTAACATCACTTCCGTTTTACAGTAGCAGAAAATCTACTTCAAAGTCCTATCGCTAACCTACAACTCACTACCATATCACCAGCCATAGTACCTTCGCGAATTTCTCACCATCTAGGCATACCGGTCGGGTAGATTACCCTCATATCTCACTCTCTCCCGTCCCCCAGTCACTGCTTGTCTCAACTTCTCCAACTGATCCATATCTCTGCACTGCAATTCTGGAACGAACTTCATCCTGAATTCCGCATATTTTCAGTTCCTCTACCAATGCCGCCACTCCCCCACCGTCATCTGTCTCATGCTCCTCTACTTATTACCCCACTGGCTTCGAACTCCAAATTAAAGTCTTACCTCTTCAAGAATTCCTACCCTAATCCAACCGATCCTCAGCCTTCCCAGCTTTCTCAATCTTACCGAAACCATCCTTAGCAGCAAGCAAGATTTCTCGGTCAGAGAGAACAAGATTAAAGACAAATAAGCTTGAGAGTATAAGTTTCGTTACATACATGTACAACATGCACTTACAGAGACACAGTCAGTGACGCTGGTAAAACGTTGCCTTTCTGCTTGTCTCCTCCTCTCCCCTTGTCAGAATAAACAAACAAGTGCTGGAACGCAATACTAATTATAGATGTCACTAAAAAGTAATTGCAATTGAAAGTATTGCAATTATAATTTAATTGACCCAGTGTAAGTAAAATGCAATTTTTATTAAATGAATACAAAAGTAATTATAGCTTAATGATTTTTTGGTTTTGATAACCTAATTGAGACTCCGCAAAGGTTCACCAGTCACTCTGTCACAGAGTAAAGCAGGGAGGCGACCTGGCCGACGTCTCTCATGAGCGTAAACTCGGATCCGACCTGGGCTGGTGAACCAAAGTCCTCCGTGCCCACCTTCACGCGGTGCGGACTGTTTGTACCCTTCCAAAGGAAGGGGAACGAACGGGCACGGCAGGCAAAACCAGAGGAAGGCAATGGCAAACCACCCCTGTTAACATGCCAAGAAAATCGTCATGAGACACACCAAACTACGCCGATGGTCGCTGATGGTGGGACTCCCAGGCCGGAGCGCTGATGGTGGGACTCCCAGGCCGGAGAGCGACTCAAGGGCTACTGGGGAAGTAGCAAGGCGGCAAGGGAGATTGTGTATCATGACGATCGCTAGGGCTCCTAGAGCCGACAGCACAAGGAAGAATTGAGATAAGTCTGATCTACAGCTTACATATGCCTCAGATTCACATTTTGGTGTGACCGTGCGCGCGTTACAAATTTAATTAATTAATTAATTTTTTTAATAATAATAATAATAATAATAATAATAAATTGGTTGGACAGCAGTAGATCAGAATAGGGCCCACTGGAAAACTGCAGGAATCTAAAAAATTTCGACCAAGTAGGCCTACTTTAAACGTACGAATGGGAGAATTGACGGATCCCAAATACGGCAATGAATGAAAGGTTTGAAGGCAAAAGAAGCAAAGGAAGACGAAGCCTGAACGTTATAAAGATATGTGCTTATGTCAGTATTTCTTACATAGAATAAAACGCGACTCGGCTGAAAGGTAGGAGTGCGTGAGAGATGGTGTATATCATAGGAGAGTCAGCACGATCATGTTAAGCTGTTATCGAATTTTTGCTGACGTTAACAGTCTATTCAAATTCTCTTTTGGCATCTTTTTAAATGTTCATCGTAAAGTCCATTTGTTATTCAGAACGGTGAACGGTTGAACCCATTCATGGAAGTAAGCTTTGAAGCTGACAGAGTTTATAAGACTTTCAGGTAGCAGAGGAGTTCCCGATCCACTCAAACAAGTCTCAGTTCACTTGCACCTTACTCTTTTCCAGTCCTCTATTTCGGAAGCGCCTTCGATAAACACCTTACCTTTGCCAATCACGTCACTCAGTCATCAAGCACTTCTACATGTATTCTCGTGACCTTCGCAGACTTCGCCCGATACTTGATTATAAGACTGCCTGCACAACAGCTACCTCAATTGTTCACCTCAAACTAGACCACTCCAGCTCGCTTTTCAATAACATCAACTCATTTCAAATGAAAAGTTTGCAGACAGTCTATAATGCCCTTGACCGGGCATTTGGCAAAATTCCGAAACTATGCCGGCTCCATAACCCCATTTCTCAATGCACTCCGCTGGTTTAGCGTACCTCAGCGCATCCGGAATGAAAAGTATATCTCTTATCTACAATGCCCTTCCAACACCTCTATCTTCTTACATTCTCCTGCTATTCACGATCCAACCGCCCAGGTCTACTCGTTCGACATGACACCCTTGTCATTCTCTTTATAGGCCTCCAGTCTCCACCTGTCTCAAATTCGTCTACGGCGCCATCTCTTTCAAGCCATCCCTCGAGACATCTCCGTCAGTTTGTTCATTCTCTCTCTCGTATATCAACTTTAGGATTCTCCTTTGTCCTCTCTCCGGCAGACTTTCACTAAAGACCGAATACCAAACTTTTCCAGCTGTCCTATCCTGGTTCGGCTCCAGCGTCAACATCAACATTTCTATGGTATCACCATGTTGATTTCTTGGCTTGACTCCCGGAATTTCATCTCACACCTAAAAGCAACCAAACAACTTGGCTGCTGCAGACTTTATTTCGTAAAGCCCCTCTATTTCACCTAATGTCTCTGACGCGGCTTTTGTGTGGCGCTGCTAAATATCGGAAACTTGCATCTACATTACTTTACACCTCCCTAACAAATTTGTGCACATAAACATTTTCAACAGGCCTTGGTCTTCTTATCCATGCTCAACATGTTGTGGCACTTTACACTAAGAGGACCACCAAGACATTTTAACTAAGCAAATCTAGAAATTGCCTCGTGTTTTTGCTGAGATAACCATACGCCTTCATCTCCTCTCGGACATACGCCCTTCCAATCCTATTTAGCCACGACTTAAATAAAAGAGTTTACTTAGAGCAAGTCATGACGTTTGGGTACCCAATAAAACGATAAGAAACGTTAAAGTGTAATTACCTATCATCCTGTATATTGTATATCGTTGCAGTCGGCACTTGCACCTGCACATCAACTAAGCCACCGACAAATCCTCCGTGCAACGGAACAGGATCCGCCTGCATCACATCCTGTGATGGTCTGGTTAATGGAGATTACCAGTCGTGTAACGGATGCCAGGTCTATGCCACCTGTTCCAATGGTGATCTGTATGACGATCGCCCATGTGCTCCTGGTGGCACGTACTGGGATGACAATGTGAAAAGATGCCAGTGGGAAAGCACCACATGTCGCACTTGTTCTGAAACTCCATCAACTGCTTCACCAACCACAGGACCAACTGATGCACCAGCTGAGACATCTTCAAACCCAACCAGTACAACAACTGAACCACATCCTCAGCCAACAACAACACCAACACCAACAACAACAACAACTAAAGGGTCATCTGATACACCCACTTCACCGACAAATCCTCCGTGTAACGGAACAGGATCAGCCTGTATCACTTCCTGTGGTGGTCTGGTTAATGGAGATTACCAGTCGTGTAACGGATGCCAGGTCTATGCCACCTGTTCCAATGAAATTCTGACTGACGATCGCCCATGTGCTCCTGGTGGAACGTACTGGGATGACAATGTGAAAAGATGCCAGTGGGAAAGCACCACATGTCGCACTTGTTCTGAAACTCCATCAACTGCTTCACCAACCACAGGACCAACTGATGCACCAGCTGAGACATCTTCAAACCCAACCAGTACAACAACTGAACCACATCCTCAGCCAACAACAACACCAACACCAACAACAACAACAACTAAAGGGTCATCTGATACACCCACTTCACCGACAAATCCTCCGTGTAACGGAACAGGATCAGCCTGTATCACTTCCTGTGGTGGTCTGGTTAATGGAGATTACCAGTCGTGTAACGGATGCCAGGTCTATGCCACCTGTTCCAATGAAATTCTGACTGACGATCGCCCATGTGCTCCTGGTGGAACGTACTGGGATGACAATGTGAAAAGATGCCAGTGGGAAAGCACCACATGTCGCACTTGTTCTGAAACTCCATCAACTGCTTCACCAACCACAGGACCAACTGATGCACCAGCTGAGACATCTTCAAACCCAACCAGTACAACAACTGAACCACATCCTCAGCCAACAACAACACCAACACCAACAACAACAACAACTAAAGGGTCATCTGATACACCCACTTCACCGACAAATCCTCCGTGTAACGGAACAGGATCAGCCTGTATCACTTCCTGTGGTGGTCTGGTTAATGGAGATTACCAGTCGTGTAACGGATGCCAGGTCTATGCCACCTGTTCCAATGAAATTCTGACTGACGATCGCCCATGTGCTCCTGGTGGAACGTACTGGGATGACAATGTGAAAAGATGCCAGTGGGAAAGCACCACATGTCGCACTTGTTCTGAAACTCCATCAACTGCTTCACCAACCACAGGACCAACTGATGCACCAGCTGAGACATCTTCAAACCCAACCAGTACAACAACTGAACCACATCCTCAGCCAACAACAACACCAACACCAACAACAACAACAACTAAAGGGTCATCTGATACACCCACTTCACCGACAAATCCTCCGTGTAACGGAACAGGATCAGCCTGTATCACTTCCTGTGGTGGTCTGGTTAATGGAGATTACCAGTCGTGTAACGGATGCCAGGTCTATGCCACCTGTTCCAATGAAATTCTGACTGACGATCGCCCATGTGCTCCTGGTGGAACGTACTGGGATGACAATGTGAAAAGATGCCAGTGGGAAAGCACCACATGTCGCACTTGTTCTGAAACTCCATCAACTGCTTCACCAACCACAGGACCAACTGATGCACCAGCTGAGACATCTTCAAACCCAACCAGTACAACAACTGAACCACATCCTCAGCCAACAACAACACCAACAACAACAACTAAAGGGCCATCTGATACACCCACTTCACCGACAAATCCTCCGTGTAACGGAACAGGATCAGCCTGTATCACTTCCTGTGATGGTCGGGTTAATGGAGATTACCAGTCGTGTAACGGATGCCAGGTCTATGCCACCTGTTCCAATGAAATTCTGACTGACGATCGCCCATGTGCTCCTGGTGGAACGTACTGGGATGACAATGTGAAAAGATGCCAGTGGGAAAGCACCACATGTCGCACTTGTTCTGAAACTCCATCAACTGGTTTACCAACCACAAGACCAACTGATGCACCAGCTGAGACATCTTCAGGCGCAACCAGTACAACAACTGAACCACATCCTCAGCCAACAACAACACCAACACCAACAACAACAACAACTAAAGGGCCATCTGATACACCCACTTCACCGACAAATCCTCCGTGTAACGGAACAGGATCAGCCTGTATCACTTCCTGTGATGGTCGGGTTAATGGAGATTACCAGTCGTGTAACGGATGCCAGGTCTATGCCACCTGTTCCAATGAAATTCTGATTGACGATCGCCCATGTGCTCCTGGTGGAACGTACTGGGATGACAATGTGAAAAGATGCCAGTGGGAAAGCACCACATGTCGCACTTGTTCTGAAACTCCATCAACTGGTTTACCAACCACAAGACCAACTGATGCACCAGCTGAGACATCTTCAAACCCAACCAGTACAACAACTGAATCACATCCTCAGCCAACAACACCAACAACAACAACTAAAGGGCCATCTGATACACCCACTTCACCGACAAATCCTCCGTGTAACGGAACAGGATCAGCCTGTATCACTTCCTGTGATGGTCGGGTTAATGGAGATTACCAGTCGTGTAACGGATGCCAGGTCTATGCCACCTGTTCCAATGAAATTCTGATTGACGATCGCCCATGTGCTCCTGGTGGAACGTACTGGGATGACAATGTGAAAAGATGCCAGTGGGAAAGCACCACATGTCGCACTTGTTCTGAAACTCCATCAACTGCTTCACCAACCACAGGACCAACTGATGCACCAGCTGAGACATCTTCAAACCCAACCAGTACAACAACTGAACCACATCCTCAGCCAACAACAACACCAACAACAACAACAACAACAACAACTAAAGGGCCATCTGATACACCCACTTCACCGACAAAACCTCCGTGTAACGGAACAGGATCAGCCTGTATCACTTCCTGTGATGGTCGGGTTAATGGAGATTACCAGTCGTGTAATGGATGCCAGGTCTATGCCACCTGTTCCAATGGTGATCTGTATGACGATCGACCTTGTGCTCCTGGTGGAACGTACTGGGATGACAATGTGAAACGCTGCCAGTGGGAAAGCACCACATGTCAGGAATGCAGTTCGCGAAGAATGCCGCTTTGAAAGATTTGCAAACTATAGGAGGGTAATTATAATTGATCTTTGCAATGATAAGGTGTTATTATATAAATGCATGTTAATATTTTTTGGATATCTATAGCGTAAATAAGTGTACTGTACGTTGGGTTATATTTATGTCTTGATTATTTCTGAAATTATTCGAGATTGAAACAATGTTTTGTGACGCGTATTGCAATCGTTTGCAAACTGAAATTGCGATCTATGGTAACAATAGCCACCGCTTGGAAGTTCCATGCCATAAATAAAACAATGTTAAAAAATAACTAAAATCATTTTGGAAAATTATTACTAATTATTGTTAGCTGTTCCTTAGTTTTCCTTAATAATTATGTCATTTTCAAAGCATATTACAAATGAAACATATGAGCATATTTCGTAAGACGTAAATTGTTCCAAATTACGCATACGTGTGCCACCTTTCATTTATTAGTTTCATTTCATAGCCTAACATTTTACATATGTTGTCTCTTCTCTGCGTAAGCCACATAGACGTTGGTACGCGATATAGGCTTTCATCTCTTGTTCTGTCATCTCCGTGCATTTTGAAGCATAAGTTGCTCGACTTTCCTATTTCGTTTTATCTCATCAGTATTGAGTATGCGATTTTCCTGTTTTTCTTTTCTTTAAATTATTCGTAAGATTAAACTTACGTATGAACCATACTTAGGGTAATTCCCACCTTGCGGCCATCTCATATTCACGATTAACATCAGTGCTTTCGTGTCCCTAATTACCGGGATCATTGATCCTTCGGGGGCCCCATTTGTGGCCGCAATGTAGCGATGTGTGATTTAACGTTGATTGAATTGGTTGCAAATAAACCATTGATTGACTGATTGAAATTGGTTGCAAGTAAACTTATCTGAGCCATTCTGTCTTATTTCATAGCCTAACATTTGCATATCTTGACTCCTCTGTACGTAAGCCATAGGCAGCGTTTTTGTTAGTTAACTGAAGGCTCTATAATTATTAAGATCCAGACTAGTGATTGACGAACTGACTGACTGAATCGCTTACTAGATCTAAAGACGTACAAAGACTGAGCAGAGAAAACAAGTTCCATAGCAGAGATTCAGAACCTAAGAATATGCCTTTACCAAAAAAGGTCAGGACCAACAATCTCATCCTTCAAGCGGAAACTTAAAACTTTCTATGCCATTCATTCATCACGTTCACCTTCGCTGAACCTCAGGCCATTCCACAGCTGATTGTCTACAATCTTCGCTAGGTCTATCGTCAAGCAAACGCCTACATACATTGATAACTTATATAAATAAATTCATGTGTATAAACATATGTACATACATGCTTACAGATATACAGATATATGGTTGCATTTACTGATTAACATTTTAACATGCCTACATGAACACATGCATACACCCATACATACATGCATACATACATACATACATACATACATACATACATACATACATACATACATACATACATACATACATGCATGCATACATACATACATACATACATACATACATACATACATACATACATACATACATACATACATACATACATACATACATACATACATACATACATACATACATACATGCATACATACATACATACACAGGCCCGGTTCGTCCATATGGGCAACTGGGCAGCCGCCCAGGGCCGCCGATTTCTAGGGGCCGCCAATTGTCCATTTCTCAAAAATTATTTAATTATTATTCGTAAAAAGAAGCGAATGACTAAAAAAGGTCATCAACTTTTCTGTGCTTAGGGCCGCCGGTTTGCCTAGGGCCGCCGATTTGCCCAGGGCCGCCAAATGTCTTGAGCCGGGCCTGTACATACATACATATATACATGCATGCATACATACGTACATACGTACATACTTAACTTGGAAAAACCACATTAGTTACATAGCGCAGAAATTAGCCAAAAAAATAGGAATACTAAATAGAATTTCATATTTACTACCCAAAACTATAAGGCAACAATTATATTATACTTTAATGTATCCTTACTTCACGTATTGTAATATAATTTGGGCGTCGAATTACGACTCAAGGCTACTTAAATTGGTATTACTCCAAAAGAAAGTACTCAGGATAATCGCTGGGGCAGACAGACGCGCCCATACAGGGCTCCTATACGCAGAATTGAAACTGTTAAAAATAGACCAAATCAGGGCCCTCCAGATAGGGAAATTCCTTTATCAATATGAGCACAAACTGCTACCAGCGTTCTTTGAAGGGTACTTCACTTTAGGCTCGCAGGTTCACGCTTATCAAACAAGAAATGCTCACACGTACCGAGCGCGTACAAATTTACGAGGGTTTGGCATTAAATCTTCAGGCCCTAAGCTTTGGAAATCAATCCCTCAGGTAATCCGCTCCACTACCACTTATTATGCTTTCAAAAAAAATCTTGAAGAATTTCTACTTGGTTCGTGATCACCTGGATCTAAACCGAAGAACTCCCAAATGTGGCTCCACTCAGAAACGTTCTTGTATATTCTGTTCGGTGGGTATGTGCGCGGCGTGTGGGTGCGGGGAGGTCGGCTGAATGGCCTCTGGCGCGAGCTAAGTTTAGTTAAGAGTAGTTAAGCTTACCTAGATGATTATTTTTCTTTTTAACTCTCCTTGAGTTTCTTTCTTTCCTTCTTTATTCTTCTTTCCTCTGCTTTTCTTCCTGCTTCTTATCTTAATCTGTCTTGGTAATTCTCATGTATAGGCGGCCCGTCAGCGGGGCCTTGGTCCCTTTGGGTCTTCCTTTTGCCTTCTTAGACTCCTTGCGAAATGATTGCAGAATATATATATAGATATGTGTTACAACTGTCAGGATTGCAATAAACGACATTGAATTGAATTGAATACGTACACACGTACGTACATACATACATACATACTCGTATCGGGAACTCTAAATTCCTAAAGCGCTACTCTGAAGCTAAGCCCGAGAGCACCAGCATATTCACGAGCGCTACGTCTGACAATTACGTGGATGAAAGACGTGACACAGCCCCCAGAGTAGGCTATGTCTGACAATTACCGCACTTGACACTCACAGAGAGGAAGAGGAGGCACCCCGATGGACGACAAAACAAATTTACACGCCTTGTGGGTTTGTCATCTCTTGCTTTGATGTTATGTGTAATTGATAAACATCAGCTACTGATCAGGGTCAGAGTTATCCATGCTGGATATGAGCGTGCTACTTTCAGGTCTCTGTGCAATTCGCAGTTGCTCAGTTAATTGTGTGTTGGTAAAATACAGTCATTATGATCAAAACCATAGTAGACATAAACTGCCTGTTAATAGAGAGCACATGACGCACAACCAGCCTAGCGTGCAGCAAACCGCTTTCATCCGAGGACGCAGTAACAGTCTGCAGGCAACAACGGCTGTTCCCAATAATTTACGACCAACTGCCTATGGACGTTCCGACCAAACAGAGTAGTAACATTATAATTCTTGTTCGCAGGCATAAGGTAAACATCAATAGGATCGCTGTGAGATGGGAACCGGCCGGTTGCTCGGTTCTGGTAGGGAATTAGGTTACGCCCATCGGGCCTAACTATATATATGTAGGTCATCGGCGTAGTCAACATCCTGTGGGTTTAACACAGGTCTAAATATATATGCCAGCCGTAATATATTCAATATAACCGTTGAGTGAAAACAGGTCAGTTACCCAGACTCGGAACGGCATGCATCGTCATTCTGTCTAAAGTAGAGTATTATGCAGAACACACAACGTTGTCTCAATAGCATTCAACTTTCGGAATCTGACTCGGTGCGTATTGATTAGAATATTCTGATGATAGCATGCTTCTTGTCTTCCGACTTCTGACAGTGGCACACTGTATTTACTAATCAAATTCTGTGGTGAAAGCAACCTGTCGAATATAATTTATGAAGTGATAAGCAGCAATATGCAGTAACAAACCGCATTTCAAACCGCATTTCAAACCGCATTGTCTGAGTTTGATCAGAATGGTATGGTATGGTATCTGAGAATTTATAAAGCGCCTCTCACAGTGTGAACTATTCAGAGGCGCTCTCAGAATGTGAGCCTCGCGGAAACAGAAATGATTTTAAACGATGAACAACAGAGAGAGAGAGAGAGAGAGAGAGAGAGAGAGAGAGAGAGAGAGAGAGAGAGAGAGAGAGAGAGAGAGAGAGAGAGAGAGAGAGAGAGAGAGAGAGAGAGAGAGAGAGATCTTAGTAAGGGCAGAAAGACGCACTTTCGGAAGGCCTACCAGTAAAGAGTTGCAATAATCAATGCGGCAACAGATAAATGCATGGATAATGGTAGTGAAAACTGCAGGAGAGACGGATCGACGAATAGCTCGCAGTCTTCTCAAGTTGTAGTAGCAAGTGCGAGTAAGTAAGGAGAGGTGAGAAGCAAAGGTTAATGAACTGTCTAAGTTGACTCCCAGATCACGGATATTCGTAGAGTATGAGAAGGTCGGGAAGTGAGCTGACAGAAGTGTGAAATCAAGTTAAGTTTAGATAATTGTTGCTTTGTACCAAACCAAATGAGTTGGGTTTTCGAGAATGAAACTATAATCGATTGCATCTAATGATTTGAAGCAATGGAAGTTAAAGATAGCAAAAAACGTCATGATGTATCTGCTTCGTAACGTTACAGGTATTTCTGATATCTTAATTCGCAATAAACCAGAGAGGCTTGGAAGATGGAAGATCACACGCTAGACACGCTAGACATCTACTTCGTCGATACAAAATCCGAGGATATCCACGTAAGCTCAAGATCACTGGATAGCAACATTTTGCTCGGCATTCTACCCATTGAAATCATTGTTGGAGTACTCGCCAACAGTTGGGCCTTTGCGATTATCATAAGACGTCGTCTTTGGCTTCAACATGAGGGTTACGTCTACCTGGCCGCAATTCTAATCACCAATGCATTGATTCTCGCTCTTCAATACGGCCCTAATTGGTTCTGGATCCTCGATGACAGCTATGACATCACGAGGAAGGCTGACTTTCTGTGTAATGCTTACAATTTCTTCTTCAACGGTTTCCACTGCACTGGGTTGCTGGTCGTAGCTCTGCTCTTCAACGTTTGCTTGCGAAAAGCGGTGACAAAGAGAGAAGACGAGGAGGCTCAGCCATCTTCTCACAGACCCTCAATATGTGCATTGATCGTCGCTTTGACTCTCATTATCTTGACGCTCCTCGTGAATATCGGGCAGTTATTAAGCTTCGAACTGCAAGAGCATACATCTTCCAAGGAATATTATTGTTCTCTAGCCCGCAATTGGGTTGGGTTGGTTATTTGGAACGCGGTTGCTGCTTTTGTTCTACACGGTATCCCAATCATCTTCATTCTTCCTGTTCTGTTTACTTTGATTGCCTGTTCTGGCTGCACCTGTACTGGATGCAAGTTTGGAGATAAGTCACGCGAACACTTCCCAAGAGGAACCCTACTGGCGCTTGCAGCTATCATACACTTCCTTGAGCTTCCAGCCTCTGCTTGGGCAGTGTTCGGATATTCTTTGTTCAACAGTTCTCACAATCACGTGTTGCTTACGAATATGTACGTTGTGTCGACTCTCGTTGATGGCTTTGTCTTAGCAATTGTGCCAATCCTGTGCATAGTCACAATGCCGAAACTTCGAGAGGCAACGTGTAAAGCCGACTGTTGTTCTTGTGGTCATAGGCGAACGCTCGACGTTGAAGCCATAGCATTGCGGCAAGCAGCACAGGATAACTGAATGAGTTTAGTTTTATTAGAATTGCCTTCATTGTGAATTTCTCGGCAGCGTTTTGGATTTTAGGTTCGATCAGTATCGCTATCTGCTAGTCCTGTAAAAATCTTAGAATACATTGCTACAACTTTGAATACAAACCATCGTTAAACTGTAAGCTTATAGCTAGCATAGTTACACTGTTTCTTGAAATGCTAAACATGTACCGGGTACCGCAATCTTATAATGTGCGCATACGTTATAGCTGCTTTCGTATAACTTGTAGATTGAACAGTTTGATGTGATTATGTCAACATCATCTTATACAGCATTCAAGTTTGTCATTGTAATTTCATTGTAGTTTCCAATTCAGTTGTACTCTGGGTATTTTCTTGTCTTATTGTGCGTTCTCAACAAGTTGCAGTAAGCATATCTCCCTCTGATCGTGTTGTGTGACGTTCACACGCGTGTTGGTTTCAGTAGGCCTCCTTGGTCTTGCTTTCTGTCTTACGACTGTGTGACAGTCGCACACTATATTTGCTAAACAAATTATGTGATGAAAGCTAACTGTCGAATATAATTTACAGTTTGAAGTGATACATTAAAATATGTAGTAACAATTATTTTTCAAACGCATTGTCTGAGTTTGAATAGAAAGAAACCATCATCAATTGCATCTAATGATTTGAAGCAATAGAAGTTAAAGATTGCAAGAAAGCGTCATAATCTATCTGCTTGGTAACTTTACAGGACTGGTATTTCTGATATCTTGATTCGCAATAAACCAGAGAGGTTCAAAGCGATGGAAGATCACACACTAGAATACTTTATGGATTTGAACTCCACATATATTCACGAAAGCTCAAGAGCATTGGATAACATCATTTTGCTCAGCGTTCTACCCATTGAAATAATTGTTGGAGTACTCGCCAACACTTGGGCCTTTGCGATTATCATAAGACGTCGTCTTTGGCTTCAACATGAGGGTTACGTCTACCTGGGCGCAATTCTAATCACCAATGCACTGATTCTCGCTCTTCAATACGGATCTAGTTGGTTCTGGATCCTCGATGACAGCTATGCCATCACGAGAAAGGCTGATTTTCTGTGTAAGGCTTTCAACTTTTTCTTCAACGGTTTCCACTGTACAGGGTTGTTGGTAGTAGCTCTGCTCTTCAACTTCTGCTTGCGAAAAGGGGTGGCAAAGAGAGAAGGCGAGCAGGTTCAGGCACCTTATTACAGACCCTCAATATGTGCATTGATCGTCGCTGTGACTCTCATTATCTTGACGCTCCTCATGAATATCGGGCAGTTATTAAGCTTCGAACTGCAAGAGTTCTACAATAGATATGCATCTACCAAAGAATATTACTGTTTTCCAGTCGACGATTGGCATCGGAGGGTTATTTTCTGGAATTGGGTTGCTGCTTTTGTTCTACACGGTCTACCAGTCATCTTCATTCTACCTGTTCTGTTTACTCTGATTGCCTGTTCTGGCTGCACCTGTACTGGCTGCATGTTTGGAGATAACTCACGCGAACACTTCCCAAGAGGAACCCTATTGTCGCTTGCAGCTATCATACACTTCCTTGAGTTTCCAGCCACTTTTTGGTTGCTTTTCAGTAATTTTCTGTTCAACGTTTATGAATTACACATGTTGCATACGCTTATGTACGTTGTGGCGATTCTCGTCAATGGTTTCGTCTTCGCAGTTGTGCCATTGCTGTGCATAATCACGATGCCGAAACTTCGAGAGGCAACGTTTAAAGTCGACTGTTGTCCTTGTGGTCAAAGTCGGACGTTCGACGTTGAAGCCGTAGCATTGCGGCAAACAGAACGGGAAAACTGAATGTGTTTAATTTTATTAGTATTGCCGTTATTATGAATTTCTCGGCAAGTCTTTAGATTTTATGCTGGATCAGAATCACGATCTGCTAGTCCTGTTAAAATTTTAGAATACATTGCTATTGCTTTAAATACAAACCATGGTTAAACTGTAAGCTTATAGCTAAAACCAGGGGCGGCGATTTCGGGAAGGTCGAGGGTACAAGACTCCCACCTTTAACTGTGGAGGACACAGTACAGAGTTGTCCCCCTTAAATTTTGAAGAAAACAAACACCAAAAAAGGTCAGCGCGAAAAAAAGTTTCACCTCTTGTTTGAACAGATCAGTTCAAAGTGTCCCGTGTCCCCGACTTGTCAAACATGATCGCCGCCGCTGGCTAAAATAATGACTCTATTTCTTTTATCTTAAATGCATGTATGTCATCATGTACTCATAAACCATAGCTCAATGCTTTTGTATAACTTACAATACTATTGTTGATTGAACAGTTTGATGTGATTAGGCCGGTATGTCAATATCGACTGTGTTGAATTTGGTTCATTATATTGCAACGTGTATGCGTAATAGTTATTACAATGACTGTATTCAGTGAGATATCTGGATTTGAATTATATCAGCTTTCACGGTTTGTAGAGCTGCCTTCATTAGGTTTTCTTTAAGCTGTGTTTCCTTGAACTGATGTTGGTCCATGCCGAAAATCCAGTTTCATAGTATACACAAACTACGAAACTAAAACAAATGAATAAACACAGAAACTACATTATGCACTTCAGATTTTACTCTTTTTTATAATTTGAGAGCTTTGACTGCTCACTTAAAATAGCATCATGGAACGCAGGTGGCCCCGAGCAGTAGGCTATACATTAGACAGCATTGCAGATAATTTTGTTGTAGTTTCGAATGTTTCTGTACTCTGAATATGTTCTTATCTTAATCTGCGTCCTCAACAAGTTGCATTAAATACATCTCCCTCTGATCCTGTTATGTGACGTTCACACGTATGCTACGTTTAATGTGCCTGCTTGAGGCTTCTCCTTTCTTTCTGCCCTTAAGCCACACATACCACCAACAAGAATCACATAAAACTTATGACTGATTCATTAAAATGAAAAACAAGCTTTGTATACAATGTACATCCATGGTAATAAGCACATAGCCTCGTGATTGTCTACAGTCGCATGAACTATACTCAGCCTTAATTGTCTGAGCATAATAGAGCTCTATACATATATAAACTGTCATTAAACTAGATATTCATTTACATATTTTATATAAACACCACGCCTACCCACTCTAAAGCCTAATAAAACTATTATCACTACTATTGCATGCAGTGCTTTTTTCTAGAAAAAAAGGTTCCGGAACGGAACAATAGGTTCCGGAACTGACAAATTATGGGCGGGCTAAAATCCCGAGAAAAATTGGATTGGGGGTTGGGATGGGTCTCAATAAACACTGAAAACAGTTCGAAACACTGAAATTAAATTAAAATAATTAAATTATTGTTTTTATTATTAAAATAAATGAATTATTTTTAGTAGCTGAAAAAGGTGCCCGAACGCCGTTCCCGCTGAAAAAAGCACTGATTTCATGTGACACCACCGTTTTTATCGAGACATGTGCTTGCTATTTGGCACACATGCACAATACAACGGTGCGCCAAAAATGGTGATGAAACTCGCTTTCTGCTACAGATCCCTTAACCAAAACTGAACTCGAACTCTGTCGTCTCTTCACAGTTTAAAACCGGTACGTAAGAGGCAATTCTGCTTATATTCCACCAGTGTGTGCACTCTTTCTTTTCATATTCATCCTTCATTTTTGCAGGAATCAAAATTTCGTTATAAGAAAAATTAATATACTCTTGGTGTAGTCATTGGTGATGATGATGATGACGATGACGATGGTGACGATTGATAATATAAGATGATAATATAAGACGGTGATATATAAGACGATGATAATATAAGACGATGATAATATAAGACGACTATACAACGCCATATATATAGTCTAGCCGCCGAGGCCGAAGGAAAGGCGTTGTACATTAGTTCAAAATCAACAAAGTCGTATGATATTTGAAAAAGAAAGATCTTGAGCCTTGAATGTCACCAGACATGGTGTTTTCTTCACATGGCCAGGAAGACTGTTGCATGCAGTGTCCAGTGGCAGAGGAGGAACATTCGACAAACAAGTTTCTCTGTCTCTTTCTATCTTTCTCTCGCTCTCGCTCTCGCTCTCCCTCTCCCTCTCTCTTCTCTCTCCCCTCCCCTCTATAATAGCAGGTTCTAGTATATATGACATGATGCTGCAGGCATTCACTTCACTAACGTTTCCTAAAGGCCGGGATTACCACTCGGGGAAGGTTAGAAACTAAGAGAGCTCGATTTAGTAAATGGATCACAAATGCTGCCTTGCCCAAGCGCCGCTCAGATGTATAATGAAAGTGTACAAAGCCCGATGCTGCGTTAATGAGGTTTGCGACCGAGGTACAAACAAGTCCAATCGGTCAGCAGAACGAAGGGGCGAGAGGAGCTTGAAGACAGTGTTTAATCTAGACACCTTTTGGGGGGAAATTTCCCCCCAGGATTTATGTTCCCCCCAGAGGCCAGCAATATTTTAATGTAGGCATGTTGTGCTGCCCCCAGAGACGAGTAAACGAGTAATAGCAGAATAAGAGATATGAGAGATGAATTCCTAAAAAAAAGTTCGTCAAAGTTGTAAGTTTTAGAAAAAGTCACGAAAGCGGGATGAATTACTAAAGAAGAAAAAAGGTCTTCAACTTAACAAATAAAAAAATGTTTTAGACATTCGAAAAGACAAACCTTGTTTCCCCCCTCAGAAGAGGGGGACTAGATTAAACACTGGCTTGAAGAGATTGGTTTGCTCATTTGTTCAGAAAGGTATAATTATAGACGCTAAGCCTAACTGGGATCTAGTAACTAGAAGAAGGCCTTGAATCTTATTCGAAACGGGACAGGGAGCCAGCGGAGCATATTATATAGGAAGTATATATAGGACGTATCTCGAACAGGCGCCCTCTGTCGCATTCGGACAGCGCTGGTGTTAATGCCTGCAGCTGAAGGCCCTGAGGCAGCCTGGACGAATAGCGGAGATGAGTAAGACGCCAGAACAGCCAAACTCAGTGTACCCTGGGGCTTGTCTCTAATGGCATTCGGATCTGCATGCGACTCTCTGCCTGCGGATGCCGGTTCACATACCGACAGTGTCTTGTTTCAGCTTATAATCTCGGACTAGGATGGTCCGTATACTGGGGACCTCAAATGGTGTGCGCTGGTGAAGGGTCTCCCCGTTCAGTTCATATGAGAAACGAGCAGGGTCGAGCCCATACGGTCGCTATAGAAAACGTGCACGTTACATTTACATTTTACATCCACGGGCAGATGCCTTCCAACCGATGTAGGTAATCGGGTCATCGTTAGCGGGGCTTGCAACCTTAAGCAGTGTCCTGGAAGTAATTAGCAAGTCGGTGTGTGTGTGTTTGTTTGTGTGTGTGTGTGTGTGTTTGTTTGTGTGTGTGTGTGTGTGTGTGTGTGTGTGTGAGTGTGTGTGTGTGTGTGTGTGTGTAGGTGTGTGTGTGTGTGTGTGTGTGAGTGTGTGTGTGTGTGTGTGTGTAGGTGTGTGTGTGTGTGTGTTCCTGTAAGCCCAGTAAACCGGTGCCAATCGTAAGAACCCACAACAGAAACCGGGGCCGGGTCCCAAGTGGTGCCGGCACCGGTTTGAAATAACAGTGCTAGTGCATTCCTGATACTCTGAAATGCCTAGAAACAAAATATCTTCGCAATCGGAAGCAGGGCCCGGTTTGGTCTGGTAGTACCGGAAGCGTGGGAACGTCGCGTCCCACACCATCAAATTTTGTGGACCCGGTTCGTGTGTTTTGTACCAAGTGTCCGCGGTTGTACTGAACAAATATTTTCCATGCATAGCGCGTCCCTTAATTATAGTATATTTATGCATAGCGTAAAATGCAAGCGACCAATCAGCGCCCAGTCATGTGACACTCGGCTGCAGAAAGCTTATGACGTAACGTTGAGCCTGTGTTCGGCTAAAACATCGATATTGGGCTATAGGCCAAATGGCCCTAGCCAATGAGCGCCTATGTGGCACACACGTGACATATGACTGCCTGACGGTGCGAAAACTCTGCTGAAATTTGTTTCCGCCATTTTCCAAGTTTTCTTTTTGCCGTATTCGAAATTCATCAGGTACGAATTACTAATCTGTTATTTGTAACATTAATAATGAAATATTTATACATGAAGAAATACTTGGAAAAGGTTTACCAGCAGACGAATTGCTATGTAATCGATTATTTAAGCGAGAAATTATCGATAACCTAACATAGTAATGGCGTCCGTATACGTGACTAGTGAGAGTTTCAGTATTGAGAACAAAATTTTAATTCGAGACCAGTTGTCTACGGGATCTAAATGTCCTGAATTATTTCCAGTGTGTAGCGAATCCTTGAAACTCCACTATCTGAAATTGAATTCACGCTGGATTTCCGAAATCTAGTTCCGAAGTGAAAAATGTGCGCAACTCCAGTAGGCCTAGATCTACCTTTTCGGTATAATTTCTGAATATAATATTCAGACGATTGGGTGAGTAACCCAACCTAATTTTCAAGATTTTATAAAGCTTGACAGAAAAATGTTCACACCTTTCGGGAAATCGGGCTTCGACAGTTTACGTAGACCTGATTATTTTAACCGACACAACAGCCACATACAGTCACGGTTTTGTTTAAGCTCCAGGGCTCAGCTGCAGCTTGAAACATAACATATAACATTTAATGGTCCCAAAGAAAAATACAGATGTATCAACCGATTGTAGTTACATAATAACATACTGTGTATCGGTAGCAAACATAGGTCAAGTTTTGTACAAACAAGATTGGTTTTGATAAGCCTGGTTCTTGGTCCACATAGCAACTATAATTTTGTCTCATATTTATTACAAAGATGTACACGTCAAGAGGACAAAAAATTCTGCAACTTGCTCTTGAAGCAAATAATAAAAAAGCTTTAAAAGCAAAGGAACATTCAATTGACCAATGGGTTGCCACTGTAGCTAAAACAATGAATGCTGATGTGAGCAATTATCACGTTGAAGGTTCAGGGGAATGTGTGAATAAGAGAACCAGAAAAAGAACAGCCCTCGGAAAATTGTATGATGAGCAACACCAAAACAAAAGATGGAAGAACCAACCAGAGAACGTAGTGCAAGATCGAATAGAAAAACAATTTTCAACTGGCCAGAAAGAGGGTGATGCTGGCATGAATGAGGAACGCCTGCACATGAAAGCAAGGCAAACAAAAATTCTTGGGAAATCGTATTATGATCAGCACCAAAAAAACAATATGAAGCACCCAAGAAAACGATTGGAATTTGAACTAGAAACAGAAGTGATAACTTGGAAGGAACAGATTGAGAATGTGTCATGGAGCATAGAAACAAAAGTAGAATTTAACCAGGAACATAGTGAGATTGGAACAGATGAGGTCAATGTGTCAGCTAGTAAAACAACCGAGATGGAAGTGGTAGCCAGCGTGGAAGAGTGTCAGGCTGGTATAAGTGAGGTGATGCCATTAGTTGCTGAAGGTACAGCAGTGGGAACTAGTGAGGAGGTTGAAGAGACAGTTGAGACTAGTAAAAGTGAATTGAATATGCCAATGATGTTAGAAAAACAAGTGGAATTTAACCAGGAACATAGTAAGATTGGCCCAGATGAGGTCAATGTGTCAGCTAGTAAAACAACAGAAACGGAGATGGTAGCCAGCGTGGAAGAGTGTCAGACTGGTATAAGTGAGGTGATGCAATTATTTGCTGAAGGTACAGCAGTGGGAACTAGTGAGGAAGTTGATGAGACAGTTGAGACTAGTAAAAGTGAATTGAATATGCCAATGATGTTAGAGAAACAAGTGGAATTTAACCAGGAACATAGTAAGATTGGCCCAGATGAGGTCTATGTGTCAGCTAGTAAAACAACAGAAACGGAGATGGTAGCCAGCGTGGAAGAGTGTCAGGCTGGTATAAGTGAGGTGATGCTATTAGTTGCTGAAGGTACAGCAGTGGGAACTAGTGAGGAGGTTGATGAGACAGTTGAGACTAGTAAAAGTGAATTGAATATGCCAATGATGTTAGAAAAACAAGTGGAATTTAACCAGGAACATAGTAAGATTGGCCCAGATGAGGTCAATGTGTCAGCTAGTAAAACAACAGAAACGGAGATGGTAGCAAGCGTGGAAGAGTGTCAGGCTGGTATAAGTGAGGTGATGCTATTAGTTGCTGAAGGTACAGCAGTGGGAACTAGTGAGGAGGTTGATGAGACAGTTGAGACTAGTAAAAGTGAATTGAATATGCCAATGATGTCAGAGAAACAAGTGGAATTTAACCAGGAACATAGTAAGATTGGCCCAGATGAGGTCAATGTGTCAGCTAGTAAAACAACAGAAACGGAGATGGTAGCCAGCATGCAAGACGGTCTAACGGCTGCAAATGAGGTGATTCCAATTGTTGAGGTTGATGAAATAGAAGAGTCATCTTGTCAGTCAGAAGTGTTTGATGCAATTCACAATCTGAATAGTCTTCGTGGCCTTACACTACAAAACGAGTCGTGTGTTGACCAACAAGTATTGGATGAAACTGTGGCTAATTTTGCTTCTCCCAAAGGTACAAGCACGCTAACTGTAAGTAGAACGAATAACAATGGTGGCAAGAGGAAATATGACAAAAGAGCCTATTGCTTGTTCTGCAAGGAACCTCAAAGCCACATTGTTCGTCACTGGGAAACCAGACACAAACAGAAGTCACAAATACGACTGTTGATGCAGTCATCTAAAGAGTCACGGAAGAAATTAATTCAAAAGTTAAGAAATATGGGAAACCACTGTCATAACACCGATGTTTTGTGCAGTGGTACTGGAGAAATGGTTGTGACTTACCGGCGTCAGTCTGAGACAGAGGCCAAGCAGTATGTGCCTTGTGATGGCTGTCTGGCTTGCCTATGCAGAACTGAAATTTACCGACACCGATGTCCAGTTAATGGAACATCCAGAGGTCGGGTAGCTTCTACAGCTGCTTTACTCCTCCCATCACCAAGTGGTTTAACACCCATTATTCATCGTCTTATAAATGGGATGAGAGATGATGAAGTTAAACAAGTTGCACTAAATGACACAATTGTTAATCAATTGGCAGGCAAACTACTGGAGAAGCACTCATTTGAGCGCAAGGAATACATAAGTGCCAAGTTACGGGAAATATGTCGATTTCTGCTAGCAATGAGAAGAAATGGAAGAAAGCTGTCCCTGAAGGACTGTATTGATCCATCTCTATTCAAACAGGTGACTGTGGCAGCAAAATCTGTTGCAGGGTACAATGATAACACTGGCCTGTATGAGAAACCTTCGCTTGCATTAAAAATTGGACATACTTTGAAGAAATGTGCTAAGCTTGTGAAGACAGAAGCGCTAATCAATAATGACAGTGTCGCCATTGATAATGCTGATCGTTTTTTTCAGCTGTGTGAGCTTGAGTGGAATGATTCAGTGTCAGCAGCAGCACTAAGAACTTTGACACATAGGCAAAGGAATAAGATCAGTCTGTTGCCTCTGTCTGAAGATGTAAAGAAACTGCATATTTATCTCCACAGTCAGATACTCCATGGCATCGAGTTGTTGTCAAGCACAGAAACTGAAAATTTGGAAGCAACCTGGCGTAGCTTGGCTGAGGCAGCATTAACACAATTGATTTCTTTCAACAGGAGGAGATCTGGTGAGGTGTCACGCATGACCTTAGCCGACTATAGCCGAAGAAGCTCTACAGATTTGACTTCTGATGTCCAGCAGTCATTTGGAGTCCTTGAACGTAACTTGTGCAAAGTCTTTCTCAGAATAGAACTCAAAGGCAAAAGAGGCAGAACAGTTCCAGTCCTGTTGACTACAAATATGCAACAAGCAGTAGACTTACTGATAAACAACAGATCTAGGTGTGGCATTAGAGCAGATAATTCTTATGTGTTTGCATACAGTAACTCTGAAAACTACTTGCGTGGCAGTGACTGTCTGCGTGTTGCTTCCTTGAAATGTCTTGCTGTGCATCCCGAGAGGCTTCGTTCAACCAGGCTGCGAAAACATGTTGCTACACTTTGTCAAGTCCTCAACATGAAAAGAAATGAGTTGGACCTTTTGGCTCAATTTATGGGGCACGACATAGCTGTTCACAGAGAATTTTACCGATTGCCTAGTGACACTCTACAAATGGCACACATTGCCAAAGTTTTCTTACTGATGGAAAATGGAACTCTAGCTGATCAGCATGGAAAGTCACTCGCGGACATAACCTTGGATGATTGTAAGTTCATGAATTTATTTGCACTTACAAAACCATGACAAACAAAGCACAGTATATCATGTAAAATGGAGTAATCTGACATTTTTACAACCCCTATCAACAACTGTACAGTCCTCTAGGATCTGCTTGCCAACATGCAGGAGTAGGAGCAGCAGGGGGTTTAAGCTTATTATACTGGGTGAAATGAATTACTGGCGAAAGATAAAAAACTGGGACCCATTGCAACTGTTACACATAGGTGGAGAAATTTTAAAGTATATTCACTGTGAAAGACGTAGCCAGTGGTGCAATTTTAGTACAGTAGTGATGCAATTTGGGCATGATCTGTTGCAGATGTGTTAATTTCCTTACTGTCTAGTGTTAGAAAGCATAGTATGCAATAGTCTATGGCAGTGACTCTGGTAGGAATTACTATTACGTGTAATACTTAACTTCCAATGTGTTGGTGGCTCATGCACAGTACACACTGCATCAACCTATGCTGTCAAAAATGGAATTGGCCACCAATGTTCATCTCATGTGTATACTCTTATGCTCCTTATTGGTAAACCCAATAATTATGTCAATAAATGCATCAAAATGCACTGGTCTTTAAACATCTGGATATCTAACTGCATTTCTCTTGGTGATTGTTTAACCACACCTCACAGACGCATTTCTGTGAGCAATCAAAATTTTGTTACTAATAATTGTGAAAGTTCAACAAAGACATTGTTGAGTATTATTGAATTTTTGCAATAATATTTTAGTAATGAAATGTTCTGCTGTAGGATATATTTCTTCCACAGAAACTGACAATATTTAACTTATACTTTCAGTTAATTGTAATTACTGCTGTTATAGGTGTCAATGTTGATGCAAATGAAGTCAGTGAAGACGACACTGATGACCATTCAGAACTCAATACATGTGGCTCTCAGGGTATAGTAATTCCTTAACATGTTTGCATCATGTCATTAACATTAAATGAGCTGTTTTTTCATTCGTACTTTGCCATAGCTTATTGATAGCCTAGAGGCTTTATTCTGTGAAGGACTTGCCAGAGGTAACGAAGTTACTTAATAACTGGTATCATCCACAGTCAGAACTAGTTGCACAAGATATCAGGATATGCATGCATGTTTCTATCTAGACTCTAGAGGAATATGTTGATAATTATAGAGATTTTTAGACAATTAGTTAGTATCCTTTGTGTTTGTATTGTATTGATAAAGTGTTGGACCGACGCGGGTAAAAACACGGTGCTGGGCCACAGCAGTCCTAGAGAGAGAGAGACTAAAAGGTCCAGCCGATCTGAAGCAGCGAAACATTAATATTATGTGACAAACCCACTTGTAGATAATAGCAACTCACCTGCATATATTTTAGAAATTCACAAGCCTACGCTTGAGACAGATCCTGTTGGAAATGAGACAATGGCGGATACTTCCACGAATGAAGGTGTGGATGAGGGAGCCGTTGGAAATGAGACAACTGTGGATACTTCCACGAATGAAGGTGTGGATGATGGAGCCGTTGGAAATGAGACAAATGTGGATACTTCCACGAATGAAGATGTGGATGAGGAAGCCAGTGCCGCACGTGAACAAGAAGAGTCTTCAAGAGGTATCCATTTAAATTCTTAGTGTTTTCCAATTATGTTTTTATAGTGTACTGCTGTAACGTTTAAATTGTCATTACAGTTTTGAGTAAAACTTATTCTATCATGATATGGAACTTGACCTTGCTATAAGGTTTTAACATTTATGCTTTCTTATGCCTCTAGCCATTCGAATAAACTAAAGAATTTGATAATTATGGGGAGCTGCGTGATGAAACTGTGTTGCTCATAATTCATTCCTAGTAATATTTTAATGTGTTAAGTGCTTGTTATTGAAACTTATTCCAGGACGATTTAAAGGGCCACCTGGCAAGTCTTTACTTGTACAAAAGAGATGCCGCTCAGAGGTTTCAACTGATGACTGCGATGATGACTGGAGCCCACCCATTTCTAAAGGGCAGAAACGTAATACAAGTAAGTGTTTAATAACTGTAAAGTTGTTATTGCATGTCTGTTATTAAAAATCGACAATAGTGTGTGATGATGAGCTTTAGCACATTGTTCTATCATTTAGTAGCTTGACAATTAGTTAGTAGGCCTATCCGGAGCTGGGCCACAGCAGTCCTAGAGGAGCCTTTATTCATCAACACACACTCACACGCCGGCACCAGTTTGCATGGCTGTTATATAAATCCAATTAAATGGCGTCTGAAATATACAAGTCACACACACACACACTGGCACCGATTTGTTGATTCAAACATTTTGTCAGTATCAGGCCAAGTGGAGCCCTTTTCCATCAATACACACCCACACACCGGCACCAGTTTGCATAACTGTTATATAAATACACTTAAATCGCGTCTGTAATATACAACACACACACTGGTACATTATGTCATTATCAGGCCAAGTGGAGCCTTTTTCCATCAATACACACTCACACACCGGCACCAGTTTGCATAACTGTTATATAAATCCAATTAAATGGCGTCTGTAATATACAACACACACACTGGCACCGATTTGTTTGTTACACAATATATCATGTAAAATAAAGTAATCTGACATTGTTACAACCCCTATCAACAACAGTCCTCTAGTATCTGCTTGCCAACATGCATTCGTACATTGGCATAGCTTATTGATGGGCTAGAGGCTTTGTTCTGTGAAGGACTTTCCAGGGGTAACGAAGTTACTTAATACGTTAATATCCTTTGTATTTGTTTTGGAAAATATTTTTAAAATTGAGATTTTTAAGCAATTAATAAGTTGGTATCCTTTGTATTTGTATTGTATTGATAAAGTGATGGACCGACGCGGGTAAAAACACGGTGCTGGGCCACAGCAGTCCTAGAGAGAGAGACTAGAAGGTCCAGCCGAGCTGAAGCAGCAAAACATTAATATTATTTGACTTAAACCCACTTGTAGATAATAGCAACTCACCTGCATATATTTTAGAAATTCACAACTCTACGCTTGAGACAGATCCTGTTGGAAATGAGACAATGGCGGATACTTCCACGAATGAAGGTGTGGATGAGGGAGCCGTTGGAAATGAGACAAATGTGGATACTTCCACGAATGAAGATGTGGATGAGGAAGCCAGTGCCGCACGTGAACAAGAAGAGTCTTCAAGAGGTCTCCATTTAAATTCTTAGTGTTTTCCAATTATGTTTTTATAGTGTACTGCTGTAACGTTTAAATTGTCATTACAATTTTGAGTAAAACTTATTCTATCATGATATGGCACTTGACCTTGCTATAAGGTTTTAACATTTTATGCTTTCTTATGCCACTAGCCATTCGAATAAACTAAAGAATTTGATAATTATGAGGAGCTGTGTGATGAAACTGTGTTGCTGATAATTCATTCCTAGTAATATTTTAATGTGTTAAGTGCTTGTTATTGAAACTTATTCCAGGACTATTTAAAGGGCCACCTGGCAAGTCTTTACTTGTACAAAAGAGATGCCGCTCAGAGGTTTCAACTGATGACTGCGATGATGACTGGAACCCACCCGTTTCTAAAGGGCAGAGACGTACTACAAGTAAGTGTTTAATAACTGTAAAGTTGTTATTGCATGTCTGTTATTAAAAATCGACAATAGTGTGTGATGATGAGCTTTAGCACATTGTTCTATCATTTAGTACGTTTTGTTGTGTACATCTAGTCACGTCAAGTCACAATTTTGCATTAAGTACAGATCTTGCTAAGTACACGTGTCACTGCAACAAATAATGGAAATGTAATTTTTTCGGCTGTTCTTGTTTGTTACAGAAGTTCGGACAACTCGTAAACCAACTTCACGAAAATCCTGGACCCTAGATGAACGTGCTGCTGTAAATCGACATTTCACACGTCATATCATTCTTGGAAAGGTGCCTAAGAAATACGAATGTGAAAAGTGCAGAAATAGCGAACCAAGTCTATATGCACGTGATTGGAAATGCATAAAATTTTTTGTTCATACTGCCATACAAAAACAAAAGCGATTTAAACATAGTGACATTTGACCGGCATCAATTTCTTTAACTGCTATATAAATACAATGAGAAGGCGTCTGTATTATAAAATTCACACGCTGGAACCGATTTGTTCATTAAAATAATTTCCCAGACAGTGAGGAGGGAATGAGGAGGGATGTAATAATGAGGGATATATATACATATTAAGCTATATATATATATATAAATATATATATCCTAGTTATCGTTCACACTCTGGCACCGATTTGTTTGTTAAAATATCCGAGGCATAGAGGAGGGAATGAGCAGGGATGTAATAATCAGGGATATATATATATATATATATATATATATATCCTTAGTTATAGACAGCAACTGAGGAACTGGAGCCTTTATTCATCAACACACTCACACACGGGCACCAGTTTGCATAACTGCTATATAAATACACTTAAATGGCGTCTGTAATATACAACACACACACTGGCACCGATTTGTTTGTTTAAATATTATTTCATTATCCGGCCAACTGGAGCCTTTATTCTTCAACACACACTCACACACCGGCACCAGTTGGCATAACTGTTATAGAAATACACTTGGCGTTTGTAATATACAACACACACACACTGGCACCGATTTGTTTGTTTAAATATTATTTCATTATCCGGCCAACTGGAGCCTTTATTCTTCAACACACACTCACACACCGGCACCAGTTGGCATAACTGTTATAGAAATACACTTGGCGTTTGTAATATACAACACACACACACTGGCACCGATTTGTTTGTTTAAATATTATTTCATTATCCGGCCAACTGGAGCCTTTATTCTTCAACACACACTCACACACCGGCACCAGTTGGCATAACTGTTATAGAAATACACTTGGCGTTTGTAATATACAACACACACACACACACACTGGCACCGATTTGTTTGTTTAAATATTATTTCATTATCCGGCCAACTGGAGCCTTTATTCTTCAACACACACTCACACACCGGCACCAGTTGACGTAACTGTTATATTAATACACTTAAATGGCGTCTGTAATATACAACTCACACACTATGTGCGTGGGTAATGCTTTACGAAATAATACAGTGAAACGGGGCCATAAACACACACACACGTTGGCACCGTTTTGTATTGGTAACAGTATCTATACACACCTGAAATAATACAGTGAAACGAGGACGTAACTCACACACGCACACACACCCACACTCCCACACTAGGCCCCAGTTGTATCACAAAAATCAGGTTCGTTGTTTTTAAGAATTTCATAAAATTTCGCAATGATATCGATAAAACACAAATATCTAAGGATTCACGTGAAATTTGGTTAAAAAAGAAGCAAAAACAACCATAGAATAAGTGTTCAAAGTCTGGCGCCAGTTTCCGGCGATTCGTCACATGGCCTCAATAGGGGGGTCTTACACGTATGTGTGTGTGTGTGTGTGTGTGTGTGTGTGTGTGTGTGTGTGTGTGTGTGTGTGTGTGTGTGTGTGTGTGTGTGTGTGTGTGTGTGTGTGTGTGTGTGTGTGTGTGTGTGTGTGTGTGTGTGTGTGTGTGTGTGTGTGTGTGTGTGTGTGTGTGTGTGTGTGTGTGTGTGTGTGTGTGTGTGTGTGTGTGTGTGTGTGTGTGTTCAAACGCACCGGTTGAATGCTGGCCCAATAGTACGCAAGCTTAGTAGCTATAACTACATGCGTATGCTTATTTTATACGTTTCAATTCGTCACTTAAGGCACCGTAACACGATTTAAGACAACAGCATTGATTACGTAGGCTATCTCACTGTGACTTCACACGAATCTTTCATTTGCAGGTCTTGTTTCTATCACACGAAGGCAGTTCGTCACATGTTTTGAATTCTAGACTAGCCTGAATTTTAAAGTTACGCTAACTTGAGCAAGGACACACAAGTTTTTGTTTAATCTTTGTTTTGGCCTAAGTGAATATTTATCTGCGCCTCGGATTTAAGATTTTCTGACATATATGCGTATGAAGTTGCGTTCCTGTCAACTTTGAATTGAATAAACGCATACTGAATTGAACTGAATGAAAATTGCTTTAGAAAATTACTAGACCTAAATCTTGCTATAAATTTTAAACAATTATTTTAACCCATCTCATAATATAATTTTATCTGGTGGACTAATCATTTTCATCCTACAAGACAAAGCTTAGCTTTTTTAAAACTTGCTTCTTTTCTCGGGGTCTCTCGCACTGGGAGCGCATCTGAATGGCCCTCCCGCTAGAAACGCTGTATAAATGTCCGAATACAATACAATACAATGCCAGTCATCTTTAATCCAAGATATGTAATTCCATGTAGCAACTGGAGAAGGCCCATTGATCTCAATCATCGGATAATTAGGCTAATCAGTAAATATTGCAAAGCCTGTTTCTTCCGTCAGTGTGTTCGAGATTTGCTTTCAAAGTCAGCATAAACTGATACAAAGGCAAGCGAGTTTTGAAATAATTGGTCTGTATCGTAGACCAATCAAGAATGTATTAGACAATTATAATCGAGCGGTTTCCAAGAAACCGCAACATTACGGGACTTAGCACGTGCCACGTTCACGTCCAAAACAACAAAGCACAGTTTCCATTGACAGACACGGTAGTTTCACGGACTTTTGTTTGTTAGTTGGTTTTTAACGACACTGTGTCATAACAAAGATGATTAGTGTCCCCCTCCTCCTTGCTTTAGGCTTGGAACTGGCACAATCACAGGTAGGGTAGTGCCGAAGTTTTTCACGGACTTCTTTGGAGGTGTAGGACTGAAAGTATTACCATACATAGATGCATTCGGAATTTCAGTGCCAGCGTGTTTTTTGTCTGCAAGATTAGACCTAGAAATCATTACATGAAATGCTATGCAAATTTAACAAATGATAAAAATTTACAAGCAGTACTTTTGAGTTCCAGTATTGTTAGACATGGGGATGTACGATACAAGTGGGTAGACTGTCTATCAAGAAGTCGGTGGTTAAGTGGGGATTGGTACCACCTGGGCTGATTCTTCTTTCTGCACTGCTGGTGGGTCCTGTTCTCGGTCCCCTTTTGTTTGCAATCTTCACATCACCAATCAGCTGCAGAGCCAATCACTTTGGAGTTCAGTCATAGCAGTAGTCCGATGATACTCAGCTTTCATTGCTGTGTCACCAACGGATCAGTCTGGCAGAGCAATTCTTGAAGACTTCGAAACCTTTGTGGTGACTCTGGACAGTAATCTCACATTCCAATCTCACATAACAAACCTTTGCAAATCTTGTTTCCCCCATATTGGAGCAATACGTCACATAAGGTCTGCTCTTACAAAGGACCCTAGTCTGTTTTCTCGTCTGCTCTCGCCTCGATTATACCTAGTAACAATGGCTAGTAGTACTATCTGTGCCACTGTCAGTCAAGTAATACTTTGGTGAAAAAGCTTTTTATGTCAACCCAAAATTTTCGGTATACGAACTGCCTCCGACAAAACTGTATGAAAATTTACAAACTTGCAGATTATAGCTCTTTAATAGTGATGCACTTAAAAAACCCGTCACATTAGTAATCCTACTGCAACAGCTGACGATATTGCTCCGTAGTCTATATAAGAACTTGTATAGCTCCATTGTCATGATGCCTAATACTTCAGTGGATAGTCGCTACTGAAGAAATCGTTGTCAAGCCAAATTCCAAAGAAAGTACAGTCGTAACCCGAGAAAGGAATACGAGTAGACAAGGAAACAGATTACCGTGGAAATGAGTCTAGGAAGACATGAGTTTCATTCGAGCTCTGAAGGCAAGGACAGACTGCAGAGTCTAGAGCCAGGATTGAGCATAAAGAGCGCACCTACCAAGAGCTAGCCTACTCTTGTCCACGAAAAAGTCAGACTGAGAAAGTCAGAAGACGTAGTCAGTTAGAGAGAACAAGTCTTTGGAGTCAGTATAGACTGAACATAGTAAGATTAACCGAAATGAAGAGTCTTGGAAACATACAGTCCAGCCACGAAAGTTTTTCGCCTTTCTATGAGCCGCCAATAAGTGATCTTAGAATCGATGATATTATGTTCATATTTTGGAATTTGACTGACAGTTTCTAGCCAAGGTATTTTGTACTCTGAGTCTGAAAATTCATCAACTTCACTTTGAAATGCCAGAAAGAATGGAGTTGCAGTAGAGTTGCAGTCTCGGCTGGACATCAGGGCATTTTAGTCAAGCAAATCAGGGCAGGAAATGGAATGCGGTGTCCAATCCTACGGATATCACGGATGTAGTAGTTGACAAAATTGCATGTAGAGCAAGGTGCGACCGTACGTACGGTACGTACGTTATTTTTTCTTTAACGTACGTACGGTACGCGTACGTTATTATGCCGTACGTTACCGTATGTTCACACCTGTTCATGACGAAAATAAAATACATAACATTATGTACAAGAAAAGTCAATAATAGTTGGTGATTGACGGTGGTGAACAATTTTAACCATTATATCAGTCATCTGTGGCACTGGCTGTTCAATGATCTCTACTTTCAAGTTTCAAACTTTTGAATTCCAAATTGTTAATATTCTGTCTAATGTATAGGCCCCCCCCCAGTGTGAAGAATATTAAGATTTTACGGCACACTTTATAGGATGGTCAGTGCCAGTGGTCATTTTACTGGTACTACTAAATTTCGGTACCGTTCGTAAATAACTAGGCCTGTGTACGGGGAGACCAATACTGTAGAGCTAAACTGATCATTTTTGACGTAGGCGTACGGTACGCGTACCTGACAAGGCTATAATTATATTGAGGTTCTTTGTGAATGATCAGATAAATGTGTGGCATTTTTAACGTACGCGTACAGTACGCGTACGTTATTTTTTTCGATAACGTACGTACAGTACGCGTACGTTATTCCGGGAGGTAACGTACGGTCGCACTATGATGTAGAGTTAATGTGTACGGTGAATGAGAGAATATGAGTCATCGTCCAAATTGCAGAATAAACAGTAGCATTTAACGACAAAAATTGACTAGGTGGATGAAATTCAAAAAATATATTTGTTAAATATTACAGTGTTTATTATATAGTAATATAAGTGCCAAACTAAACCTAAAGTTGTACGATTCAAGTTTAACGAATGTCATTCGCTTGAATCGTGAAGTCCTTCGTTAAAATGCTGAAAGTATCGTTGACCTGTTCGGAATAGATGATTCAACTGCAATCTTAGACGGACAACGGCAGAATATCTGTCGAAAACCCTTCTTAAACTGCTGATGCTTAAACAGATAGATAAATGGATTCAAAGAACAGTTCAAGTAGGAGATGATTAAAGAAACGTTGAAGAGGACTCCGTTAAAGTCCACCGTAGCCAGTTTAAATGTAAAGACTACATAGATGCATTGTTTAAAAAGCAGACAAAGCGCCATGCAAACAACGACAAAGAACAGAGTCTTGAAAATGTTCATGCGTATGCGGGAGTTGTCTTGTGAGTTTGGCATCGGAATCGTTTGAACTCTCTGACGAAAGGATCGGGCCATCAGAATGTAACACGCTGCAATGGCAAAGATCGGTAGAAGATACTCCATCAGTAAATTACCAGCCCAAACTAAAAACCTAAGAACATTGTTAGGCGTAACGCCAAATACGCACGAACCGTTGATAACCTTAGTTGTAGGGAGATTTGTAGAGAATTTCAAAGTGAAGCCAATCAGCCAAGTAAAGACTATAATAGTAATTATCTTGCGCTTAGTAATCCACAGCTTATGCTTGATCGGATGCACAATCTCGGCATACCTTTCTAACGTCAGAGCCACAAGATTGAAACATGAGGCGACATGTAAAGATGAGTAAATGGTTTTCGAATTCCAGAAATAGCAGGTTGCTTCGTCCGGTGGGTGTGTAGTTTGATCGACCACGATGATCAAACCAAGGATTAGAAACAAACCGATGAGTAGGTCAATTAGACACTGATTGATCAGAAAGTAATTGGCCATTCTATGTCTCATCGGTCTGTAGGCAGCGAAGACAACGCCAGACACAAAATTAGTTAAGATGCCAAATACACAAACTGTCACAGCTGCTGCATCGTATGTACTGAAAAGACGACCAGTCGATGAAATGGGTGGCGATGTAGTTGCTCCCTCCTGCTTCTGAGATTGTTTGAAGCTGTTGCTGCAATTCTGTAAGATGAAGTCGACAGCACTGTCGTTCTCTGTAGCCATCAGATGATGTGTTAGAGACAACAGGAATCTGTAAAAAATGTGTTTAAAGCAACGCTCAACAAATTAGGAATGAATCATTCACAGCAACATCAATGTTTGTGACTAAACATATGGTACGATCAACAAGGCACAACCAGTTTATATCATACGATCAACAAGGAACAACGTGCTTATGTCATATGATCCGTGTTACACCTGAAAAGCGCATCGATAGTTGATTAAGAGCAGTGTGTGTCTTAGTTTATTTCTAATTAATAAATTTGGGACCAGTTTGCATTACAGACAGCAGCGTTTCATAATATTGTTTTCCCGACTCTTGTATGCGTCTACCATTACAAGTGTAACTGATCATTTTCAGTAGTTAAACACGGCGAGGTAGACATGATGGCCTCACCAATATTGGCAGCTATAAGATCAACTCTGGCCAGACACTGGCCAGAATTGATCCAGAGTAGCTAAATTCTTGTCGAATTGTCAAATACAAGGGCCCGGCAGTTACATGTACACGTTTGGCGATGTTTCTAGTGCGATACAAATATGACGCGTCATTTTGATAGTCTAAGTATTATACATGTATACCTTCAAGTTATGTCCGTAATATAATATCAGTCGGAAACTTGAAGATTTTCTTTCGTGGAGCAGCGTCGAAATATCTTCCAAATTCTCTAAATATATCGCTTTAATAATGTCCGTGCTAATCGTATTCTGATCACAACTGCATGCATACGCTACAAGGGCCTAATATATATCATCCGCGTGCTGATATTCTATTGGCTAATGACGATTGTCTATCAATGCAAGCACACTGCCGCTTGGCGCTTAGACACACATTGAACTCACCGAAGTGGAGATTTGGAACCGTATTTCTCTTAAAAGTGACATCCTTAGAAGGCTAAAATCAAATATTGGAATGGTGATCTGTGTCGTTAATAAAACGAACCATCAAAGAATTTCGTTCAGAACTATAGGGATTTGGAA
Source organism: Allolobophora icterica (assembly GCA_963556255.1). Classification (NCBI taxonomy): domain Eukaryota; kingdom Metazoa; phylum Annelida; class Clitellata; order Crassiclitellata; family Lumbricidae; genus Allolobophora; species Allolobophora icterica. The sequence goes on from OY744608.1 coordinate 24,371,331, forward strand.
AGTCTTTTGTTACTTTTAAAACATTCTCTTCAATTAGCTCAGCGTTGCATAATAGAAAATCGTTACAATAATTCACAGAATTAACTAGTTATATGTTTCTTCGAAAACTTCCTATGCTAGCAGAAACTCGACAATTTTTCAAGTATAAGCAAGTAATAATAACAATAGTAATGATAATCTTTTTCTTTATTAGTTCAAACCGACAAACGCAGTAAGATTACATTGAGACATGAGAGTAAAATTATCAATATCTTAACTAAACACACGTAATGGCAGACATGCAATGCGCCCGCCCGAGGGGGTTGCGGGAATCGAACCGCGTACTGCTGTCTCCTGCTGCTCTCCTGGCCATAAGTGTTACCATTACTCTATCCCCCTCCCCAATAGCAAATCGTAGTAACAAAAAAATTAGTAGTCTCTAAAGATTACTAAATATCAAAGTAGGAAAATTAATCCGAAACAAATATTCATTTCTAAAAAACAATCAGTATCAAAACGCCATATCGGCTAAATGAGTTTTGATTTAATTAATTCTAAATATTAGGTCGCGAATGAAGTGTAGATTGTAATTTGCATGAACAGATCTTAGACAGCTAAGTCAAGTTATTGCTGACGAGCTAGCATTATCCTAACTGCAGAAATAGTCCCTGTTCATAGAAAGTATATGCTTTGAAGATTTACAGATGTTTTTCTAAATCTTCAGTTCTTTTTTATAGCTTTATCGACGTCTGTCGATTTCAATTACTTTGGTGCTTTTAAATACATCTATGGGGCTTTAAATCGACGACGACGGTAAGTAAAGTAGATGATGACATAATTAAAATTCTTTAAGCTTTTGATGCCTAATTAAGATTGATAATGTCTGATCAGGATTTAAGACATCGGCAATGAATCACAGCAAACTAATGTGTCAACTGATAATGATTAATAATGATTGGTTCGAGAATAGTGGTCACTGTTTTGAGTTCTGTGGTAACCTATAGCTGATGAACGATAGAAGATGTTGATGTTATAAAGATGTTTTATACAAACGATTTAAGTTTATTTTCATAGGTTGTCGAGTATCGATTTGAAAGAATCGCGTGACTAGTTTCGATTTTTGTCGAATTATCGAATAACAAGTATGAAGTTGTTTTTTAGTTACAATATAATCGACACGGCGATCATGGTATACTGATCAAGGAGTTAAGCTTTTCCTTCGAAATCGCTGGTCAATAGTTGGACTGACGTAAGTCCTTTTGGACGAGCGAATTTCTAATTAAACTGCTTGAGGTTTTATGAACATCCAGATGCTATCTCTCTATTAGTGATGCACATGGGCGTCCGGAGGGAGTATTTATCCCCTGGATTTTGGCATATTTTACAAACAAAACTAAAATCTTTTGATTATTATGATTATTACAACAGTCTCAACACGATTTTCATGTTTCAATCCAAAAAACATTCATTGCTTAGGCTAGTCCTTGACCATTATCTAAATACCATTATTATTTTTAAAGTTGTCACTTGTTCTGTCTTCATGAATAGCTATACAGAAACGTCATCATGCTCGCCCGACAAACCCCCCCCTCAGAAAATGTTGCCGCTCCCTAAAAAGTTCCTTCGGACGCGCATAGCGATTCATTTAAAAATGGCCTTCACATTGTACCAGCTTATTCACGAGCACTGCGTCGTGTCACGAGCGCTGCATCGTTCAGTGGAGTTCGTCTTCAGAGATTCACTGGGCTCGTATCCATCAACACCATCCACCTCGACAGCCGGCAGCGTTCCCTTCAGTCGTCCTTAGAGGGCAATAAATAAAAATCTCTGCAAGGGACCCAGGCCTACCTCTCATCGATAGCTCACCGGCTCGGGCGCCTGTGGTAAATGGATATCATCATCAGCAGCAGCAGCATAATCAGCATCCTCATCGTAGCATTGTTATATTCATCATCATCATCATCGTAGTCGCTGTCTTCAGTCCAAGTAATGTTTTCTAATGGATTATGCGCAGCAGGATTGAGGAAGGATAGACGCTTTCGTGTAATTTAACGGCAACAGATGATGAAGGAGAAAGGAAACGGGTCTTCGTTAATGTATCGTCTCATATATAATATCATACGCGTAGGGGCTTATGCATTAAGTCATTATTAAATAGTGTTATCGTGCGTATACTTATATATAACACAGGAATAACCTGTTGGAAGTCGTATGATACACGGTAAGCTTAATCTTTCGTTAATTACACTCCTTGTTGACGATGCACTTTCAAGTTATCCTCAACAAACATTTCGTTTACTTCCGATTCAATCATTTTCTATCAGCGGCGTAACCAGGGCTTCAAAAATAATTACGCAGCTTGTAACACTGAGGGGAGGGGTCTGGGGAGGGGGAACTTCCCCAGGGTAAGAAAGTATCGTCTTTATTTAGAGGTTTGTAATGGTGCATTTTGGAGACCATCTTCTTGGTTAAAAGTGATAACATTTTACATAAGTTCTTTGGCAACGTTTGAGATGCAGTACTGAAATGGGGAAATTTCCAACATAAAAATTTATGACAAATTTTTAGGGGTCTACTTTTCATCGGGCGGATACTTCACATTCAACAAGACAGTGCCCCTGCGCACCGAGCACGTGAGACCATTGCTCTGCTGTCCCGGGAGACACCCGACTTCATAATTATCCCCGCAGCTGTGGCGCCCAACAGTCCAGACCTCAATCCAGTTGACTATCAAATCTGGAGTGTACTGGAAGAGCGCGTTTATCGTTCCCTCATTCGTGACGTTGATCACCTGATTGAAGAGTGGCAGCTGTTTGACCACGTGATCATCGACCGGGCCATCAAACAGTGGCGTACACGTCTACGGTCGTGTGTCCGTGAACAAAGAGGACATTTTGAACACCAGCTGTAGCTGAACTTCACTTCCTTATGGCTCTTGTATGTTGGAAATTTTCCCTTTTCAGTACTGCATCACAAACGTTCATAAACTTGACAAACTCACTAACATTTCCAAAAGGCGTTACGATTTGGTGGTAATATGGCTACTGTTGTTGTTTTTAAAATTTCAGGCAAATGCTAAAAGTTTTGACCGAGTTATGACACTTTTTCGTGGGGTCTACTTTTCATCGGGACACAGTGTAGATGAAACATACATCGTAACCAATGGGGTCCAAGACAGATAGATGCTGTTGGCCGGCTACCCAACCAGAAAACCGCTCTGGGGAAGCAGGAGGTAGGATTTTCTCAATGCGCAAACAGCGGAGATGGGTTTACTCCCCTCCTCTGTCTTGGTTACATGTCTGCGGGGCAAAGAAGTTCTTTAGGGTAAACTGTATTATTAACCGTTCATCACTGTTCTTTCCTTTTAACATTCTGTGGAGCCCTTTGAGTTGAGTATTCCAATAGGTCATCTACATTGTCCTATCCCATGAGGCGGTGATGACAGACGTTCTGACGATCGTCACCAGCGATGATGGCATTGTCGATAGTCTCATCTAGTGCTCGCATCACTCTGCGGGCTGTTGCTGACTGCCCCGTGAACGAAATTCTGTTGCTATCGGCTCTTCATCCCTCCGAGAGAGTATGAAAACAAAACATCACTAATGTTAGCGCTGTTGCATAACTCTATTATCTCCAGGTGGCGTCATTACCACTGTCAGGACTGATGAACCGTCGCTCAAACTGTAGCTTACAAAATGGTCACAAGAGGGCACAGGGAAGTAACACGATGGTTTACCTTGTATTATGTGCTCATTAACCATCACATCCGTATATACAGCTGTTTTGACCTCGTAGGTATGAATGTGGTCTTCTACAAAGGTTCTCGTTATTGGGGGGGGGGCTTTGGAGGTGGTATCCATCACAAGCGGGTGAGAGAAGTACAAGCCAACATTTTTTCTAAAAAAATACTTAATATGCCTTTGGCTATATATAGATATGCAATTTATGCATATATAAATATATATAATATATGTAAAATATCAGTTACATTCTCTATCAATCTTCATTAAAATTTCTGCTTTTCTCTTCTCCAACTTTCCTCACCATCGCCACCACCATTATCATAATCATCATTATCAACAACAAAATCATCATCAGCTGTAGCACCATCGTCAACGAAACAATCACTAAGCCTATTATTATAATTTCCATTATAAAATCACTATTCACAACATCAGCATCATCCGATTAGCCATCTTAATATCACCATCGCATCCTTGTTTATCATAATTGAAAGCCAATAACTGGAAGTCATTGCACTGAAGTATATGAGCCATTCAGCCACCGGAATTTTCTTTCTGTCCTCTTTCTGATGCTTCTTATTTCTCTTCCATTTTGATTTCAAACCTACTTAGTGGGAAAGAATGCGATCGAGTTCCGCCGATATCCTTCAGTGTTCCGTTTTCCAACGTACATCACTGCTCCATCTCCGACGGAAGACAGACAGAGGAATGTCGCCTGAAGACGCTCGCTTGGGTCCTCTGAGACGAGTAAGTAATTTGTTGGTCCGTGATTCACTGTTCGGGTGCGCTTAGAGGATCATCGCACCAAACGTTGAGTCATACATTAATGGCTGAATTTCGCGCCACTAAACAGACCCAGTTACGATCAGGGGCTCTAGCCGCCCAGCGGAATGCCTGCCTCGTCTCCGCTCGACATCCGACAGCGAATCGGTCGGACCACAAAGATCACTTAAAATTTTAAATAAAAAGTAATGTTTTAATTAATTAATTATATTTGTAGAGACAACTGGATAAAGTTCTTAAGAATATTCTCGGGTTTTCAACTTCATTCCTGATGTTTGTAATTCCTGCTGCAGTTCTCCGGTCATGTTCTGTTCTCATTTTTAGCTGTTCCTCTTGTTCTTCATTTAATCGATCGTCCTTCCTCCTATTCCGTGTCTTCCTGTTTTTCGGCTAGTTTGTTGTATTTTCTCGTGGTGACATCCTTCTTTCGACAGTGATGTGCTTAGGGAGCTGTTTACTTTCCTGTTTGTCTCTCTAATGCAAGATTTCGAATTAATGCGTTCGATTTTGTCGAAATTTCTGAAGCGTCGTCTTCTGCGGCATGAAAGGAAATGTCTTGTAATGCAGCAAACACGTCATTGTTTCTTTAAGTTACAATTGTTTCCAATGTCTAAACAAAATACGTTACAGTTAAACGCTGACGTAACAATTATAGGCCTGCCCAGCAGATGACGCAAATATGCGTCTAAATAATTATGCGTCTAATATGAGCTGTAGTGGGCCGCAATCGTGGCTTCGTCCATAGCCCCCTAAAGAGTCAATATGGGCAGCCCATGAGGAATGCAACATGTGATGTTACTGGTCCATTGTGTGCAGTTCATACGGCTGCCAATGCCCATTGACAGAATCATACTGGGCCTACTGCTTCTTCCCACGCAGAACTGTCATATGGGAACCACGGTATTCTTTAACTTAAGGGCTACCCACCTTGTAGCCATTGTGGGTTGCAAACATGGGCACCACATGGAGAGACTAATATACACAATAATCATACATATTAGCTTATTTAGACCATTCGAAGTTGTCCATAAAGGACGTCCGCAAAGTGATCTACTATGGACCCTCTCACCACATTCTCCGCACATGGCATTACCCACAGCTTTGCAGATCTCTTTTCGTGAGATCTACGACTTGAGCTTCAACTTTCTATGCCTCAATTTCGCAAGCGACTAAAGACCATTCTGTTCGATTGGAATCTTGTGCAGTCAGGTCGAGAGCACCTCTGATGAGGTTTCTAGAAGAGGCGATATATAAATCAGCTCTTAGAATAATGATTACCCCTTTCATCCTCTTTGTACAGGCTGTTGCTGACTGAAGCTGGTGTCTAAGGTACAGGATTCATTTAAATAGTTTGATTACCAAATTTCGATACAGACGTTCACACAATGGACATAACCCCTCCCCATGTCGGCATTTGGGTGCCGGGGAATTGTGAACTCAACACATTACCGACTCGGTTCGTAATAAGTGTGACAGACTGCATGTATATCACTAAAACTATAATTGTACTTGAGAATGTGAATTATTCTTAGTGACATACATGAATACAGGTAGCTCACTTAGACCCTTAAGATTTTTCTGAAAGCAACTTTCCACTCATTGGGATTATAGTTGAATTAGCTAGAAACTGAATGCCAGCTACACAGCCTGAAAAATGAACCAACACATGGGGAGGGGGATAGACGATTGATAAAACTCTTGCGCGAAGATCGGCTGGACGCGGCATGACGCGGGTTCAATACCCGCAAGCCCCTTATAGGTCGACTCAACCTTTTACTCCCTAGAGGGCCGCCCTCACTCCTTAGGGGCAGTAGTAAAATGAGCGGGCGCCTAACAGGCTGCCAAGATGCGTGTTCTATCAGATCTAGACTTTGTACCGTCATTGGCTTTCAATGTTACACGCTGCGGTCTGTCGGCGAGCTTGTCCATATGCACGATATTATTATTGCACGATATTTTCTACGTCTGAGCTAAAGGCACCGCGTGTTTGTTTTCACGGAGTTGATTTTGACGCATGAGACCATGAAGAATTACGTGCAATCCACTGCTCCTTGGCTGACAAGCTCCTCTCTCTAGATCTAAAAATATTGTCAACATTTGGCTTGTTGAAAGATATATGACGATTCAAGCTTGTGGGTTTCGGATTCTTGATGAGGTCTTGAGGAAACCCACCAACTAGTCTAAAAGAATATGACGCCTTGAATTGCTTTGCAAGGTCATTCGCAAGATGGCGTATATCAGTGGCGGTGAACCATTGCCTTCTTGATGTCCGTATCTAGAAGGCAATGGGTGAACACACACAGCATCTGCCGCATCTGCTAAATGTGTTGGGAATGAACGTTCTCCAAGCTATCTATAGTTGCCATGGCTTTGAAATAAGATTGCGTAAACTGTTTAGTAAATGATCTTCTTGGGATGCCATACAATAACTCAGACTTCCGCTTGCTTAGGTCTCCAGTTCTGTTTGCAATGCCAAAGTAAATAGTTTCAAGCCATATTTTTTTCGGTTAGTTTTTCTCTTGTAGCATCGGGCCATTTCTGATAGGGAAACAACCACAATACACTAATTACACCCTACAACGCGACTATAATTAACCTACACAGAACTTCCCTTCTCGACAAAATACAGTATGCTATGGTGGGGCAACATGCCCATGGTGTACAAGATGGCACTGTGTGTTTTACCTCTGTATACGAATGGTAGCAATACAACGCATATCTAGTTATCGTCCTCGTACAAACAGAAAATTAATCCTAGCTTACAGTCCGCAAACAACTACTTACACCAGATTTATGAGTTTATTGCACCTGCCAGTAAACATGACGCCATCAAACAAAATGGAGTTACTTAGGCGATTGACTACCGTACAAAGGATTACGCCGATGAAATCCGCAAAGTTTCTCCCAAATGTATAGGGATAATTACCGTTCTACGACGAGTAAATGTTAAGTAGGCCTACCGATATAATTATATTTGTTGTGTAGCTTACGCAAAGCAATTATCTGATCCGATCCAATCTAAAAATGACTTCTATAGCGCAATTATCATAATGCAGTAGATAGTCTTTTGATGTGAAATCGCAGTAAATTCTTTTAAAATCATACTCCGTTGGATAGCCATGTGTTGCGTTTTGTTCTACTCGTTCTTGGCTGATAGGAATAGTCCACATTACACCGACTACAGACGTTGACATAAGCATCAGAAATAAGATAGAATTTCGATGATTATATTGTAAAGTTAATTCTCTGTCACAAACACAACAAACTTAACAAAGCGGCACTGCTTAAGACTAGCCTAGTTGTTATTATTATAATCTTATGTTCCATAGAGTTAGTCTATCGTATCAGGAATCGTTGTAATTCCTTCGGAAGTGATTTCGTAGTAGTTCATTAAATCGTCACGAAAACACAAACTGACTTATCTTCAATATGAGATATATAGAGTTTACATGATCATTCACGTGCAATCTATACCTAAGCTATACGGTTCAAGTTAAACGAATGTCATTCGCACATATCGTGAAGTCCTTCGTTAAAATACTGTAGCTATCGTTGACCTGTCTTGAAAAGATGATTCAACTGCAATCTTAGATGGACAAGAACGCCAGAATATCTGTCGAAAACCCTTCTTAAACTGCTGATGCTTAAACAGATAGATAAATGGATTCAAAGAACAGTTCAAGTAGGAGATGATTAAAGAAACGTTGAAGAGGACTCCGTTAAAGTCCACCGTAGCCAGTTTAAATGTAAAGACTACATAGATGCATTGTTTAAAAAGCAGACAAAGCGCCATGCAAACAACGACAAAGAACAGAGTCTTGAAAATGTTCATGCGTATGCGGGAGTTGTCTTGTGAGTTTGGCATCGGAATCGTTTGAACTCTCTGACGAAAGGATCGCGCCATCAGAATATAACACACTGCAATGGCAAAGATCGGTAGAAGATACTCCATCAGTAAATTACCACCCCATACTAGGAGCCTAAGAGCATTGTTAGGCGTAACGCCAAATACGCACGAACCGTTGATAACCTTAGTTGTAGGGAGAATTAGAGAGAATTTCAAAGTGAAGCCAATCAGCCAAGCGAAAACTATACTAGTAATTATCTTCTGCTTGGTAATCAACAGCTTGTGCCTTATCGGATGCACGATCTCGGCATACCTTTCTAAAGTCAGAGCCACAAGATTGAAACATGAGGCGGTATGCAAAGACACGTAAATGGTCTTCGAATGCCAGAAAAAGCAGGTTGCTTCGTCCGGTGGGTGTGTCGTTTGATCAACAACGATGATCAAACCAAGGATCAGAAACAAACCGCTGAGTAGATCAATTAGACACTGGTTGATCAGAAAGTAATTGGCCATCCTTCGTCTCAGCGGTCTGTATGCAACGAAAACCACACCAGAAAAAACATTAGCTAAGATGCCAAATAGACCAACTGTCACAGCGGCTGCATCATATATACTGAACAGATGACCAGTCGATGAAATGGGTGGTGATGTAGTTGTTGCTTCATCCTGCTTCTGAGATTGTTTGAAGCTGTTGCTGCTATTCTGAAAGATGAAGTCGACAGCACTGTTGTTTTCTGTGGCCATCAGATGATGTGTTCACGGAAACAAGAACCTGACATGTAAAAATGTGTTTAAAGCAACGCACTAACACCTGTCCAACTACCGGGTATTATATAAGAGCAACAGCAACATTAACTTTTAAAACTAGGAAGAAAAATGGTACAAATAACCATGGGCGCCGACTCTGCGAGGCCCGTGAGTGCCCAGCACCACCAGAAATAGGCCATGCGAGGCCCGCCTATGCCTGGGCACCACCAGAAATCAGTCCCCAAAGAGCCCTTTTTAAGAGATTATTTTGCTAATATTTTATAAAATAATATAACGTCTTTGTTATATTTTAATCTCAATTAACTTTGTCACTCGTCCTGTAAGTTTTATGCTTTCAGTCTTGTCTCAAACACGACTGACACACTTGTATAGGCCTACTATAGACACAGGGACGAAACTGCTAGCTTATCGCTTTAAAAACTCTGCAACGATTTGATCTCCTGCAACAGCCTTTGCAAAACGAAATTCGCAGTTTTTAAAATACCAGGGATACCTAGATAAAAGCCATTTAGTTGTGAATCATTGTAACAAATAAAGACATTATAATTATAAAACAAAGAATTAAGAATTTATACTGGAGAGAACCATGGCATTTTGTAGCACTGTAACATTTCCATTGGAATTTTTGACACAAGTGGGACATGTCCCATCCACCTTTAACAGTGAGAGGACACAGTATACAGTTGTACCCCCATTTCTAAAGAAACTTTTTGATTGCTGTTTTTGTTAATAATTTCCAAGTGGAAACTTGGCCACTGAGACCAGGCAGCTGACACGTCGATATCAACACGTTGCCACCAACAAATAAAAAAAATAATGAGTTTTGTTTATCATTATTCTGTTTATAGGCCTATTGTTTCGCACTACGAGTCAATAAACTTTAGATTTGAATTAGTTTGCATGCGATTATACAATTTGATTAAACCAGTGTTTTTTTCAGCCGGAACGCGCCGGAACGACGTTCCGGCACCTTTTTTCAGCTACTAAAAATAATTTACGTATTTTAATAATAAAAACAATAATTTAGTTATTTTGAACTTAATTTCAGTGTTTTGAACTGTTTTCAGTGTTTATTGAGACCCCTCCCAACCTCCAACCCCATTTTTATCGGGATTTTAGCACGCCCATTATTGTTCCGTTCTGGAACCTATTTTTCCGTTCCGGAACCTTTTTCCCCAGAAAAAAGCGCTCGATGAAACTATATATCTACCTGCCGTTACAAAATGCCTGCCCCTTGCTCTTAAACGCATTTTTCTTGCACAAAAAAGAGGTCAAAAATTTTCTTCGCGAGGCCTATTGACTCATTTCAAGTGTCCCCTACCTGTCAAACAAGATCGCCGCCTCTGTGTAGATTGCAGTGCAGATTCTACTGTCAATGGGGTAATTTCAATAAGTGTGTCGTAACCAAATCCAACAAAGCAAATATAGAAAATCAAAAAAGGTCACAAAAATTAAGAATTGACACTGGACGAAAAGAAGCCACGAATTTGTAATTTGACATTATTTTGCCATTATAATTATAAAACAAAAGAATTGAGAATTGATATTGGAGAGAACTATGATTTTTGTAGCATTGTAACATTGTAACGAAAAAAAGGTAAAAAAATTGAACATTTTTTTCACTCTCTTTGGGCACTCACACTTTTTGGGTCAACTCGGCGCCTATGCAAATAATCGGAATCAACCCACTCATGTCGTGTGTTCTGTGTTCACTGTTATCAATCAATTGTCGGTTTCTTTTCAAACTGACAAGAAACCGGCAATTGATTGATAACAGTGAATGTCTTAGTTTATTTCTATGTGGTAGGCCCTATTGTTTGTACCAGTTGCGCAACAGACAAATTGTCTGTCCCGAGGACTGTATATTCCTGCCATTCTAAGTGTAATTTATCGTTTTTAGTAGGCAAAAACTGTGAGTTAGACATCACGGTGTGGACAATTTTTACAGCTATAAGAGTCATTTAACACTAGACAGCACCGGAACCCGCTACTTGCTGCTACTAGTACTATTACTGCATGCTACTATTGTCGGTGTCTTTTCAACCTGACAATACATCGACAATTGATTGATAACAATGAACGTCTTAGTTTATTGTTAATACTACTACTACTACTACTACTACTACTACTACTACTACTACTACTACTACTACTACTACTACTACTACTACTACTACTACTAATAATAATAATAATAATAATAATAATAATAGTAATAATAATAATAATAATAATAATAATAATAATAATAATAATAATAATAATAATAATAATAATAATAATAATAATAATAATAATAATAATAATAATAATAATAATAATTATAATAATAATAATAAAAATAAAAATAATAATAATAATAATAATCTTTACTAATTCAAACTGACAAGTACGCAGTAAGATTACATTGAAACATGACAGTACAATCAAGCTCTTAATTAAACACAAGTTTTGCAGCCATGCAAGGCGCGGCTCGGGTATCGAACCGCGACCTAATGCTCTCCCAGCCATGAGTGTTACCATTAATCTATCCCCCTCCCTAAGCGGCAGGATACAAGAAAGTATCTCATTTCGATAGTCCTGAGTTTTGTGTACTTACAGGTATGTCCCCAATGTAATGTCAATTGATGTCTTCGTGATCCTTTAGTGAGCAGCGTCGAAAAACTTTTCAACGATCAAACAAGGAAATTCTAACATGTGTCGTGTTATTCGTATTCTGTTTGTAACAGTAGGCATACCAAGAACCAAAGCTCGTCGCTGCAAAGGCTTAATATACGTCGTGCAGGAGCCAGAGTGGATTCTGTTATTTCATTGGCTAACGAAGATTGGCTGTCACGACAAACACACTGCATCCTTATACATTTATTTAGAGACACATTCAACTAATTTCGATCAGAAGACTGAAGATAATATTTGTTTAGTGTTTACGGAATCTTCATGAACTCTCATATAGAACCAAGGTAAATTACATAAGGTGCGAAAAAGTAAAAATTCAATTGTTGCAACCCAGACATACGAGAATTTTGCACCGAGTCTTAGAACTTTATAAGCTTACCCGTTTGTGACCCTCCCTTCAATACCAGTCTAAAAACTTCTTGACTAAATACGTTTCATCCGAAACTGGCAATGCTAGCATAAATACAGGGAAGTTGGCAATAGTAATACAAAGCAATTTTTTTCTATTGAACAATAAACTGCAAAGCTTCATGTATTTCAATTATAGGCCTATATATTCAAAAAATTGGGATACCAAAGGAGTGGATATATTTTTCAGTAGCGCTTAGATAACAGGGTCGATATATGACTAACCTGTTCCATATCCTGGTTGCATATATCGTAACTACACTGTGTCCCGATGAAAAGTGGACCCCAAGAAAAAGTGTCATAACTCGGTCAAAACTTTTAGCATTTGCCTGAAATTTTAAAAACAACAACAATTGCCATATTGCCACTAAATCCTAACGCCGTTTGGAAATGTCGCCGAGTTTGTGAAGTTTGTGAACGTTTGAGACGCAGCCCTGAAAATGGGAAGTTTCCAACATGCAAGAGCCATAAGGAAGTGAAGTTCAGCTACAGCTGGTGTTCAAAATGTCCTTTTTGTTCACGGACACACGACCGTAGACGTGGACGCCACTGTTTGATGGCACGATCGATGATCACGTGGTCAAACACCTGCCACTCTTCAATCAGACGCGCCTCCGGTGATCGACGTCACGAATGCGGGAACGATAAACGCGCTCCTCCAGTACACTCCAGGTTTGGATTTCGCGTCTGATTGAAGAGTGGCAGCTATTTGACCACGTGATCATCGATCGGGCCATCAAACAGTGGCGTCCACGTCTACGGTCGTGTGTCCGTGAACAAAAAGGACATTTTGAACACCAGCTGTAGCTGAACTTCACTTCCTTATGGCTCTTGTATGTTGGCAACTTCACATTTTCAGGGCTGCGTCTCAAACGTTCACAAACTTCACAAACTCGGCAACATTTCCAAACGGCGTTAGGATTTGGTGGTAATATGGCTATTGTTGTTGCTTTTGAAATTTCAGGCAAATGCTAAAAGTTTTGACCGAGTTATGACACTTTTTCTTGGGGTCCACTTTTCATCGGGACACAGTGTAGTTTATCAGAGAAAGGAATATTTGAAAATTCTAGAAATGTGTTTTTCCAGAAATTCTGTTGTTTTTCTATAGATTTTATTTATCTCTGTCAACTTCTACAACGTTAATGTTGAAACGAATTGATGATGAAGATCGATAATCCCTTGCAATAATTCGTTAAGCTTTATCATGGTATTACTTTTGATATACACCTCTCCTTCTTTTACCACATCTCCAACCTCTCGCGCTCCTGCATCATGCACATTCGGAACCTCAGACGCATGCTCGACCTTAAAACTGCCTCCACCACTGCTACCTTCATTGTTCATTCAAAGCTTGATTACTGCAATTCCCTCTTCCTCAGCCTTGAATCCACCCAAATCAAGTGTCTATAGCTTATCCAAAACTCACTTGCCAGAGCTGTCATTATGTAGAACCTCCAAACATCATCATATCACTCCCATATTCAAATCACTCCACTGGCTAAAAATCCCAGAGCGAATCCAAAGACCCATCACTTATCTACAACTGTCTACAATATTTCCAATCCAATGATTCAACCCAATTTATCCACCTTTCTGAGAACTTTCTCAGGTATGGTCACATCTGATCATTACTTCATAATTGAAAGTGCTTAGGCCAAATAGAATTTTAGAGCTGATTACAGGTGATTTGCATTGACAAAACTCCGTGAAATGATTTCTTGTAGGGAACTATTTCTGCATGTTTCATATTTGTTCTCTTAAGATTAGCACTGTTGAGCATTTACCGCCGGAGAGTGCAAGACTATAGTGTGGAGCGGAAAAGAACAGAAGGAGGAAAACAGTGTGAAAGAGAGACATATAGAGACAGATGACTTTAGACAGAGATACCTACAGACAATGAAACAAAGAACCAGATAAAGAGAAAATCAGACCAGAAAAACAATAGATGAAAGGGAGAAACGAACATTCAGAAATAGAGGCAAGGAGCTTCGTCCTTGTGTCTCCCTGTTAATGCCAAAAAGGTTACCTTCACAGTCAAATCTGACAAACATTATCACAACATTAATAAAGCATTTTTCTGCTATGGCCACTCTGTGCTTTAATATATTCCTGATAACAGCAAAATAGACGTCACTAGATAAGATTAGAGTTGGTTGCGACTAGACTTCGTATGCTTATAATCTATAAGTATATATTGTATGGGTTGCATCTATGCATGTATGTATGTACGTATGTATAACGTGTGTATCTGTAGGTATGTCTATGTAGATGTGTATGAATCTGGATATTTATATAGCGCCTTTCGAAATCTCATATAGGACGATAAACATGTGTATATTTTAGTCTACATATAGTAAGTATATTGTGCACTGAATTACCTCTATTTTTCAATTCGATGCTCGAGAATATTTCCTGGACAGCCTGGCGAGAATCTCGATTATGTTATACTTAAGCATCTCTATTCGATACTAAGTATTCGATACTAAGTATTCGATACTAAGTATTCGATACTAAGCATACTTGATTTCCATTTTCCTCACTATGTAGTCACAGTGCTCGCATTTGAGAACAAAAACTGCGAATCAATTGTCCTGGTTTGTAGCATATGAGATAATTACTGAATACTGATCTTACCTAACCCAGATACCTTCCTACATCAAAGAGAGTAAAACTGTAATCTAGATTTTGTTTTCTTCTAAATGGTCTCAGCGTAATGGCTATGTTAAAGCCACAGAAATAACGGATAAAGTCGATGATTACCTGTACTAAGTGAACCAATATGAACTAAAAGATGAAGCAGCAGAAAATCGATTTCAATTTTATTGGATGCGGCAGAGCTGATTGCCAGTCATATTGCATTACAACTTGCACAACCTCTCTTATGATGACTTATGCAAAATTATATAACTTGTGAATTATTGTGGATTTTACATTTTTTTATAGGCCTACGTGTATATGCTTTGGATTTTCAATCGTACAGGCAATCATTTTCATTACTGTATCCCAGCAGTCAATGGGTGAGGTGTTGTTAGAATGGGTGCAGTATTGTTAGAAATAAGTTAAATCTGCATTAACAAAATATTAATTGCTTGCTTTTGAAAATCTATAGCTTATTTACTTACTCGCTTACTCACTTATTTAGTTATCTACCTGCTTTTCGCGTGACGTATGTTTTACAAAAAGTAAAGTACCCGTTGAAACATCCCTTGACCCGACCACGACACAGGTGATAAGACAAACACTAAGACATGGTGGACTAGGAAAGAGCTAATTAAAAAGCCAGGCTCCTTGCCACTTCATTGTGCATACGGAGAGGTCGACAGGAGGAGGACTCAGCGAGTTCTGGACCCCGTCTCTCAACGACCACAGCGTAGCTAATGACGCGGAACAGATAAATGAAATTAAAAGAGGCGGAATTGCAATGGCACCCAAAGAAAGACCAGCGCACCGGAGAGCGAAAGAAATGAGGCGCGGAAGAGGCGGGCCACGAGGCACGACGCCTGGCGCATCGGGTATTCACCCATAGAAGCCACTCGCTACGCACAGCAGGAAGAAGTACGCAGGATGATGATAGGGACAAAAGTCTTTCACAATATGAGAAGGCTCTTGTCGCATTGAACCGCATTATTCGTCGACGCAATTTTGAAACATGCATCCGTTCAAATGTAGATCTGAATATGGACGAGACTCATTTGATTTGGTTCTTTCTCCGTTCGAAATTAATTCTACCAACGAAAACTTGTAGCGTCAATTTGAGATCATTCGTCTGAAAAGGAACTTTTCCTTCTCACTGTGATGTAAAATCATTTAGACCGAAGATGTACACCTTCGACTATAGTAGGTTACACCCTTATTTCCATTGCGCCACTGCAATATCTAGTCGAAATTCTGACGTTCTTCCTAAATATTTCGAAGCTTTGTGTGGAAATATCATTATATCTCTATAAACAAATTTTATAGCGCTACCTCTAACACAAGAGCTAACTGCTTTTAAGCGTTCAACTGTCTGTCATGCACCATAACTTCCATAAGATCGTGCGAAATGCGTATTCGACTTCTTGTTCATATTGGTCTTCTGCAGGCAAGGAACAGTTTAACAGTTATGCGCTGTTTAATTTTAAATATCTTTATAGACCAGTATACCTACACTGTACCTGTAGACGTATGCTATATCATGCTGTGCGCTTTTTAATCAACGCAAAACGTTGTTGCATTATTCGACAGGTCTTAGCCGCAGATGGCGACAGAGTTGAGAGGAATTCTGTGTTTAGACCTACTGGCCCATAAACGGCCCGAAATATATACATTCACACATACACACACGTATATATATTTAAATATATTAGCAGGAGACTAACGGCACTATATAGCCAGAAATACTGCGAACGAAAGCCGCAGCTTAGCAGCTTCCGATCGCATTCAAAACGATCAGCACCAATGACTCGGATTGCGTCTAATCTGTCAAGCACGTAATCCTCAAAGCGGCGCTATGGAATGATTAACGACTCAATGAGCATTATAATAATTAATAACTCTTGTCTTTCTAACATCGCCGGTTCGCTGGGCCGCCCTCCGTTGCTGTATAGGTCCGCAATGTCTGGTCGGATGGTGGTGTGGATGCGGTAGGGACCTCGAGAGAACAGATTTTTTGGGGCGGACTGTTGGGATGATGAGATCCATATCCGCCTAATTGAATCTACGTGCGCAGTACTAGAGTAGACACAAGGCGGCAACTATAGGCCTACTGTCGCTCGGTTTCTTGGCGGAAGGAGACTCAAAGAGACGAGTAACCCATGATGCCCATCCACAGTCTTCTAAAACTACTGAAGATCATAAATATACCTATTACTATTAATTAGTTACTAATTATAGCGCTGGTGCATGATGCCCAAGACAACAACCAATGACGCACCAAAGCCAACCCGGATTCGGATCAACGTATAGGCTACACAGGAGGTCAACATCCAGAGGATATGGAACTATTCCATGAGCAGCGTTGAACAGATATAGCTATTCAAGCGAACCAGTTTTGGGATTTTATTTGTATGTAAGTGTATGCCTGTATGTCTTGTCGCTTTGCTGCATTGTGCGTTCAGGTATTTTAATAAAGTTAGCATGATCCCAGTTAAGTCAGCACCGAGCTAACAACTAAAATAGCCAGTTGAGCGAAACCACGCTGAAAAATATTGCTTTAAATGGATCAAAATTAATTAAACAAAACAAACTACATGGTATTCTCAAAATACATCTAGCAGCTTCACGTTAGCCGAATGGCCTATACAGCGCTGGGTCTGCAACGTTGAGAGTATGCGGGTTTGAGCTTTTTCTCAGGCGGCCACTGTGTCAGGACTACAATGAGCAATTCCTAACACAATTGCTCAGCGCTATCGGTGATTTGTCGTGTACGATCGAGTGTGGACGTCTGAACTTTGGAACGAAGGCAATTTTAACTACAGTTGTATTGTATTGTATTCATCACAGAACAAAATAGTGTGACTAATGCGCTTTTGATTCAGTAGGTGACGCCACTTCCCATAATAACGGGTCAGTAATTATTCGCCATGCATCCAAGGCCCACTGCAGACAGAGTCGTCGTTTGTAAGAAGGCGTCGTTTAAGAACATGCAGCTAGAAATATTACTTATGCTTTTTCTGTGCTTTCCCAATTGCATGCTTTTGCTCAGCTGTTGTGATTATTTCTTTGCAGACGGCTTCAGTCTGATACTCGCAATTTTAGGCCTACTCGTATCCTACTTGTTGAGCTAAATGCATCTTATGGTCGACCACATTCTTGGCATTTGTTTGTGCGTCCATGTTCATGCATGTATGCATATAGACATGTGCATATATATATATATATATATATATATATATATATATATATATATATATATATATATATATATATATATATATTTGTTATGTTATGATATGTATGTTACCGTCTTTACGATTAGAAAATAGATATAATTAGCCAAAACTTATATAGGGCCTACATTTATTTATTAAACATATCGTCAGACACTTAAAAATCATGAATCTGTATAATATGTTCGTTTTGACTTCAAGCAACAAATAGGCAGTTAGGCGTAGTGAACTTTTTACATCGTGGACCTACTTTTCTACAGGACACGTAATCTTCTAAAGTACCCCGATCAAAGAGTAAGAACAGCTAATCTGATAGTATAAATTTTAATACTATCTCAGAATTCAAAAATGCACTTTCTCTCTCAAGTCTGACATTTCTGACAATCAACTCTCAACCAGTCGCGCAGTTTAAAATTTTGAGCTGCTCAACATAATTTAAAGATGGGTATTTTAACTGTATAACTAGTGGGACAAATGTCCCAGTAGTGTTAGGATTTGTCCCAGTAGTCAAGCTGATTTGTCCCAGGCAATGTATGTATATTGTATAAAGTATAACTAGTGGGACAAATGTTGGAAGAATTTTAAGATTTGTCCCAGTAGTATTGTTGAATGACCCCTTATTATTGGTTGGGAGACCTGAGAAACGTTGTAAAAAAAGGTGATGACTAAAAAAAAAGGTCATCAACTTTTTTTGGGAGATGAATTCCTAAAAAAAAGTCTGAAAGTTTGCGGAGATGAATTCCTACAAAAAGTTCTTCGACTGATTTTGTCCCAGTAGTCAAAATTCCTTAAAATATGCACTGCTCTGAGCACCCCTCCTCTTTTCAGATTCAAGCCGACCAGTTGCCGGTCCTGCCTATAGGGTCCAGTTACCCTACTTTCCTCAAGTGTCGTTGAATAACACAGTTCGATCCTTTAGTAGGCCTATACTGATAAACATTAAATGGTGAGAGCGAATGGAAATAAGGTCCAATTAAGTGGTTAATTTAATTGTGTAGGCCTACAACCGATTTTAAGGCGATAATGTTCGCATTTTTACATATTCCAGTAGCAAGTGCGAATTCAACAGAACAGCTCTAAAAATATAGTAGGGGGCCTAATTATAGCTACCGAGTAGCATTTAACATGGCACTTAAGCTGGTGACCATGGCAAGGCCCCCAAATGGCCCCAGTCCGACTGTGATTTTGTGGTTATACATTCTTAGTTCCATCGCAAAACGTCTACCTATGATACAACTTATAGGCAATTTTTCTAATTCTGTGACCTTATATTGCCACAGAATGAAACACAATAAGGATCTATACCATGACTTATTTGGAGTAAACATACCTTTAACTTTATATGGATTATGTAGTAATAGTAGAGAAATTCAGTAGACCTATACATGTGTTCAATAAAGGAGTCACTAATTGACATTATATTTAAAAATAATGATGATGATAATGATGATGAGATGATGACAATTTGTATGGCGCCCCATAACACAGCCATGCCGTTATACAAGGGCACCTAAAGACATTTCCACTAAACGACTTCATAAAAGCAATTCGATTTAGATTCTAAACCAAACTGCTTTAATTGGGAGTTTCATTTATATTATGGAGTAGGTTTACAATGACTAATTACACAAAACGTCGAACCAAAGAAGTTTTAAGGTCTGTATATGAGGCCTATCACTTAATAATAGTAATAACAAAAATAATAATAATAATAATAATATAATAATAATAATAATAATAATAATAATAATAATAATAATAATATTAATAATAATAATAATAATAATAATAATAATAATAATAATAATAATAATAATAATAATAATAATAATAATAATAATAATAATAATAATAATATTCTTTATTATTTCAAACCGACAGACGCAGTAAGATTGTGTTGAAACATGACAGTACAATCAAGATCTTAATTAAACACACGGTTTGGCAGCCATGCAAGGCGCCGCCCTAAAGGGGGTTACGGATATCGAACCGCGATCTAATGCTCTCCTGGCCAAGAGTGTTACCACTACTCTATTCCCCTCCCCTTGTATAGAAACAGTCGTACACGTCAGCGTATAGTAGGATAAAATGACGCAGACCTGCAGTGTTTGCCGACTAGAAGACGATTTCCTTTTCGTAACAGTGTTTCCACGCGCCTGTCGTTTGGCTACGACAGAGTTTATTAATTTACACAAAGCCAATTTGGTCAGTCATTACAGGTTGCTGGACGGTATCGACGCGGCCTGATGACCGTGATTGAAATCATGTCCAAAATGTGGCCGGTCAACTGGCCAGTGACCTGGGCGTCCAATTAGCCGTTGATATTGCCTCATCGTCTGTATAGCCAGGGCCATCTCTCTCTCTCTCGAGTCAGTGTGTGGCAGGAAATCAGATTATTCCTTAGTCTGTCGTCCGGTTGTGAGTTGGCGCCAATCAGAGACGCCAGCGTCTTCTGCTCCGCCCCATTCGAACGCGCATGCGCGGGTCTACGCTGGTTCCACAGTTTACAGAGTCAGTTTCTCACGAGGATATCAGCAACGGACAGCAGTGAAACTGCGCAGAGCTGTCACTGATTTGACAAGCTTATAGTGACTCATGTTGTTTGACACAGTGAACAACCACTCCAGGAATAAGTACTTTGTGGATCGCGTCTGACAATGTGGACCGC
Organism: Allolobophora icterica; assembly: GCA_963556255.1. Classification (NCBI taxonomy): domain Eukaryota; kingdom Metazoa; phylum Annelida; class Clitellata; order Crassiclitellata; family Lumbricidae; genus Allolobophora; species Allolobophora icterica. The sequence goes on from OY744608.1 coordinate 24,392,070, forward strand.
AGCTGCGCAATCAGGCAGCTTTGATGAAACGACAAGAATGCTTCGGACACCGTTTGCTATGTCTCTCTGTCGATTCGACTACTCCAGTCTCAAACTACAGGCAGCTACTCTGGCTAACCATGCTTACACTCCGACCACTTTTGAAGGGTAGGTATCGTTTGAATATGAATAGCGCACTGATTTCCACAGCGCTCGATTTCATTAAGAAAAATCACTGTCGTAATTATACCCATTAAACTTGCATTGGTTTCCCAGTCGCTTTTAATACAATCTTGTCGTTAAAGGGTTAAAATAGAAGACTGCATGACAAAAGTGGTATACTATTCATCAGTATAGATAAACTTTATAAGTAAAGCAGCTTTCCTAAGCAACACTCAGACTTTGCCAGTTAAAAGTTTACGGATATATTGACTTCGTTAACATCAATGTTCGTCCCGTTTGACTGACTTAAGAGAGAGATTGCACTAGAAACCTAATTCGCTCCTTCTAACACTCTTTTAGTTTAAAAGATTTTATCGTCACATTCTTGCTTATATAAGGAGGAAACAAAGGCGTTCGAAGATCAACGTCTTGAAGAAAAAATAAGCAGTTATAACCGATACTTTTATCATAATGCAATTTTATTTTGGAAAAGTAGTCGATTCGTCTGAATACCTAAACGATTTTTGCACTAAAAGAAAATTACCCGTCCGTGTTATTTAAATAGTCGACGGTCTTCAGAATTTTGCGAACTTCCTTGCTGTCATTGCATATTCACCCTTCAAGAGCATGGCCAAAATAATGACTTCTATAGCGCCGTTATTATGTATGTATCTAAAGACTGATATATCCTTTTATGAAAGTCACAAAGCAATGTAAATTGGGTCATTCGATGGTAGCCTCAAATGAAACCGTAATTTGACGTCATAAGATACGTCGTGATAGCAAGTTAAAATTGACGCGTCTGGAGTCTGGAGGACTTTAAAGAAGTGGACATGATGGGCAGAGCTGGACAGCGAATTCCGAAGTCTCGGACCAACCAAAGAAACGCCTGAGAGCAGCCTCACATCTATTGCCTGACATCTATCGCTAAGACTGAAGAAAGATATATAGTGCGTGAAATAACCAATAACATGACTATACCAACGCTCTATATTCTTGGATACTTAGAAATCGACAGAAACAATCAGTCAAAAATGCTTCACTGTACAAGACCTTTAAACTCACACATTAGTTTGTATTACAATCCTGTCTCAGTCGACATTTATATCATCTGAACAAGGTTCAAGTGAGAGTCACTTTGTATATGATGTTGTGTATTATATGCGTTGTAAACTTCTTAGGTTTATAACACAGAAGAATTCTTTCGAACCATTTAAAACTGTTCCCACTAAATGTTTCATTTTCTGCAGTTCTATATACTCCGCACGTTAATTAGGGCCTCGATCGATATTGCAAAGTGAATTCGCATCTCTTAGTTTTGCTGTGTGGCCGTAATAGCCTTACACTGATTCACCTGTAGGCGGTTGTAAGTTAAGTCTTACTTAATACGTCTATTTTTCAATCTGTAATGTAGAGTTGACGTAAAAATTATTACACGTTCATTAAATGATAACCGCCCGCCAAGGCAGAGTTTTGTTTCAAGCTTTTGACTCCACTTGCCCGTCAACTCAGTCAAAACAAATACAGTGAACGTAGATTGTCATTGGGAAGACCATGCACAAGATCACCCGCCTCACATGTTATTGTTAAAAAGTGGAGTCACTATAACTCATCTGTAACGAATACACTGACTGCATACAGTGTCCATTGTCAGTGGGAAGACCATACGTAAGAAGATAATGGACCATGTAGCCACCCGCGCCATCATGTGGAGGTTAAACAGTGTAGTTACTAACAATTTAAACCTCACAGGGTTCTAGATTAAGGTACTCTTCTTCTCTTCTTCTTGCTCTTTTTCTTTTTCTTATTCTTTGCGTTCTTCTTGGCATTCTTCGTGGTGTTCTTATAATTCTTCGCAATCTTTGCTTTTACCTCTTTTAATCGAGTGAAATGTGTGATTTTCAGTGGAAATAGCATTTAACCTAATTAGCAGGCTTTTGAAAAACGAACGACCAGCAATTAATGCTTTTCACCTTCACGCCAAGACTCTCAACTAATGCATTTCTACTCTATATAATTATAGTCTCCTGGTTTCACATCGCTTCTCAAAGCAATGTTGCTAAAATGCACGATGATGGCGGTTTCTTCACCCGTTTATATCAACAGTGTATATAGCTAATGAAAGCATATGCTACAGATCCTGTTCAGAGCCAGTCGGGTCTTACGTTACAGCAGATGCATATACATGTGGGTGAATGTGTAGACCTACGTTTCGTTTTGTACTACCAATCATGCGTTTGACTAGACATGCTTTGAATAATAATTTATTAAGGAAGCAATCCTGAAGTTGACATAGCCTATATTAATTGTAATAAAATTAATAATATTATAATTTAATTTTATTGTGCTCAAGGCCTATTTAATTGAAAACGTGCCCCCTCTTTTAACGTGCGGGCGCCTAAATCTGCAAATGATATTAGTTCTCTGCGACAGCCTTCGCGTTGTAGGTCACCGTGTTGATAAGTTGGCTTCCCACTGCACTAATCTATCTGACCCGTCTGTGGCTAATACACTGGTTGCTCGGTCTCCGGACTCATCAGTAAAGTATATTGCCTTGACACGACAGAAAGCGATGCATTGTAATCCAATAAAACATTTATCTAGCGCAGTTTATCTGAGGGCTATTCGACACTTAAAGAGCCTGCATGTGTGACTTCTTACGCAGTCTCAGTTGGCATCGGCTGTAGCAGGTGATATTCGCACCGCAACACAGTGGATGGCTAGTTTCCGTTTCCCATCCAGTTATCTTTTAGTCTTTCTATTTTCTTGCTTCGGGATTATTTCACTTGCTTCGTTTTCTTAGTTTAGTATTGATTTTGCTTATCGTGTTGGACTGTCAAAGCAGAGATTGGGTTCAAATCTCCGTCAGCGCAAACTAATATTTCAAGATTTCTTTTTCACTCGCGCCAAAGCTTATAAAATGAGCGCATTGACTATACACTGATGGTGGGAAGCTCAGACGACGAGGAGAAGAATGGCCATCAGCCTTGATGAGGCAAGACAAATTAAGTCGTTAACACTGTACACAGTGGTTGCTTCTTGGGAGGATCAAGGACTGTTCTGATTAACAACAGGTCTTATTAACAACAGTTCTTATTACGAACAGTTATTATTAAGAACAGTTCTTATTAAGAACAGTTCTTATTAAGAACAGTTCTTATTAAGAACAGTTCTTATTAGCAACAGTTCTTATTAGCAACAGTTCTTATTAACAACAGTTCTTAAAGACTGTTCTTGTCGTCTTCGCTGATTTTAATTTCGTATTTTCTTTGTGTTATATTAGGCCTACTGCTCTTGAATTGTTTTTAATCCAGTGGGTGACTCAACTGACTTTTGATACTTCTTGTAATTTCACTTAGCATTTATACAGCGCCACTTACAGAAACTTATAACAGCCAAAGCGACTTCCTTCCAATGGGAATTCAGCTTACCTCTCTCTGTCACATTAATCTGTACAAATTATAATTCAGATCTTCATTGCCTTACTGTATACTAAGTCATTGTCAGGCTTTAGCTAAGACGAGTTGCATCCTCTCTTGCTTAAACTTCAGCATTCTGGAACAGCGCAAGGAGAAATCTCGCGATGCTGCGAGATCTCGTCGTGGCAAGGAGAACTACGAATTCTACGAACTGGCCAAACTACTGCCACTTCCGTCGGCCATCACGAGCCAACTGGACAAAGCGTCCATCGTTCGACTGACCATTAGCTACCTCAAGCTGCGTGAATTTTCTGCCAATGGAGAACCTTCGTGGGCCAGTGATCGCCCCTTGTCAAAATCGCTCAAAGGTAAGGTGATACAACAATCTCATCAATCCATTGTACATTGTGCTGTGCGTGTGTGTGGGAGCCCACCAGTAATGACATTTTCAGTTGCTTGAACATAGCTTTTCTACCGATGAACTTTTTGTTCTTAATGGCAAGCATATAGATAGCGCTTTTGTGTGACGCAATATTCAGTGTCCATGTATATCAACAACAATAAAAAACGAACAGCTTTATACATGTATACATTCATACATACATACATACATACATACATACATTCATACGTACATACATACATACGTACGTACATACATTCATTCATACATGCATACAAACATTATATACGTACATGCATACATACATATATATTATATACGTACATAATATACAAACGTACATGTACATAAAATAAATAAATATATGTGCACATTCACATGCACGATGCAGTGTTTAATCTAGACGTCTTTTGGGTGGGGGGGAATTTCCCCCCCCCCCCAGGATTGAAGTTCCCCCAGAGCTCAGCAATATTGTAAGGTAGAGACCTTTTTTGATGGAAATTCCCCCCGAGAAACCTTGTTCCCCCCCCCCAGAACAGGGGGACTAGATTAAACACTGTGCACGATGTACTGTTGCTCTTCCATTTACAAATACGTTTTGTGTACAGCGTTTGCCAATTGTTTGAGCGAAATGTTCAAAGGCAACTATTTTATTGGATTAAGGTCTTCCGGTCATCATCCCTTTGGACTACTCTGCCCAGTTTTTAACGTATTATATCGTTTGGTTACTGTGCTAACTTTTGGTATGTCAACATGTCCAAGCTAAACGTGGCCATTTACTTTACCCACTAGAATGACTAGATAACCACTGGTCCATGGGCGCTTGTATTCAGTGGCCAATGCAGGATTAGGAAACCATTGTTATTCACTTCACTTTGGTCACTATAGTATACCAAACGACTACAGTAATGACCGGTTATTACGACAAATGTTAATCTCCGATCACTGGTCATTCTGGTCGTGAGTTACTCTGTATAGAGGTCTATTAGTTACTCTATTCAGTACTCTATATATTACTCTATATAATTTATTACTCGAACCAGTAGTCTCAGTAATTAATCGGTGAATGGAATAAATAATTTCGCTGTCATTGTGTCCACTATATACTCATCAGCAGAAACGGATAACAGCTGAATCGTTCGCTGCGAAACAATTTCATTTTATCTCTTCAACAATACTATTTTCTTAAGCTGATCAGTTAACCATCTTATCTGCTATCAATCGTAGTTTTAAATTACGCCAATAGATCGATTTGCAACAGTAAAATAGAACGCACTCAACCAATTAAAACACGAATCTTTATTGTGCTAAGCGATAACCCGTCAAAATTCGAACGCCTCGGCCTGAATAAACATTTCACAAAGCGCTCCTAGTGAGAGCGAGGCGACACATCTTCCCGTTAGTGCATCGCGCTATTTGTCTAATTACTATCGAGCAGACGATCGTGTTTCAATTTATCTAGCGCTCTATCGTCGCCCGAATCGTGGACGGAAGCCTAATGACGCCGTCGATGGCAGCGTTCCGGATTATGAAAGAATTTCAATTTTCTACGCTGGTCGTCGGTCTTGCTTAAGAGAGACGACGGCCCTGAGAGAGAGATTTCAATCGGATGATTCATTCCTCATATCTGCGCTGCAGTCAGTTGGAATCGGAGAAACTTCCGGTGAAACGGGGGTCACGTGATATGGCCACTCGAGTCGTTTGTCTCTCGCCGGCGTAACTTAATAGACAGTTTGGCGCTGAATGAGTGAATGGGATTTTTATGGGGGGGGGGGGTTGGGGCGGTCTGGTTTATCAGTTACTGCTTTGCTGTCGTGGTTCAATTGCGGCGGTTTGTAAACGATATTCAGTTAAATACCTCATCGTGTCTTATCTATAGTTGGTTCTGCATATATACCGTACTATACCAAATGATAGGCCTACGATACCAAATAACACGATACTAAACGAAAAGATCCAAATAGCACGATAGCAAATGAAACGGTATCAAATGATACGATAACAAATGATAATAAAACAAATGATACGACAGAAGATTAAACGATACCAAATATGATATGATAGCAAATGATACGGTATCAAAGGATACAATAGCAAATGATGCGATGTCTCATAATGCGATATTAAACGATAGATATAGGATACACCTTGATTCTCGGATTCAGATTTACTGAATGCGCGCAATAAAAGTTGTAAATAGATAGATGAATAAATTAAAATAAGATACCAATTGAAGGGACAGCAAAATAAAGAAAGCGATGTAAACAATTTATGAATCGAGACCTCACATCCAAAGAAATGCATCGTTTCGCTGCCTGCGAGGATTTGCCCTTTCATGTTTCAGTTGTTGGAATAAATGCAACATTTGTTGCTTCAATTCGACGTAAATTCGGTGAAAATCAGATCATTGTTTTGCTAACCTCTTTCATAGCGATGTCTCAATAACTTCCCTCTGCAATAAAAAATGTCTAGTAAGTAAATTGTTTCGAGGCGGCGCAGTATCTGTAGACCACATGAGCTGCTTAGCCATTTAGAATGAGAGCCACCACGCCCCAAATCGTGGTGGCTCAGTGGTAAGTTCGGCGCCTTGTGACCGGAGGGTTGCAGGTTCGAATCCCACTCTAGCCGCTGCGTACGGACCTTGGGCAAGTCCTTCACTCGCAATTGCTCGTGGCGCTTCGGCGTGAAAATTCCGGCACAGTATCAAATGCTGTAGTCGGGAGCGCCTCTGAGTAGTAGTTGACTTCAAGAGGCGCTATAGAAATATCCGGAATATATAAAAAATAAATAAGATAAATGTTAAGGTTGTCGATGCTTGATGAATATTGGATTGTAGTCGGTTAGGTGACGGAATTAGGTCCTAACAGCCTAATTTGTTACATTCGTGGAGTGAATTGAGGCCATACGGAAGCATTGCACTTATATAAGCTGCAGCATTATTGTCCTTGGGAATGCGAGGCCTTCGCGACTGTCACTGACAATTTAAGAAGGCCCTCGTATTGTTAGCCGATGGTGCTAATACTAGAGCTTTCCCTTAGCTCCAAACGTACTTAGCATATGTACTTCCGCGTATTATTTATGTTTAGAATCATTTCCATATATAACTATTTAAAACGTTGACAACTGTAGTGTGCGTAAGATTTATGAAGCTTAACTTAATCAACGATTATTCGAAGCTTTCATCATCGTCGTCGTCATCGTTATCATAAGCATGTCACGAAGAAGTCGAAAGAAGAAGAAGAGGAGGAGGAGGATGAGGAGGAGGAGGAGGAAGAAGAAGAAGAAGAAGAAGAAGAAGAAGAAGAAGAAGAAGAGCAGGCGAAAGAAAGAAAAAAACTTGGTCTTTCTTGCGTTTCTCTCTTATTTACGCGGAAGTATTGGTTTACTTTAGACGTATGCAGCAATAACTGACGTTTTTCTAGTTCTGTACCTGAGAAAGACTTTAACGGCAGATTAATCTGTGGAAAGCACAGAGATCAATCGCAGATGGAATTCTGATCGCCGACGGCAAACAAAATCAAATTTGTCCCTTCAAAACTTCGCTCCAATGTATAAGGCCATGGATTGCTAACGATGCCTCCGAGACACAAGCTGTTTCGTTAGGACGAGGATAAGAACGGAGAGACTTCCTCGACACTTCTGTAAAGCAAGCTAAATGGTAAAAACTCTATTCGTAATATCCCCACTGCTGTTGATTTCAGAAGACTGTAAATGGGCTTTTATTTTATCCCATCACACTCCATTTGAGTGCCTCGGACTGCCTCCTTAGGTCCAACACACACATAGGCCTACTTTTTTCGGCAAAATGATGCGATGCTGTATTGGGAAAAAAAATTTCAAATGAAACCTCACCTTGTTTTTAAGTTTATCATTAAGGGATTTAAAAAATCTCTCAGAATAAAATACTCAACTGTGTTGTTGCTGAAAATTCCCCTAGGGAACCCCTATCTCTTTTAACTTAAAACTTCCAACTGAAACTACACGCATGAAGCCTATATCAGATTAATGTTCCAATTAAGAATAAATGAATAAACTGTGCGCGCTAAGATATTTGTCAGCCGGAGAATTTCTCTTGAATTTCTATAGCACCAGTTATCGGTCTCCGTCATGGCGAAACTTCATGCGTTAAAATTTATTCGTTCACCGTGCACTTCACCTCACTTGAGCGAAGTGCTATAGAATCCGATCTCTGCGACTCGTTCAGTTTCTCAATCGTCTAATATCGGATTAGACGCCGAGAATACAATGCAATGCGTCCTTTGCCAATCCAACGTCGTCCGCTTGCGGCTAAATTGTCAATCGCACCGAGTGCAGTAAGAATCATGGTCGCACAAAACGACTGAAACCTTTCAATTTGCGTTCCTAGAAACAACAAGTTGGTCACAAATTAGCTCAGCCTAATTTAAACCTAACTTTAATCTACATAGCCCAGCCTTAATACAGTAATCCCAATACGAATTCTGCGCTCAACGCCAAACATTGGCGGCTTAACTGTAAGCCAGTTGCTTATAGTTAAACCTCGACTCTCTCGTTAGCTCTAAGTGGCTCTCTCCTTACAACATCCGGTGTGAGTTTGGCATTAGGTAGACGCCTGAGCGGGCATAAGACAGGCGGTTGACGAAGATCACTCGATGTATTCCTCTTTGAGCGTAATAAATGTCTCTAGCAGGTGTTCGCTGTCGACGAATTGTATTAGTCGATGACCGCGTTGGTCAAGCGCCTCCGTCCGTCCGTCCGTCCGTCCGTCCGTCCGTCCGTCCGTCCGTCCGTCCGTCCGTCCGTCCGTCCGTCCGTCCATAGCGACTACCGATGAAGTTGAGAGGAACATCAATAGAGAAAGGCATTCGGAGGGAGGATGAACTGCGGATGGATCTGCGCCGATCTTTGGCGCTAATTTAAAAAGCGGAAAATTGTCCCAATGAAATTGGCGGATTAGGCGAAAGTTCACAAGATCCGTTTGGATGCTGCGTATGCCTGCTTGTCGTTCTCTAGGAGAGTGTCACTGCGGCACTCAGAAGGTGACAGAAATAACGAGAGATAAGCACGAAGAGGAACAGGTGTCTCTGCATCGACGCACAGATGTCGCTTTTGATACAAACATCAGAAGCAGTGCGGAGTTTCATTTAGTCTATATGTCTGAATCTTTGCATTATCCGCAAACCGGTTTCCGAACAGTGTCTTAGCACAGTTCTTCTCCAACTGTGCTCCTCTAGTGGTTGGTTATCGAACCACGGAATGATAATCAAAATCACCATTTTGGTCGTATTCATATTAAAATATTCACATGTATGTAATGTAAAAAGTAAAAAAAATGAGAACACGAAGTTCACACGTACGCCTAATAAACAGCTTTTACGTGCGACGGTAACAAAACTATATCATAACAGTGACACAGTATGATTCGCCTTACATATTTTATTTTAGTTACAATTATACTTAATGGTTACAATTGGACTTAATGGCTACAATTATACTTAATGGTTTTTCATTTTAGTTATAGTTACAGTTATAGTTAGGCTCCAGTATTATTTTTTAGTTACAGTTATAGTTATCGTTAACGAAATCATTTTTATTTTTATTTCGTTAACGAACATTTTCGTTACCGGTATCGTTAATGAGAATCACACTGCAGTGACAATATTATGAAGACTAAATTTTAAAATAACATGTCATACAGTTACATGCCTCTCACTGCAAAATGAATAGGCGTTGTATGCATGTCTTACACACTTGATGTGGCACGGACCTCGATTGTCAAGCGGCTAACGCTATGGCTTTTAACCTTCACCCAAGTACGAATCCTGGGCATGTTATGTGAAAGCAGCACAACTCGCGACCTGTGCCCAACCTTCAGGAGGCAAAAGCCTTCATGTTTGAAAAAAGTTTAAAATGTCTACTTACTTTTTAACTTCTGTAAGTAGCTTGCTACTGACGATGCTATATAAATTATCGTAATTACAATTAAGGACATCATACTTGAAATGAGTGCCTAATTAAATCGAACACATGCGCCTATAGATATCTGGCCAATATATAGGCGGGATTTGCTATTTTTAATACGAAGTTTAACATAACCTGATAAATTAAAGATTTTTTTTTCTTTGCGACAGCAGGTAGTTGTTCGTCACCCAGATCCATGTCTTCTCTTGTACAGGACGTCTTCGAATCTCATCATGGAACGCATTTACTACAGGTGTGAAGCTATAGCAATATAAACTCTTCTAAAAAAATCCTAGGGTTAAATTTCAAGTCATTGATGGTACAGAACACTTCTGTCTTAATAGCAATAAACTTTACAGTTCAGGAATAAAAGTTTATAGCTATACAATACAGATAACATGTAAAATGTAAAAAGTAAACGCCATTATACTGTTCAAACTTTATAAATGCGACGCTTGAGAACTACACTGTCATAATGCGCATTTGGCGTTTTCTATTTTCACAGAGTAAAAAGGATCCCTCAATTATCTTACGGTTCTTGATAAAACACATTATTTCACTGAAAACTTAGGAATTATTATAAAGAATTCTGGAACGGCTCTCAACGCAGATGGCGGCTTTGTTTATCGAGGTGGTCATGTCTTGGTTTTAAATAGATTTTGACGAAGTTTTCTGTGATCCTTTCAAATAACGAAGCTATTATCAGTGCTGCACAATGCATATACATGAAGATATATTATAATCATGTAAGATTATGTGCAGATAAAGCTGGTATTCGTGTTCAAAGCAGCGGCTTTCACTGCAAAGCTACAGTCTTTATATTATTAATGAGAACCTGTGAAACTACAAGTGACTATTTCACTGGCAAAAATCTTCGAATGGAAATTTTCATGCATATTATTACTGGTACTGTGAGTTAGTCAGACGATGCGATATCATACTGTTTTAGTTCAGAATGATAAAGTACTCTATCTGCTGCCAAACATTGTGTGAGCCTTAAAATAGCGTGTGTTCATAATTCGCAATAAGAGCTGTGTACGAGGATCAGAGCGCGCTGCCAAGGATTTAACGCGATTATCGTGAAGTGAAAGATACATGGCAGGGCGTCAGTGATTGTAAGCGGAGACTTTTAAGACAAATATAGCTTCGCTACCCCCCACAGGTTAGCAAAATTAATATGGTCTGCAGCCATATGAGTCGCAACTGCCATAGATCAGCTAAATAGCATTGTAAGAGGCGCTACATAACTGCTTAGAAACATAATATACGCATACGTATGTATACAGTATACACAGATTGTAAGGTACAGTAAGCGAGCGTTTATGTATGACCGTTTCCCATCTGAGAACGTAATCCTTGGTTTAAGAGTCATAAACGGACCACAGACCTCGCCTGCAGTTTACATGAAGAAACATGCGATAGTCGTCTTACTTTTACTTGATATGCAAATATAAATACACAAATACAACTGTATTTGATATTTCCAATGCTTTTAATGCAATTTTCACAACATTTCAATTTGTCTATTCCATCTAATTCCATGTGTAGGTCGCACGTGGCATTTAATGAGCCATCGTCTACAATTTCCTGCATTAGACTTTACACTGTATTTCCGATAGCCTTTCCATCACCATGCTAGCTTGCCTCTACATGTACACTTAACGCCGTGCATTTGGTGCAATGGATCATGATTGCATGGCTGTGATTCCTGGCTATGGGTCAGGGATTCCAGATGGCTAATCATGGCTTCCTTCGGTCCGTCCATCCGCCGGACAGTCCACTAATCTCGTTGACCGGTCGCGCCAACATCTTGGTCCTTGAGCGACACAGTTATCCTGATTGCATGAATCTTTGCCACGCATCGCTGAACGAAGTCATCTTTCATATCTGCATCGTCCTCCTCTCCATCCTGCGCCTTCTGCTCTTCGGCCGCCACCGTTGCCACCGCTTCCTGGCCTTCTCGCCAAATGATCGAATAAGACGTGTCAACGAGGGGCTCCCTTTGGGTCAGGCGATGGCTGGATAGGGTTACACGAAGCCAAAACTCCCAAAGGGAGCCTCCAGCGGCATCGAGTAGCTGCACCCGCGCCGTGCCATCGAAATTCGATTATACCCATCCCAGACAGAAGCTTTCTGCAGAAGTCGCAACAGAAGCAGCAGCAGCAGCAGCATAAGGAGCTACGGTATACACGAGGCAGAGTCTTCATCATCATCATCATCGTCATCAGAATCATCAGCATCCGCAGCCACAGCCAGAGCAGCAGCTGAGCTATATATTCACAGTAGCAACAGCAGCAGAACAGCTGCGGAACGAATAAAGCTCCAGGTCTTTGGAGATTTTGGATGCGGGTCCGATGGTCTTACATCATGCATGGATAGACACGACGTTTGCTCAAGCGTGACTCACCTCCCGGAACTGAAATAAAAGTTACATTTGACATAAAATTAACAATTTGATCAGTATGAGAAGACTGCGAAAATTCATTATTATTGTTTATTGGCTACTATATAATACTGTTAACAATAGGAGTCAATTTTGACTCTAATAGTTATTAACACTGTTGCTCTTTGCAGTATGCAAGTTTTACGAAGATCTGACAAACACACACGAGCATACATGCACGCATACACAGTGCGTCTGATTTGAAAATAGTAGGCGAGTTGAAAATCGATCGCGCTGGACCGAAGAGGCGAGCGATGTGCGGTCGACCTCGGGAGCTTTTATGTAGGCCTACAGCGTATTTTGTGTATCGTATTCGTAATTTTTCGTATCGCTGCATATAGTACTCATTTAATAGATCTAGCTCACTTCAGTTCCGTTATCTGAGTAGGTCTCTTGAAGAGGCGCTATATGAATTCTCAGAATGAATGAATGAACATTCACTAGGAATCTACCATTGACGTAAGATGACGTGTGACGACTGATTTCACAAAGTTGGTTGAGCCTTCGGCATACGTTGAACACTCATTTTTGGCTTGACCTTTCAGCCGGCAATCCATTCGAATTTTATCGGCGTACTTTCTGTAGGACATGCAGTAAATTTTGTTCACAGTCCGATGGCTTTCTTTTTAGACTACATCGACATCAAACGAGTCGCCTAATTTCCATGACAGATACGTGCTCAACTGTACATTATTATTCGATTTGCTCATTCTGGCCACCACTGTTGTTTAAATAATTTCGTAAATTGGTGATGTTACGGATGATGTCACGCAGCGTGAGGTGTCGGCCGTGTTGTTATGGCCAATCATATTGCACGAAATTGGAGTGATTAGTCAGCAGTAATTAGGACAGCTCAGGGCACGCATTCACCGCTGCCGCAAATAAAGTAAATTAAATAAATCGCAATTAGGTGAATAAAATAATAGTCTGGCGATATGTTCGTCTATCGTCTTGGAGTCTAAATAAAACTCAGCGAGCGACGACCGACGGTGAGAAGCCTTCGGCTAGGCGAGCGGTAAATCGCTCGCCGATACCTTTGCTAGGCGAGCGACCAAGAAGAGCTATCGCCTTAAATCAGACGCACTGCGCATACATACATACATACATACATACATACATACATACATACATACATACATACATACATACATACTGTAGCGAAATTGGGGGGGGGGAGACCGGCCTCCATCGCTGACCCTGATACAGCGAAAATTTCAATTCAACTAATTCAAGGGAAAGGGGATCACGACGCCTTTGGGGTCTCCCTGAGGCACTGGTGCCTGGCCGAAGACTTGGCCGATGCGGCCTAGTCCCTTCGATGACTTTAAGGGGGGACCTCGACGCTCTTTAGCTTGTCCCTGAGGCACTGATGCCTAGCCGAAGACTTGGCCGATGCGGCCTAGTGCTTTGACGGACTCCCGGAGGGGGGTAGCGTCTGAGGCGCGCATCCCAGCAGGGACCTCTGGCCTTTTGCTTGTCCCTGAGGCACTGATGCCTCCACCGAAGACTTGGCCGATGCGGCCTAGTACTTGACGGACTCAAGGAGGGGGGGGGTAGCGTCTGAGGCGCGCAATTCTAGCAGGGACCTCTAGCCTTTTGCTTGTCCCTGGGGCACTGATGCCCGCCGGGGACTTGGTCGATGCGACCTGGTGGCCTACGATGAACTCCCGGAGGGGGGGTTTTCGCGCGCTGGGGCCCCTCTGAAAAGTATAAAAGGCGACCGAATCGCACAGTCGGAAGACAGTTGCCGGCAGACATCCGAAGAAGACAGTCAGACAGTCGATCGCAGTGAGTTGCAGTGAGTTGCCGAGAGAAGCGCAGTCGTCGTCAGTCCTCGGAAGAGAGCGAGAGAGTCAGTGAGAGAGTAGAGAGTCCGAAATTGCGAGCGGCGACAGTTCGAATCCGACTGTGGCGCATCTTTGGAGTATACGTGGATATAGAAGCAGGTGATTAGTCGTCATTGGAGATATCGATTATTGCGTCGATTATCGTGAATGTAATACAACCAGTGTTTCTGTTTCAATTGGAAGTATCGATTATTGCGTCGATTATCGTGGATATAATACAAGTCTTCAATCGTTATTCGGTCTTATGATTTGCTGTCGATCGGTTGCGGGTAACTCGTTAAGTCCTTCGACGACATCGGAGGCCTTATCTACGCACATACGTCCAGGGCCTTCTCAACCACTCGGCTGGCCTTGGAAGTATACGGTATAGAGATATACCCCGGCGAGAGAGGAGTAGCATTTCCGCCACACTAACCCAAGAAGTGGGATAGTGAAGGGCTCGTTTTCGCCACACTGGCACCAGAAGTGGGGTATTGAAACGACGAGTTTTGATCGACAGCGACCTTGGAAACCGGAAAAGCGATGGAAGACGAGGAGGTGATTATTCGACGAAGACCGCGGGGTATCGAGGATCCGGTCTCGGGCACATCAACTCCCGTAAGAAGACGGCGAGCGACGGAGGCCTCGCCAGAACGGAGTCTTTTGGAGGATATTGGCGATGGTGACCTGAGGTCCGATGAACTGGGCGGACGACAGAGACCAGAAAAAGAAATGTCGCCACAGAAATTGCTGGAAGGCATCGGGGGCCTTCTGAAGACGAGACCTATGCAGATGAAACCAGGGAAATTCGACGGAACAGGATCGTTGGAGTCTTTCCTGGCGCAATTCGAGGTATGTGCAACACATAACCGATGGACAGCCTCGGATAAGATCGACTTCCTCCGATGTGCATTGGAGAAAACTACGACTCAGTTGTTATGGGACTTCGGCGCTCGCCAGGATGTGACATATGAAGAACTAGTCGGACGTCTGCGACAGCGGTATGGCATGGAAGGCCAGGCCGAGATGTTCCGTGCGCAGCTCTACTATCGACGCCAGCGCGCCGATGAAAGCCTTAGCGATATGCTTCATGACATTCGGCGACTTGTGGTCCTCGCGTATCCGGTGCCATCCAATGAGACTACGCAGATCATCGCCAGGGACTCTTTCTTGGAAGCCATGCGGGACCGCGAACTTTCACTCAAGGTTCGCGAACGAGAGCCAAAAAGTTTGGATGAGGCCTACCGGGCGGCGCTTCGCCTTGAGGCCTATCAGCAAAGGACGGATGCGGACGATCGGAGAAGACAGCCGAACAGAGTCAGGGGAACGCAGGAGACCGACGTCAACGCTCAGATCCGGTCACAGCTCGACCGATTTCTCGCTGAGCAGCGCGAAGAGCAACGGAGATGGCAGCGAGAGATGGAGAGTAACATTGAACGACAACTCCGAGAACTGCGGGGCCCAGCTACGATGACCACTGCGACCGGGCGAGACGCTCGGCCTTCGGAAGGCAACCAAGGAGTTCCACGGCGGACGGCGGCCTGCTTCAACTGTGGCCGACCCGGTCACTTCGCTCGCAACTGCCGGCAAGGCCGCCGGCCCTTCAATCGTCAGCCAGCAACGGCAACGGTCGGTACGGAACCGACCGATGCAACGGAGGAAGTCGTCACTAATCACACTGCGCGGTCAAGGCTTCCGAACCGCGCAACCAACAACGCCATCTACATACGAGGTATAGTCAACGGACGACCGCAGACCTGCCTGATCGACACTGGATCAGAAGTAAGCCTGGTACCGCTTTCTACTGTTGAAGGGTTAGACTTACGTCCTTGTAATCGCTTTTTGATGGCTGCAAATGGGTCTAATATACGAGTCCTTGGAGAAGTAAACATCCCGATTAAAATTCGGATGGGTTTCGAAATCCTCACGACTTTTCTGGTATCCGATCAGATTACCGAACCTTTGTTAGGTATGGATTGGCTAAGGGAGCACCGATGTCGCTTGGGTTTTGGTATGGGGGCCTTGTTTGTTGGCCGTCGGCGGGTCTCCCTTGTAAGGGGCAACGGGTCCATGTGGTGCCGGCGCGTGATCGTCGCTGAGGAGGTTGTGGTATTCCCTAAGTGCCAACAAGATGTGGTAGTTAAGACGCAGTATGGGGACTTAGCTACTAAAGCGCCTGCATGGATGACTGAGGCCGCGGAGGTCCAGCCTGGTGTTCACCTGGCCCGAGTAGTAGTAGGAGATTGTGCGGATACGACCCAGGTAAGGGTGGTAAACCTTAGTGAAGACCCAGTTAAGTTAAGTAGGGACCAGGTGCTAGGAGGCTTACACCCAGTGGAGGTTGAACATAGCAGTGTTAGTAAGGAAGGCAGAGGTCGGGTTGAGGGTGATTTTTCTCTTGACTTTTTGCTAGAAGATCTTCCGGAAGAGGTGAGGCCGGATGATCGTATACAGCTGCGAAACTTGTTGACAGAATATAAGGATATATTTTCTGCAACGGAAAGAGATCTTGGTAGGACGACTGTGACTACACATAAAATAGACACCGGCGATGCAAGACCGGTACGACAGCCTTTAAGACGACAGCCACTGCCGTATAGGGTCACTATAGATGAGCAATTAGATAGTATGTTGGCTGCTGGGACTATCGAACCTGCTGTTAGTGAATGGGCAGCCAATGTAGTGTTAGCACGGAAGAAGGATGGCACCTTGAGATTCTGTATTGATTACAGGCAGCTGAACGATAAGACGAAGAAGGATTCGTATCCGCTTCCCCGGATTGACGAATGTTTGGATGCACTCGCTGGTGGTGGGTGGTTTAGCACCCTAGATTTACGTAGCGGCTATCACCAGGTGGCTTTAGACCCGAAAGATTCGGACAAGACTGCCTTCGTAACACGACGGGGTATCTTTCGATGGAATGTGATGCCGTTCGGGCTCTGTAATGCGCCGAGCACTTTTCAGAGGCTGATGGATATCGTCCTCTCCGGTTTGAATTTTGAGATTTGCCTAGTTTATTTGGACGATGTGATAATTTTTGGGAGCACCATAGAAGAGCATCTAGACCGATTGAAGCAGGTGTTTCAGCGACTAAGGGAGGCCAATCTAAAGCTTAAACCGAGCAAGTGTCGCTTGCTGCGTAGAGCCGTTAATTTCTTAGGACACATCATTACACCGGAAGGAGTGTCGATGGACCCGTCCAAGATACAAGATGTTGTTGAGTGGCCTGTCCCTCAACAGCTGAGGGATGTACGAGCATTCGTAGGGTTGTGCTCGTACTACCGACGCTTCATTCGTGATTTCTCGATGGTGGCGGCCCCGCTGTTTGCTTTGACGAAGAAGGGAAGGGCCTTCGTATGGGATTTGACCTGCCAAGAGGCGTTCGAACGGTTGAAAACCGTTTTGACAACCGCACCAATCCTTGCATTGCCTAACGATGAAGGAGTTTACGTGCTAGACTGCGATGCATGTGACTTAGGCATAGGAGCAGTTTTGTCACAACGCCTCGAAGGTGAGGAAAGGGTAATAGCTTATGGCAGTCGCCTTCTGTCCAACGCGGAGAGAAATTACTGCGTCACCCGTAGGGAGTTGCTTGCGATAGTACATTTTACGAAGTTGTACAGACAATATTTGTTGGGTCGCCCATTTGTATTAAGGACGGACCACGCTGCCTTGCAATGGCTCCAGCGTACTCCAGAGCCTATTGGTCAACAGGGGCGTTGGTTAGAAAGGTTGGCTGAGTTCGAATTCCAGATAATACACCGACCAGGCCGACAACATGGGAATGCGGATGCGCTGTCCAGAAAGCCATGCCGCCAATGCGGTTATGAAACTTGGAGTGAGGTAGCCGCGGTGACTGAAGTGGCAGGGCCTGGGGTAGCAGATAATGAGCCTGGACCCACGGAGTCGTTAGAAAAGGCACAAGAGGAGGATCGTGGTTGATGGAAGGTGGGCAGGTCCCCGATCTCGTACAAATCTTGTATGAGAATGCAGCTATAAAAACGTATTGGCATCAACGTGAGCAATTATATTTGCTAGGAGGCGTGTTATATCGCCGGACGCCGGACAATGTAGAACAATTAGTAGTGCCTAAGGCGCGACGTGAAGAGTTCCTTAGGTTGGCCCATACGGGTATCACGGGAGGTCACTTGGGGGTCCGACGCACAAGATGGCAAGTGCGACGTAGAGCATACTGGGTAGGTTGGTCTAAAGAGACCAAACGCTTCTGTCAGCGTTGTTCACAATGCGCCCAGTATCATCGCGGACAACCTCCTCGGCAGGGCCCGCTGCAACCTCTGCCTTGTGGGGAGCCCTTCGAGAGACTTAGCCTAGACATTACTGGTCCTCACCCAAGGAGCCGTCGGGGTCATGTTTATATTTTAACGGTCATGGACAATTTCACTAAATTTGTTGAGGCAATTCCAATGGCAAATCAGGAAGCGATATCGGTGGCTAGAGCGTTAGTCGAAAATGTTATTGTACGGTATGGGGCCCCGCTACAGATCCTTACGGATCAAGGGACTAATTTCGATGGGAATCTGTTCCGGGAACTCTGTAAAATATTGGGCATCGATAAGGTCAGGACCTCTGCTTACCACCCAAGCGGAAACGGGATGATCGAGAGGTTTCATAAAACTTTAAACGCGATGTTGGGGAAAGTTATTTGCAGCCATCAGAGGGATTGGGACGATGTCTTGCCCCATGTCCTGGCCGCCTACCGGGCGTCGCTGCATGAAACGACGGGCTTCAGTCCGAACTTCCTCATGTTCGGTCGTGAGACAAGAGCCCCACTGGATCTCGTTTACGGTCGACCTCCGAATGCCGACCGTAATGATGCCACCTACGTGAGCTATGTTCGAGACTTTGCTGACCGTATGGAGAATGCATATCGACTAGTCCGCGAACAGCTGAAAGTTGCGGCGGAACGACGCCGTCATACTTACGATCTACGAGTTCGTCTCGCGCGGTTCAAACCGGGAGACCGCGTATTCTACTACACACCGCGTCGCCATCGAGGGCGCACCCCGAAATGGACCCGTATGTACACTGGGCCATTTACTGTGGTGGAACAGAAAGGGGCTGTGAACTATATACTTCGGAAGACGGCCAATTCTCGACCGTTTACTGTCCACGTTGACAAGCTGAAACTGTGCTTTGACGAAGAAGTGTTGGAGAACGATGACGCGCTGCTTGAGCAACCGCCAAGCGACGGGATCGTCGATAGTCGGCCCCGGCGTCAAGTTCGCCGGCCCGCACGCTATTTGCAGTGAAATTCATAGATTCTTGCGATCCGGTGGCTCGGTGACAATGCCGCTGATGATTTAAGGAGTCGCAAGTGGATGTGAAGGATGCAGACACATTGATGTTTTGTGTAATTCAGTTGGTTAGGGTTAAATTGTTGTTGCGTAGTCAGGATTTCTCTTTGACTGCATAATTAAGGAGTAGTGATATTGTGGGACCATGTGGTCCATTTAGATATTAGTTGATAATTGTTTTTGAGAGCAGGTTCCGATGCGGCCCAGTGCCCTGCGCCTTCATGAGGCCTAGTGCCCTGTGTGTTAAATGTTCGCAGTTACGATTAGTCTTTTTGTAGTTAAGTTTCGATGTAACGTGATGTTTCTTGGGTGTTGCAATCGAGGATGGGGACATCCTCTCGCCCTGGTCCGCCGAGGATGTAGCGAAATTGGGGGGGGGGGAGACCGGCCTCCATCGCTGACCCTGATACAGCGAAAATTTCAATTCAACTAATTCAAGGGAAAGGGGATCACGACGCCTTTGGGGTCTCCCTGAGGCACTGGTGCCTGGCCGAAGACTTGGCCGATGCGGCCTAGTCCCTTCGATGACTTTAAGGGGGGACCTCGACGCTCTTTAGCTTGTCCCTGAGGCACTGATGCCTAGCCGAAGACTTGGCCGATGCGGCCTAGTGCTTTGACGGACTCCCGGAGGGGGGTAGCGTCTGAGGCGCGCATCCCAGCAGGGACCTCTGGCCTTTTGCTTGTCCCTGAGGCACTGATGCCTCCACCGAAGACTTGGCCGATGCGGCCTAGTACTTGACGGACTCAAGGAGGGGGGGGTAGCGTCTGAGGCGCGCAATTCTAGCAGGGACCTCTAGCCTTTTGCTTGTCCCTGGGGCACTGATGCCCGCCGGGGACTTGGTCGATGCGACCTGGTGGCCTACGATGAACTCCCGGAGGGGGGGTTTTCGCGCGCTGGGGCCCCTCTGAAAAGTATAAAAGGCGACCGAATCGCACAGTCGGAAGACAGTTGCCGGCAGACATCCGAAGAAGACAGTCAGACAGTCGATCGCAGTGAGTTGCAGTGAGTTGCCGAGAGAAGCGCAGTCGTCGTCAGTCCTCGGAAGAGAGCGAGAGAGTCAGTGAGAGAGTAGAGAGTCCGAAATTGCGAGCGGCGACAGTTCGAATCCGACTGTGGCGCATCTTTGGAGTATACGTGGATATAGAAGCAGGTGATTAGTCGTCATTGGAGATATCGATTATTGCGTCGATTATCGTGAATGTAATACAACCAGTGTTTCTGTTTCAATTGGAAGTATCGATTATTGCGTCGATTATCGTGGATATAATACAAGTCTTCAATCGTTATTCGGTCTTATGATTTGCTGTCGATCGGTTGCGGGTAACTCGTTAAGTCCTTCGACGACATCGGAGGCCTTATCTACGCACATACGTCCAGGGCCTTCTCAACCACTCGGCTGGCCTTGGAAGTATACGGTATAGAGATATACCCCGGCGAGAGAGGAGTAGCATTTCCGCCACACTAACCCAAGAAGTGGGATAGTGAAGGGCTCGTTTTCGCCACAATACATACATGCATACATACATACATACATACATACATACATAGGCCCTATTATTTTATTATTGAATGCATACATATTCATTTATTCATTCTAAGGATTTGATATAGCGGCTCTTCAAGATACCTGATACCTACTCAGAGGCGCTCCCAGCTCAGCCACAGCTAAAGAAATGATACTTGAGGGACTTACAAAAAGCAGGCGAGTTTAACAGTGGCAGCAAGCGCAGATTTAAAGGTAGGCCATTCCAGATGGAGGGCCCTACAACCGAAAAGGCCCGACACTATCTAATAGCAGTGCCAACACGGGGGAACAAAAGCTCCCCCTTGCCGAAGAGCGGAGAGATCGACGAGCTGCAAGTTCAGAGACAGGCCGACAAAGATCAGACAGGTAGGATGGAGCAGAGCCTAGAAGGCACCGCCAGACAAGTGCAGCAACCCGATAGGAGATGCGCTGAGAAACAGGAAGCCAGTGAAGGACATCACGCACAAAGGCAGAGACAGGAGCATGCTTAGGAATGTGACCATTGACCATTGAGGCGAGCGCTGATCGAAGAACCCTATCAAGGCGCCCAATTAGCTTAAGAGGCAGGCCTACAAGTACCGCACTGCAGTGATCAAGTCTACTGGTGACGAAGGCATATACATATACATACATATATACATACATACATACATGCATAAATGCATATTATATTATATTATATTATATTATATTATATTATATTATATTATATTATATTATATTATATTATATTATATTATATTATATTATATTATATTATATTATATTATGTACATACATACATACATACATACATACATACATACATACATACATACATACATACATACATACATACATACATACATACATACATACATACATACACACATACATACATACATACATACATGCATGCATATATACATATATACATACATGTACATACATACATACATACGTACATACAAACATGGAATGCATTTTCAATGCATCGTGTTTGGTGCCACCGCATTTGTATATTGTAATTCTGCAATTTGGATTTCTTAACGGGTGCAAAGTGGATAATTACGTTTGTGAAGTCGACAAGTGGAGAATTGGTCCCTCAAACTCTATGAAGACTTCTCTAGTGTCTGTGCGTGTTAAAAACGAAAAACAATGTTGTTTGCCGAGTTTTAGAACCGTGAACCCATGAATCTGCGTAAAGAAACGAAACGACTTTCTTCTGTTTATTTAGTCAATCGACGGATTTGTGTTCGTTCTATCTGACGACGGGAGATTTCTCTACATATCGGAAACTGTCTCCATCTACCTCGGTCTTTCTCAGGTATTTGTACACTCAAGTCTTAACGTATACGTTAACATCTGTTACCAACTGGCACTAGTGGTTGATCACAATGCTCGTGCAGGCATATATTAACTTCTTATCAAGTACACGTTTATTTATTATTTCATTTTTTTATTATTATTTTATATATCTATTATTTTATTCACTTATTTTATCTATTTAGTATTTTTTTATTATTATTTCATTTAAATATCATTTTATTTGATTATATATTATTTCATTTATTTATTATTTCATTTATTTGTTATTCTGTTTTATTTGTTATTTTATCTATTTATGGTTTCATTTATTTATTGACGAAACTGCATGGTTGAATTCGAGCTAAAATAGAGTCTCAGTCATTATGGATTCGTTATCAGAATAACGAATGTCCGCTCTGACCTCACTATCCTTAAGCTGACTATAGTTTCAAACTGACTAATTTGTATCTTAAGGAAAATGTTCATAAAGAACATTTCAACAACTCTTGGTATTCTTAGTAGTCATTTCCGCAACCTAACTCAGAACTCTTCGCAGGGCTCTAGTGATGTTCCTTCGATGAGTGATTGCGAACGGTAAACACTTAGAAATTAACAAGCTCTACTTTCTAATACAATATCATTACGTATGCGAAGGATGGAGAGAGAGAATAAGAAATAGGATAGGAAAGAAATAATAGAGAGCTGAAAAGAGAGAGAGATAGAGAAAGAGACAGAGAGAGACAGAGAGACAGCGAGAGACAGAGGGAGAGGGAGAGAGGAAAGATAGAGAGAGATAGAGAAAGCGAAAAAAAGAAGAGAGGTGGAGACTGAAAATCTAGAAATTGAATAGAAAAGAGAAGAAAGCGACACGTAAGAAAAGACAGAGGGACGGAGGTATCCTGGTATCGACAGGGACACAGAGAGAGAGAGAGAGACAGAGAGAGAGAGAGACAGAGAGAGAGAGAGAGAGGAGAGAGAGAGAGAGAGAGAGAGAGAGAGAGGAGAGAGAGAGAGAGAGAGAGAGAGAGAGAGAGAGAGAGAGGAGAGAGAGAGAGATGAAGGCAGGAAGACGATAGTGGGAGGTATTATAATACTACTGGGTTCTCTTTTATGCGATCGAGGGGACTAATAGAACTCTGTTGCGACAATCTCCTCGATCGTCGTTCCGTCGACTGTATCCGTTTGAGCGGCGGCGGCGGACCAATGCATCAGCATCAGAGGGCGCTGCTGCTGTGTTCTCGCAGCGCCAACACCGAGTAATAAGCCAACGACGCCAACGCAGCCTATGCCACTGCAGCCACTGACTGCAAATAGATTACCGCCCTCTGGCAATGTCGTAATAAAGCGAACTATGATCTAAGCCTTTCCGAGTCAACGATTATTCAGCGCCACACTCCTCCTCCTTCTCCTCCTCCTCTCCCTATTCCTCCTATTCCTTCTCCTTCTTGTGTTTCTTCTGCTCTGCCTCCCTTCCAGCTATCTCTTCCTCTTCTCTGTTCTTCTTCTTTCTCAATCTCCTCTCTCCTCTCTCTCTCTCTCTCTCTCTCTCTCTCTCTCCTCTCTCTCTCTCTCTCTCTCTCTCTCTCTCTCTCTCTCTCTCTCTCTCTCTCTCTCTCATCTCTCTCTCTCTGTCTCTCTCTCTCTCTGTGTCTCTCTGTCTCTCTCTCTCTCTGTCTCTCTCTCTGTCTCTCTCTCTCTCTGTCCTCTCTCTCTCTCTGTCTCTCTCTCTCTCTCTCTCTCTCTCTCTCTCTCTCTCTCTCTCTCTCTCTCTCTCTCTCTCTCTCTCTCTCTCTCTCTCTGTATCTGTCTCTGTCTCTGTCTCTCTCTCACTCGCTCGCTCTATATCTCTCTCCCTCTGATTCTCAACTCACTTTTCATACTTGTCACCACTTACTCTCCTTCTTGCTATCACTTTTTCCATTCTCCTGATCACCTTACTCTTCCTTAACCGCCTCCAGCTATTCATTCTTACTCTTCTCCTTATCTACTTCCTCCTTTTCCTTCAAATTCTCTGCATCCTGCTTCTCCTTCGCACCATCCGCATCCACTTCCTTCCACATCCTCCCCTCCTCCTCCTCTTCCTCCTCCTCTTCCTCCTCCTCCTCCTCCTCCTCCTCCTCCTCCTCCTCTTCCAACTCATACTCTTCCTCTCTCCTCCTCCTCCTCCTCCTCCTCCTCCTCATCCTGCTCCTCCTCCTCCTCCAACTCGTAGTCCTCCTCTCCTCCTCCCCATCATCGTCTTGTTCGGCGTCATAATCGGCGGGACATTGATGCGACCGCTGAGTGCAATCACTGGTGTTCGTGCGTTCTCACGTCCGTCGATCGAAGCCTTCGACGGTCGGTTCATTCGAAAGCGATGAGTGTTTGAGATCGTCACGGGACTCATTGCCCGTCATTTCTGTTAGGCTGCAGCAGAACAGACAGACAGCGGCACGCATACACGGACAGGCACACTGAGACAGACGAGGAGGAAGACAGACGGTTATGAAGTAGAGACGGAGAGAGATGAAGAGAGAAGAATATGAAGAGACAGACAGATTAATTGACAGAGAGAGACATAGAAATAGACATGAACAGATAAACGGAGAGAGATCAGAACATAGCTGACGTGTTCAGACCAAAGTAGAAACTGGAGAGCGTTAGGTGAAGTGTTGGAAATCATTTGGCAATCTGGGTGATTGTCTTACGTATTTTGGTAACATGATCTTGCTTTAGATTGGGACTTGATGCCATTGTTCTAAGTCAGAGCGTCATAACAGAACTATCTCTAGAAAACGGGGACTGTCGGAAGCCTTGCATTTTGTTCATCTTGCGATTGCGAATATAATTCTATCCTACTTTCGAACGGTTAAAGTTTTATAGAGGCCTCAGCCTCCTCTATAATAGAACCTGCATTAATGTTTATGATATTTTTGATTTCATATGATATCATATACAACATAAGGAGACTTTTTTTAATATAAATCATACATTTCTTGACAGTACCCATACCTGTTATAAGCTTACGTACTAGAGCTGTAGCTATCAAACATTGCTAAAATATGAGTCTCTTAGCTGCGCCCTTGCTTGTATAAAGCGCAGTAAGTTCCACATACGCTTGCGTTATATGAAAACCTTGGTGTTTCTCGCTGTTAAAGTTTTGCCTGGCCATAAAATCTAAGGGATCTTTATGAGTGTCGCAGTCGCCTGCTCATCTTCAAAAGTCTTCTCCACACGGAACATCATTATAGACCGACAGCGACGATCAACTGCGGTCCAGCTGGATGACTCCGTAGGCGATAAACCAACCGCCCGGTCATTATCATCTCCCTGCGCTCGAGATCAAAGAAAAGTTTTCGACTGGATGGAACCGTGTTAATCTTTACGGGCTATGCATCCCTGTTAGTGTTCCCTTCATGCGTCCGAACCGCATACGGTCACTCTCCTATGACACATAAACCAGCTAAACGGTCAGTTTCGCTTGACCAATCTGCCTGACCACACGCAGAAGCAGAGACAGTCGGATGGATAATATGGTCGACTGGCGACGAGAGTAACGTGGTCTTCGGCGATACAAGCAGCTGCCCGAACAGTGCATTAATGTTCGAGTCAATTTTGTTGAGCTGTTATAGGCAGAATGGTCGATCAGATACAGCTATGACTGTGCTGTGTACTGTGTAGGGAATCGTTTAATGTCTGGCAACAGACGAGATTCGTTTCACAAGATCTAATCCCTCTGACCTTATTTCTACGCCTCAAAATGACGTGGCTTGCGTCAAAATGACGTGGCTTCCCTCAGATCCGTACATGGTATTTGAATCCAATGCGCTTTATTTAAAACGGGAGTCTTTCCTTTCTAACTCAAGCATACACTTATTTCGTGGTAGCCATGTATCCCATTTAGTTGGCAAAATCATAAAATATATAAATGATGCTTGCGAAGGACCAGTAGACAAATATTCCAATAAAATCAACTATTCTCTATTATAATGATTGAACAGTTATGTTAGTAATCTCGACTTCCTGCCTTCGTCTTCTGTGTAGGCCCTATAATAAAATGAAGCCATGCAGAATAGCGAGGGTCAAATAGAAAGCAGCTAATGAAAGGAAAACTAAGCAAGAACTTAAGTAGACGATTGCTCAAATATCTTATAAGGATCATGGTTCTGCGTGGGCTAGTTATGTAGATGGTGACAATGCAGCGCATTAGCAGACCGGAGGCTATCGAAATGGGGACTTCGTACAGGGTGGAATGCAAATAAAGAAAATCAATTGGTGAAATAAAGAAATATTAAGTTGAAATAACTGATGGCTACAATAAGAATGTGTGTGTGTGTGTGTGTGTGTGTGTGTGTGTGTGTGTGTGTGTGTGTGTGTGTGTGTGTGCAGGTGTGCATGTGTGCGTGTAGGTGTGTAGTGTGTACTGCGTAGGTTTGTGTGTGAGTGTTATTTGAGAATTGTTTGCCTATATTTACGAACCGTAATCGTAATCGAATATCTCGAAATTTCTAAAGCGCAACTAATGCGCAGGGCATCTGCTTAATTATGAATGCTGCGTCGTGTCAGAGGGGTTGTCCAGCGATACCAAGTGGAGGTCCTTGTCCGGATGCCCGGAAAGTTTCTTTATTAACAACTTTGCTATCACACAGGCCTATAACTAAGTTATTATTAGTTTTAAAGAGGATTCTATTGCAGTCTTTCTTCTCTTCAACTGCCCTGCCAGATCCCTTCCCATCTTGGTCGTACTCCTTCCGTTTCTCAACCTCGGCTCGTTCACTGTCTTTGGAGTCCGATCTTTGACTCGATTGACTAACGCTCCCAGATTCTTCGACTGACAACTACTTTCGCTCTCTCACTGTCTGGCCCTGCAAAAAACCAGCATGACAAAGTCTCCTTGACCATCCTGTCTGGCTGTAATCCGTCCTAGATCCGCTCAGTCTGTTTGGTCAGTATGTAGCCTGCTTAGTGATCTCTCTCAAGCCGTGTGCATAGAATTGGATAAGCTATCCGTTTCTAGAATTATCCTCTTTATCGTCTTGAGTTTTCTGACCGATACAGCGATTTATGGTCAGACCTACCTCACTGGAGTGTGTTCATCAATGTTTAACCCAGAATATGTTCTCTTTGTGATGCCTATGAAGAGCTATGTGCTCTATTCCTTCGCTCATCCATTACTCAAACCATCACAGCTGCATTCATAACCGCTTCTGTTGCTCTGCTGCCTTGTGCATTTATATTGCGCCTTTTCTATTCGATCATAGGCCTAGCGTAGGCAGCCTTTTGTGGGGTAATAAAAAAACGCTGTGTCAATTGTCTGGGTCATTAACTATGTAACTAACTAACTAGTAGTATTTTATGTTGGAGGTTGAAATGACTGGTAGCAGCATATTCGACTACATCCACAGACAGGACCATCAGGAGTTGTCGGAACAGCTGGGTCTCTTGTCGCAGAAGAACCTCATGCCTTGTTCCATGTCGCCTTCGTCGAAGGTCGAATCAGATGACGATGGAGGAGGAGGAGGAGGACTTGGAGGAAGAGCAGGAGGAGGAAGTGGAGAATCTGCAGGGAAGGGAAGTCTGCTGGAAAGACATTCCGTCAAAACGTCCGACCGAAATGGAAGTAATTATCTTCATATTTATTCATCTATTTTTATTACATTATTTATTTCATATAATTATTATATAATTATTATTATATATAATTTATTTTATTACTTTCATTATCTCAGTGATTATTTCTTCTTTCTCAGATCCGGGGCTATATTGAATAAACCACCGCAGCGCACAATAGATTTACCAATATATTACACTAAATCGGTTAACTTTTTATTATTTTATAATTTAATTAATTACCATTATTAGATTGGTACAAAAACATAATGGAAGAGAAACAATTAAACCGTTTTCTAAAATACAATATAAATCGCAACAGTTTAATCTTTGAAACATCAACAGGCGTTAAAAGGTTTTTCCACGTTCTTCGTCGTTGTCTTTGTATTTCTTTGTCGTTGTATTTCTTTGTCGTTGTCTTTCTTCGTCGTTGTCTTTCTTCGTCGTTGTCTTTCTTCGTTTGACGAAGAAATCTTCGTCCGTCTTTTCTTCCTGTTCTTCTTGATGAACATCGCAGCGTACGTGCCTCATTGCCCCGCCCTTCCCTTTGTGCCACGTCTCCCCTAATGAGCCACGGCATTCCCTTTCCCACCCGCCGTTGCACTAATCAACCCGAATGTGCACTAATTGCCCTCTAATTTGCCGATGACTTCTGTCTGTCAGCGTTGCTAACAAGTTTATTAAGTTTGGGTTTTTGCGTTCTCTGTGTAATTCGCTGATTTAACGTTGGGTGGCGTCTAGCATTTTGCTCTTACTCTTCCAAATACTGTTGACGCAAGTGAGAAACTTTCTACTACTCCTTTCTAACTGGAAAGCGTAATTGTTAACTTTGAAATCTAAGGCTTTGAACTTTCGAAACGTCTAATCAAATGGGCAAATTCTACGTGATCTGCAGGGAACGGAATACTTGCCAGACACGAAGTGGTTGACTTTTATCAAACATTTTATACTCCTATGGTATATCTTTCTAAAGCTGCTATAGGTTGTAGACATGCCATTAATATTGGATTCTTTTATGTAAAACAATTAAGGGTTTCAGTGATAGCAATATCTAGGCCTACTTTCAACCTCCCTTCCTAATTTTTAAATATGTTCTTACTCAAAAAGTATAAGAATAATGCCAATTCGATCGATTAGTTAGCAAGTGAAAAAACAATTTCTCATACTAACAACATGGGACATATATTTGGTGTTATAACAACAATTTAGGGAATATATTCGGCTGTTTCTTTTATCGATCTTACTTACTTATAGCTCGATATCTTCCAGTTGACTTCTGGATCATTGGCTGTTTGCTCCGCGTTATAATCTTCAGAGACAGCATCTGTCATGTTGCACTGCAAGGGGACGAACTGTACCAGCGTCCTAATAGATGAGTCATTTCGTCAATCTCGGACCTTGGCCAGCTTACAGCTTCTGATGGATGGACGAAGGGATGCAGCGGCGGACGAGTCGTAATTAACCTGCCATATTATCGACGGCCACGCTGACCATTAACGATGACTGATGATCTGCGGCATTGATCTCAAGGGACAGAAAACCATTTTAATTAACAATAATGTTAGATGCCGAGCGCAGTGAAACAGACTAAGCTACCAGATACCATAGACATTACGGTAATAGAGTGACGCAATTTATTAAGCGCATGACATCTGTTTTGTTCAAGCAGGCGCAGATCTGAAGGCCAGAAGCGACGAAGCGAATGGGTTTTCGCGATGCTTCTGTATCCGAATGAAGTCAACGCTGACGAAACGAGGTCTACACATCAAATCTTCAGGATATCGGGTGCGCTTTTCGTTGACTGCCTCTGAAATAATTACAGGGTGTTGACTGTAATTATGGTTCCTCGTTAGGATCAACTCAACTTTATTAGGCTGTAATTAGACTTGATGTTGATGGGTGGGCTACCGTTGTATAGACAAAGATTCAATTTCTTTTATATGCAATGTCTTATCTTAGGAGACTATGAATTACCTTACATTAAGGGAGTACTGAATGTTAACTTCCGATTTAGAGTTTCCGGAGATCATGAACTTCCGGACATAATACAGTGGTTTTACTTTATGTCTAATTTATCTAATCTGTCAGATTTGTCTAATTTAGTATGCCAGGAGTCTTCTTAGAGTTATATGCAATACTGATCTGAGGTAATTACTGTTTAACGACGCTGTGTCATAACAAAGAAAATTAACGGCGCCCTCCTCCTTCAACCAGGCTTGGGATTGGCACCACAGAAAACGAACCTAATCCGAATTACATGATATTAAAAGTCCAGCATATATCTTGAGTCCTAAGTGTACGCTTAGAGTTATAATTTTTGGGGGTATATATCTGGAATTACCTAATAATATCGACGTTGCGCCGAACCAAATGGCTTATCCTCTGATACACAATAAATGCAGGTGGTTCAAATCGCAGCCAATACCAGACGCCCTCTGGAGGACTACATGAGAACAAATCTGAGCGGTCAGAGGACTGACCAGCACCAGCAGCAGCAGGTGCTCGGAGTGACCGCAGTAGCCATTGCATTGCCCTCTCCAACGACAACGGAGTTACTCATCGACAAAGATGCTTTTGTCACGCGACTCAGCCCGACATTCGTCATTACATTTTGCGAGACAAGGTAAACATTACATGATACAAGAGACAGCATTGCGTTACATCACTGTGCTCCACATCGGATGAAATTACACAGCGTTACGTCATACATTACAAGAGATTGGGTCAAAATTACGTCACTTTGAAAAGCCCGCTATATCATGTATACCCGTAGCCTATACATCATGACTTTGTACATTAAGTTGCATCACCATGAGTCCCCGCTACTTTAGAAACCTCTCGAGATGAGTTTCCTTCGAATGGTTCCGATTTCGGCTTCACCTTGAAGCGAGCATTTTCCGTTGCATTGTGAATCATGAATACATATCCAGCGCACTGCGCATTATGAACCGGTGTTAAGACTTTAAACTATATCCCGTCTATTCTCTCTCGTTACCTCCCTCCCGTAGAAGGGGTAGCCTGAACCTGATTTCATATTACCCCCGCACTGTTCACATTACCCTCTGCAGATGTGACTTAGCTAAAATGATGAATTCTTATGCTTAATACGT
Source organism: Allolobophora icterica (assembly GCA_963556255.1). Taxonomy (NCBI): domain Eukaryota; kingdom Metazoa; phylum Annelida; class Clitellata; order Crassiclitellata; family Lumbricidae; genus Allolobophora; species Allolobophora icterica. The sequence continues at coordinate 24,423,069 of OY744608.1, forward strand.
TTCGTGAATAAAACACGTCAAACATACAAGATAATAATTGCGAAAGTGAATATTCATTACGGACACAGAATTGCAACTTCTGAATTAAAAATACAGTTCACTATTTAACTCAGCAAAAGTCGATTAGACCAAAAAATGGTCCCCGTTAATTTGAGGGGGGGGTAACCTGAAATCGTAGAGGGTATATGATTAAATCGCCTTCAAACTACCCTCAGAGGTAACTTGAAATCGATGTCATCTTACCTCCCGGTAATCTGAACGCGATTTCAAGTTACCGTTGGTTAAGGTGAAGTATGGGTAATCTGAAATTGCTACATCGGGACGGTAGAAGTCATCAGACTTGATAGAACAAACGATTAGCTTTATATACTGACGATTTGTATCGCTTTATCTGGCCAACGGTCGAATGCATGCTCTCCAATCGTTTGGCAATTGGAGTCCGACAGGACAACAAACATAACTGTGTGCTAATGTCACTGCCAATAAAACAGTTGTTGTCAGTCTCATTATACGAAGTCATCTGCTGCTGTCAATGTCTTTTGCTTTCACAGTCACGACCATTAGGACTCTCACCATTTCTCTATTTCTCATTCTGTCCGTCTCTCTCTGTCCTATTTTAGACTATAGGTGACTTCTGTTCTGCCTTTTAAATTGCCACGGTCATACAGACTCACACATGCACCTGAAAGAGAAAATACACATACATACAAAACATACATACATATATACATACATACATACATACATACATACATACATACATACATACATACATACATACATACATACATACATGCATACATGCATACAACATACATACATACATACATACTACATACATACATACATACATACATACATACATACATACATACATACATATATACATACATACATACATGCATACATGCATACAACATACATACATACATACATACATACATACATACATACATACATACAACATACATACATACATACAACATACATACATACAACATACATACATACATACAACATACATACATATATACATACATACAACATACATACAAACATACATACATGTGTACATAATATATATACATACATAAATACATGCATACATACATGCATACATACATACATACATACATACATACATACATACGTACATACATATATACATGAATACATACATACAAGCATACATACATGCATGCATACATACATACATACATTGTAGCGCATTTCCTATTTCAGTTGAATGATATTTACAACTTTACAGAGTCAGTGAGTTAATTGATCTGAAATCGGAAGATTTTCTGCACCTCAGTTTCTATGACTTATGCCACGCTGATGACATGACGAAACTACGGAAAGCACACGTCGACCGTAAGTCATGACGTCATCTTTTGAATATAATATTAGGCCCCCTAAATAAATCGACAAAAACAATTAAATGTAACACAGTGTAATACAAAATGATACGTTGCATTACAGTGAAACAAATAAAACACATTGTACTAACTCTAACTTGAAGTGCAACAAGATTTTTGAGTCAAGGTGAAGAGACTGACAATTAAGTGGACTGACTCATGCAGTCAGACGTTGCGAGGAATAAACATTCATATAGACTGTATATGGTCGGACCCAATGGCAGAAAGAGCAGCCACTTGCTGCAGAGAAGAACAGAGAGACAGGGAGAGTGTGAATTAATATCAAAACTTTAATATAGCGCCTCCAGCTATCTCTCAAGATATGTGAACTTTAGAAGATATATCATTTCAGATTAGATCTGTTTTGTGGATTAGTTTCCCAGCCACCGAACCTCGTTTGCCGAGGCTATATAGGCAAATATATAGAGTCGGTAGCAATTCAGGCTCATAATTTAAGGATCGTCTTTTCTTATCTTCTTCTTTACTTATCAAGAGCACTTCTGAGACATGACATGACACTATCTGAGACAAATAAAAACAGTTATTTCATTAATTAAAACACAGCAACTGTGTCAGTTGCGTATTTCTGTCATTAACAAACAAAAATGCCGTATAGTATACCCTTCACTGAAGTAACTAAGTTAAATCTCTGACACGTTTTGAATTGCGTCCTAAACGCTTGATTCACACCATAGGCCTTACATTACACGGAAAAGTACTACATTCCATAGATTTCTTGGCTGCTCACTGTCAATTTCTCAGACGTCCTAAATCTGTATCAAAAATCGACCATACCAAATTCTGACCTACAGAATTATTCTTTTACTAGGAGGGTTTTAGATTTTCTAAATAAAATGCTTTAGAGCAAGTATCCGTTTCAGTTAGGCATTCAATCTGCTCCAAGTAAGCAAGCATACGAGGGAAATGCTGTTCTCACTACCCATGCACCAGCTGAGTAAATAGCTGTGTATGTTAGCACTTAATAAAATGGAGAAGTGGCGTAGGGTCGGTGCTCCCCCGGGACCAAACACCTACAACCGGGTCGACCACGGCGCATGCGCTCGATTACCCGAATATTAGACGTCATTATGGCGTCGCTTGGTGGCGCTCACTGGTCAGTGGCGCGCGCGGGAACATGTCTTGGTTCGTCGGTGCGGCAGGCCACGGCTTGCGTTCGTGGTCCGTGCGTCTGATTTAGATTGGCAGCGTCGGGACTTGTAGTTCATTGCTATTCACGGCGGGTAAGTGGTGTCTCATTGGTATTCAGCTGACAGGTGGTCGCCGGCTAATCAGGTTTGATCCGCAGTTGAGTTATTGGCCGCCAGTGTCTTCCCTTCGGGATACGCAACGCGCCGTTTCGTGGTCCCCTCGCAGCCCTACCCCTAGTGCACCGTCGACTATAGGCAACCACACGCCGCGGCCACCGCCGATGCCCGGCTCGTCCGAACGCCAATATGTCTAATGGTTTAACGCGGCTTATCAATTTGGAATTTAACTGTACAATCGTACAACTGCGTGTGTATAGAGAGATTAGTAGAAACAATTTATTCGCGACGTGGCATTTAGTTTTATAGGTCATTCTATTGTTGATTTCTCCGTTATATCTTTTAAAGCTGCACTTCTGACCCATTATCATCATTTCCCGATAAAATGCTAACGCAGTTCACATTGATAGAAATGCATTTGTAAATGTTTAGGTTTAACGTAAGAATATGATTTATGATTTATACTAAGCGCATATTTCTATGACTTTACCCCCAACTTTTATGATATGTTGCAAAGAAAAGTCATACTTTTGAGTTTGTTACCTCCTATAGATTGGTGTTAAACGAAATAATCTTGGTACATCAATTCCCCAGAGACTGTATTGCATATCTGAGGCCATTTTCAACTGGCAACTGATACTCCACCCATCTCGGTGCCTTTGAGAAGTATTTTAACCAAGCGCTAGATAAGTGATATAGGAGTAAGGAGATTATAATTGTGATTGTAATCGCAAATTTATATAGCACCACTTGAGAAAATGCATCTATATAGCTATATGTGTTGCTTTCTCGATTCGACAATTTAAGATGACACACCATCAGAAATTGAACTTCGGGCTCGAAGGTTAATGACCTGCCGTGTTATTAATTATAGTGACTAAGTGACTATCAAAGCAATCAGATGAGGAGAGACTGCCAAGCAGCTGTGTTAGTAGCATTGTGTGCACGAATGGGTGAAAATGGGTTCAAAAGGGCAAAAAGAGCTTACACTTTTAAAGAAGAATAACGGAGAAACTAACAACTGAATTACCCATGAAACTAAATGCCATGCCTCGAATGAACTGTTTCTACTGATGTCTCTAAACATATGCAGTTGTACGAGTTTAGAGTTATATTCTAAACGAATAAGCCGCATTGAGTAACATGTGTTCTAAATTTCTAATTGAACAAACGAAATAAGAAAATAATATATAATGCCAGCCATATGTTAATCAAGGCGTAAACTCCCTACCAGCACGCCCACATGGAGCCCATATATGACCCATATTCCCTTGTGGTACATGTATATAGTACACGGGTCCCATTTAATGCCCATGGAGAGCGCCCTAGAGTCAGTATGAGAATTGTAGAACAAAGACTGGGGGGGTTAGACTTAGATTCATGTGAAGTTTGGGTGTGTAATAAAGACATTACTATGGGGTCCTAAGAAAGACTAGGGGGGTTGAACCCTCCCAACCCCCAACCCCCCGACAATTCTCACCCTGCCTAGAGTTCGTTAGTTAAGTTATTGTCTAAGTCCATATATTCACTAACCGTGATCGATTTGGAACAAACTGTTATGCGCTTCAGTGTTAAACAAAGGCCAGTCAATAACGGACTATTTCCGGCTGATGACTGGTCGAGGTGGATACGTTTGGATCCAGACAGTGGCCTCTGTCATCTGCAACTCAAAGAACATCGACGAAATGAACA
>OY744608.1:24432443-24479943 GCA_963556255.1 Allolobophora icterica
CTGTAGCTCCGCTTTCTTCTTTTTCTTTTCCTTTCTTCTTTCTTTTTCTCCTGTTTTCCTTTTCATTTTCTATTTCTTCTTCTTCTACATCTTCTTCCATTTGTTGTTGAAATCGGCCGTCGACTTCATTCCTAGAAATGGTCAGAAGGTGGCGGTAGAGTCTTCGTCGCCTTTCTGTGTCGCGTTCAATTTCTTGAACTTCGCGTCACCTAGCGAAAAACACAGTAACAACAGTAAATGGACTGAAACGATTTTTTATCTACTTTAGTTTTCACAATGTAACAGTTTTAAATCAAATAATGCAAAAGTACTAGATTATTAACAACTAACAAAATATTGCAGAAAGAGACCATTGCATCATGGTCGATCAGTATACACTATACAGCTGCTGCAGACATCAACGAACCATTTGATAGAAGACAAGTCGCACTAATAGAAACTGTTTAATCTAACTGAATTCCACTAAACTGACTCAATATATCATAATTATATCAAGTCGACGTCTAACGCTTTTGTTGGTCTTCTCTGGATAACTTCCAAGATCTTTCACTTTATTACCAAACCTCCTTTTCGGTTTCATTTCTATACACTCATGATAGTATACAGCCATCTCCTGAATTGGTCCACTTATACAGACAATCATTAGGTCCAGTATCACTGTGTCTACGTTACACTGTTGTGTAACTTGGGTTCAGTGTCACTATGTCTGCGTTACACTATTGATTCCAGTGTCACTATGTCTACGTTATAGGCCTACTGTTTGGTCCAGTGTCACTATGTCTACGTTACACTATTCAGGCTAGAGCTGTACCGATACCTCTACCCCATTCGTAATCGGGCCGATTATTAGAGCAATCGGCGTAATTTGCATCGGCAAAAAATAATCGGCGCCGATGCAAATTACTTTATAATTAACGTTTTTTGCACAATAATCGTTACAAAATGAAAAATGAGCACAAATATCTATGTTTTGCTTCTTATTATTGATTTTTATTTAGCATTGCACTACTTACGAGGCACCGCAGAAAAAAAGGACCTATTATACACAGGACTGGAGACTCCTTAATAACACTTATACAACGTCGTGTGTCTAGTTTTTGAGCGATAACATAATAATGGGACTCGTACGCGGTATCGGCTATTTCAATAATCGGCTATTTCAATAATCGACTCGTACGCGGTATCGGCATAATCGGCAAAGAGTGCTATCGGTACACCACTACCCTGCACTATTGGGTCAAGTGTCACTAGGTCTACGTTACAATATTGAGTCAAGTGTCACTATGTCTGCGTTACACTATTGACTCAAGTGTCACCATTTCTACGTTACACTATTGGGTACATTGTCACTATGTCTACGTCACGCTGTTGGTCTAGTGTAACTATGTCTACGTTACACTTTTGAATCCAGTGTCACTATGTCCACGTCACGCTATTGGGTCCAGTATCATTATGTCTACGTTACACTGTTGGGTCCATTGTCACTATGTCTACGTTACGCCATTGGGTCCAGTATCATTATGTCTACGTTACACTGTTGGGTCCAGTGTCACTCTGTTTACCTTACGCTATTGGATCCAGTGTCACTATGTCTACTTTACGCTATTGGGTCCAATGTCGCTATATTTATTCTACACTATTGAGTCCAGTGTCTCTATATCTACGTTACACTGTTGGGTCAAGTGTCACTATGTCTTCCATATTTATTCAACCATTTTAAATCTATTTTCCTCCTTAACCTACTGTGCTGATTAGAATGTAACGTTATAGAGAGATTGTAACGCTTTGTCCTTGCAGTCTTGGTTCTGCACTATTTCTGAAGTAAGTCCAGTTAACATTGTTCCCTATCATAGTCCGTTGGTTTAGTGCTCACGCATTAAGCTCTTCCTGGACCAATCGCTGTTTCTGTCCTCAGTCTTATTTGTAGCAGAATTTATTTTCCTCTGTCTTAATCCTAACTTTATCCTATAATTGCATCCATCCTCAATCTTTATTTACATCCACTCTTGTCAGCATTTCCATGGGCATCAGATTGGACCCATATGGAAACATGGGCCTTTTATGGGCGCCATGTGGGCATGCTGGAAAGGAACTTCTGTAGCGCCTCATCACACACGACTTTCCAACTGCATTACATTTCGTGGCGTCGAATGAAACTGAAAAGAACTCACAATTACCATAATTATTATTATACGCAAATGAACTTTCTAAGATTTGTTACAGCCAATATATAGTAAACAGATACTGAAATCTGGCTTCTTTATGTTGCTGAAAACCAAACGCAGAAGAGCACGGAAAGAGAATTTCTGTGCTTTGACCAACTACAACTGCGACTGCTGATAATCACGTTAAGGAAACAGACCTTTTTATACTGATGCACCAACAGACTCTCGAGACACGATAGGCCTAAGATTTCGTAGCAATAAGCTGAGCGTTTTAGAAATGATGCGCGTGTCTCAACCTTCAATTAATCATAAAAACTAAATGCCCGTGGATTTAAGAGACTGCATGCGGAGGGAAATAACAGCGTCGTGGTTATTGTGCCTAAGCGTCTCAGGAAATGAGAGTGAAATCGCCTTGAAAAGCAATTTCGCCGTCGCTGAAGCCGTTCGCTGTTTTCTGAGGAGCCGTCGACGTCGTCTCCCTGGTCTGTCCTAGTTCTGTCCATCGTAGTCCGTGTCAAGCGGGATCAGAACCTTTCGGCTGACGGCAATCGGTCAGCCATATGCGACATGAAAGCGTCGCCCTCCAGTGGCTGCTGATGCCTGCAGAGAGAAAGTATACTGCATCGCCAGATTGATAGCTAGGAATTCTGACACTTGCACTCTTACATCGACCGTTTTTGTGTCTTCGATAGTATACAAGACAGTATACACGCGCCTTAAAAAGTTACACTGCGTCCGGTTGTGTTTATATTCGCCGTAGAAACGTCTTATAAATGTACTATACAACAGTGTAATTGTAACAGATAATTTGAATAGAGCGTCTTTAGAATTACAATCATGGCCTTTGAATGATTCACTCATCTGGGCTATATCTGTTTTTAATAGCTCCAGCAGCGCATCGCCGACGTTGTTTTAAGAAAACAAATCAAGAAAGCAAGTACCAGCGGTACTTGATTCTGTCGGGTTTAGTCATACCACTTGAAGTTTGCCTACTGTTGAGCCATGTAATTATTTTAGTTCTAGGCCTATATGGTTCTAGTTTTGTGATAAATAGCGTTGCAGAGTTCCGTTTCTGAAAAACTTTGTAAACGATCCCGAAGCAATGTCTCACCTATAGAGCTTTAGTAAATGATTAGGCCTACTAAGCAGGTGTGACGGAAATGGATTTCCGTTCTACTTTTGTTATGGAGTTGGTAGGGTTTTTGGCTGAACTTTCGAGCGATTTGATGGACGGGCTGGGCTTTGATAATTAATATGTATGTACGCCAAAGGCGGTGGCGAACTTTTTGGTTATCGCCAAGACATTGGACCTTGTATTAAACCTTGTAATTTCGTCTGTGCCATTTCCGGCTAACTTTTAGGCACTATCTGCCTGTTTCTGATGCTATGGCGGTTAATTTTGTTCGCTATTAGGGTTTCGCCTGTATAATTGTTGGCTGATATTCTCTTAATTCAGCCTTGCGTTTTAATAAGATTTAATAGGTGGCGAAAAATCCCCAGTTCGCTTGGCTTGACCTATGTTCGCCAGTGGTAGAAATTGCCGCCTGTAAATGGTATATAAGGACCTTGTATAGAGCAAGCGTGTCTGTTCGGTTCTGGTTCTCTCGCTCTTTCTTCTTCGTGGATATAGGCCTACGTTTGGATCGTTATCGTAGCTCTTCGTGGATTTTCGTTTGGATCGTTGACATAGCTCTTCGTGGATTTTTCGTGCAGTAGTAGATGTACAATTTATTGAAAGAAGAAGAATCTCGGTCGTTGTGAAATAAAAGAGTTTAAATTTACGGCGAAACCAGTCTTTTCTTATTTTAAGTCTTTGGCCAAAAAGCCCAAGCCGAGCTCAACGGATATTAGCGACGGTCGTGAGGCATCCTGAAGTCGCGACACGAGCCGTCGGCTGCCTTATCGGAAACACCTTACAGAAGTCCGGTCCCCTGGAAGTAGCAATTCGCGACACAGGCTTTGTGCATAAAGAACTTAGGTATGTGTTAGCTTGAAATGGTCTGATGACGATGTGTCCTATTGTTTTACTAGATTCGTAGAGACTGCATTTGAATCTTGCTACTTAACACTTACCGAACATTCAGCAGCAGTTTCGTGAGTTCAACGAGTAATCACTCATTGTTTTAAATCCATTTGTCAGTTTTAAACCATATCCAAGCTCCGAAGTCTATCTTGACGGCGTTCTATCTACCTGCAGTACATCAGTGGTACAACTGCTGATATCGCACAAGTCGACAAGTATCAGCAGATATCCATGACGTAACACAAGGTAGAAAACTCTGTATGGATGAGGCGAAGACTGTATACCGGTGAAGATTTAATGTCAGAATTCAACTTCAGTCCATGCAATGGAAAACACTATTGTTCACGTGTTTCCTATTAGCAAGACATTTACATCTGTTCATCTCTTAATTACAATCCATTGTCAGTCTCACGTTATTAGATTCATGCTCAACAATTTTTTGTTAACAAATTGTTATTTGGAATTTTACTTCATCGACGTATGTGAACTTCTGGAAGACCATGTCCGTCTTTTGTTTGCTGCGATCTTATCAGTAATTCCAGCCACGTTCGGGCAGCCATGGGAGTAGTTTAAAATTGATACATACGCCATACCCAAAATAGACTATTCAGTTAAACGTTTTCAAGACGAATACATGACTGAAGTGGTGTCTTTCTTTGAAAACTAAAAAAATATATAACCAATTTCGGTCAAATATGCAAATGTTTATGTAACGTCCTTTGAACAGAAATCTTATCGACGCCAAGCTGTTTCACTGATCAAGACAGGATCTGGATACTTACAATTTCTGAAGTCATGGTCGTCTTTGGTTTGAATGCCGCGTGCTATAAGCCAACATAAAAGGTAAAACTCGGTTGTCCTTCACGCTTAAGGTTGACCCCCGGGCCAAATGTTTCTTCTGCCTCCTCTAGAATTGGTTCGACTTACAGAAGCTATAAGCCCAACCTTAAACTCGCCTAGGCAATATAAAACGACGCTTTGTGGAATTACTGCCTTTTAGAAGTGTTTATAATCATACTCCTATACTCCTATAGTGCATTTTAGTAGCAATAAATCACCTATTGAGGCTCGGCTTCCCATTGTAATTCATTTCCGACAATAAATCACGAACGACATTCATTTCATTTCTAATCTGCGCAATAATTCTCCTAAATAAATTTCTGTCATTCGATGAGAGGGAAGAATAGATCGTCGTCGTCATCATCATCATCAGTAACAATAACAACATCATCACCATCATCATCATCATCATCATCATCATCATCATCATCATCATCATCATCATCATCATCATAATCATCATCATCAGTAATAATAACAACATCATCACCATCATCATCATCATCATCATCATCATAATCATCATCATAATCATCATCATTCCAATCGTCGTCGTCATTATCATCATCATCATCGTCGTCGTCATCATCATCATCAGAATCCGCATCTGGTGCGGTTGCATCGAAGGCAGAGGCAACTTATCAGACGACGGGTCAGATTGCCTCGATGAAACCTGCATTGATCACCTTAATAGGCGAGCGAGCGAGCAGACCACCGACATAATGCCTCTCTGGCGATTTCGGTCCAGATGATTGAGTGTCCCTTGTGTCCGACCGGCTGCGTCCTGGCTTCGGCGCTGAGCGGATTGTCCCAGGGCCCCCTGTAGACCAATAAAAAACGGAAGGCTTCTGTGTTGTACCAAAATCAGGACTGGACGATCGTATACGTATGCCATGCAAACATACTCTGGGAAGAAAACTATTCAACAGATATCAGAACGCCAAACATCAAATATGCACTGTACATACGAAACGTTGACTTAGATCTCTGACTTATACATGTCTTCGAAACGATTGAAAACAATATTTAAGAAAATTATCATGTTGATGTTGACATATAGACCCAAACAGAATCAGAAGGAAAAGTGACTGCTAGGCCACACCGATGCAGGAAATTACTGCATGCATGTCTTTCTGTGTAAACTGAAAAATTTATCAAATTCGGTCTAATGTGCAAATGTTTCTGTAGCGATCTCTCACTGAAATCTTCTGCTCTAAGTCACAGATATGGTGCAGGACAACATGGCGCAGTACAATATGGTCTAGGACAATATGGTGCAAGACAACATATCGCAGGACAATATGGCTCAAGAAATACGTCGCAGACAGTTCCGAACGGAAATTCCTGCGTAGGACAAGTATAGCTCGGTGTTTACCTTAGCCGAGCTCTATGAAGGCCAATTGCAAAGCGTACACAATTAAGAGATCCGTTCTTGATATACTACTGTTAAATGTGACCTGAAAATGGTAGATAACTGCTGCTTTGAAGGTTTTTTAAAGACTATTCTTGAAAATCCATGATGAAACGAGAGAGCAAGAAGTTGATGTCTTAATTATATAGCAAACTACTTAAATATAAAGATCAAATTTGGATTTAATATTGGCAGTAAAATATTAAGTTAAAATAGTAGGTCAAATGCTAGAATCCGGAAATTTAACCGGTTTCCGTAATCTCACACAACACCTAGTAATCGAGATTCAAATTTCTGGCACTATAAAAATTATAATTAGGCCTACTAGTGACCATTTAACTGCAGTTGTTAATCTAGTTCCCTCCTCTGGGTGGGGGGAAGCAAGGTTGTTTTTTGGGGGAGAATGATCGTCCGAAGGCAGATCGCCGAGGCGCGCAGCGCCGAGCAGGGGAGGGGTTTGAGGAGGGCTATGTGCCCCTCCCCTTTTTAGATTTCTTTAAAATTTCGACATTGTAATTGTAGCATTTTAAGCTGTCATCTTAACAAAATTGCTTTATTATTTCAGTGCTGAGAGGAATGGATCAGCTTACCCTTCTTGCTAAAGAAGGTTCTGAATTGCTGACCAGGACACAATTAGTAGAAATAGTTTACAAATGGTACACAAAACAAGCAAGAAGGATCCAACTACCGAATCGGGAAACCATGTATACATATAGTAATGATGTAGTTTTACTAAATATTCCAGAACAGAACATTTTGAAATTTTATATTTTGAAATTTGAAAGATAACATCGGAGAGAATATAATGTGTAAACTGTCAATTTTATTTAAAGGTTAACAGTTCAAATGCAATACTCTTCCTTCAAACTGCCTTAAATCTGCAATTACAAAATGGTTGCAATTCTTCCCAAAAGTCGGTATAAGTTCCTCACACAATAGCAACTTTCTACCCATTCCGATAAACTGCTAACGAATGACACAATAACCTAAGCTTTAAAACTAAGGCTTATAATAAACATTTTACTAAAACTGTCATGAAAATTGGGTGTTATTGTCTAAATAGCGAAGCCTACAGCCAGATTTGCTACAATAGCTATTTCCATACAGTTCGGATGCAAATTTACTAGCTCAAAACGTTCCATGTGCATAGATGTGAAAACCTTTTATTGTACGCACAATTGAAGATGCCTTTGCTCTATGCGGAAAACGAAGAATCAGCATAGCGCACCATAATTATAATTTCTCTAAAAACTGTGAGAAACCCTCACATTTGCGACAAGCAGACAGGGGGGCATACAGACAAACAGGCAAACAGACACACACACAGACAAGCATACGGACAGAGAAGCATGCAGACAGACAGGCACACGGACATAGAGGCATGTGGACAGACAGGTGTACAGGCAGGCAGACATACAATTAGGCATATGGACAGAGAGATAAGCGGACAAACAGGAATACAGACAGACAAGCATACACAGATACAGGCATACAGACATGCAGACCGACAGGCGAACAGACATACAGGTAAACAGATAGACAGACAGGTGCAGCGATAGAGATGGAAGACGGATGACGTAATAGCACACCAGTCAGCGAGGACGCTTTACTGATCGATCCTGAATGATCGATTTGTGAAACGATGTTGATCGATCGGAGGGGAATATGATTAGACTGATGATTGTCTGATTAGTATTGTGATGTATATATATCTGTCTAATGTTTGTCCATGGACTAAAGGAGATCTCTTCATGTCTGAAGGATCAGCAGAAACTAAGACAGTTGGGGTCAGAAAATAAATACCGCTTTCGATCAAAGAAACGACATAGATAGGTATACAAGTAGACAGACAGACAGACAGACAGACAGACAGACAGACAGACAGACAGACAGACAGACAGACAGACAGACAAACGTGCATACATGCATACATACATACGTGCATACATAAATTATACACGTGGATCTATGCATTCATAGATACCTAAACGAATGCATGCATATATACATGTACATACATACTTACTAACATATGCATGTCTACATACATACATGTATATGTGCATGCATGCATCAATATATACATAAATCCAAACATACATACATAATTACGTACCGTATACATATTATTATAAGTCGATTTATAAAGCGCCAGATAATATAAATAAAGGCACATAAATGCGCTTAAGCATCATCTCTAATAGGATGTAAACAGATGAGTCTTTAACATCCTTCGAAAGCTCTCCAGCTATATCGCAGGAGACCCGAAGCACAACATACTGTTGGGCCAGAGAAGGCGACTCTCCTTGCCAGGGCTGTAGTGGTAAAATTAGAGGTGAGTATACGCTACTGGTTAGTTTTCAGAAAGAAATTAGAGGTAAGTATACGCTAATGGTTAGTTTTCAGAAACACATTAGAAAATAATACAAATATTTTGTGAGGTGAGTATACGGTCTCTAGAGGTGAGTATACGCTGTATACCCGCGTATACCCTCGACTACAACCCTGCTCCTTGCTCTACACTCGCCGGCTTTCCCATTCACACCATGGTTTGTAATTCGCGGCAGAACGCAGTTGAGACCTTACCCGAACCGAGGATCCCAGCACAAATCATCCACCAGCTATCGAGGTGCAAGTCCAATACTTGTAAACATTCAATTCAATTTCAATTCAATTCATTTATGTACATATACGTACACATAAAGAGACACAAATACAGACACATAGGAGAACAAAAATTACGTGCTTGAAACTTTTCTAACTCTTGCATTGACATTTATAGTTATCGACTTACTGATTTGTGAACTTGTCATATCCATATATGATGGTATAGCCAACATCCACAATAGCAGAACCACGTATCCTTGCATCGCTCCACATAGTGCTCCAGAAATTCCTTTCGCGAACTGCTTACGAAATTTTCACAGTCTTCATCTTATTCGTTCACCTACCTAATACTGTGAACTTTCAATTCGACGCTGAATTTTAAACTTCAAGGAATCAACTCAGAAGTCCGAAGGCAAAACACGGAAACAAGTAGTATACAACTACGGACCTTGAATCGGAGAATGACACGAAAAGTAACCGCAAGCCTTAACTCGACGCTGTGGACAGCGTAAGACGATTTCGGTTGTCCCCAGCAGAGACATCGCCTTATGAGGGCCGACTGCGCGCATGCCAGAGCAAACCGTATCCTGATTTGGTCAAGCGCTGACCAAACTGAGTGACGAGGTTAACGCATACAACAACTTGCATTGGTATTCAGTTTGACCGTCCGGCCAAAGCGACTGATTTATGCATAGGTGGCGCTGGCCGCACATGTTCCGCTGATCTTAATTGGTTCGTTTAGTCGACGTCTGTTTAATCGAAAGGCAGCACTCGTTCGACTGACCGTCCTGTCAACGCCTGCCATTACAACGAACTACTGCATGCGCTTAAGTTATGAAACAGACAGAACAAATAGCGGCCTTGCTTTATTGTCGGTGGATCTGTGCATCTAAGGCGAACAAGAACGTGGGGGAACCGGGAAAGATGGGAAACTTGAACGCCCCTACTGGAATTTACACTTGAACATTTTGGGTTACATCTGGACTTGACGTCGTGAAATGTTAATGTATGTGCATTGTGTACACGATTTTTTATAGTGACCGTATGGTCTCGACCCTGATCATTTTTCGATAAACTGATGGAGTGAGATCCCTCGAATTAATTAAAATATCACAACTGTTGCCCGTTTGATTGGTCACCACCTCAGTTAAAGGTTCCCGTGTATAGACCGTGCAAGCCCGAGATGAAGTCTCTGAAATAAGCCACCATCGGTGAACGAACCGGCATCCTCACGCACAGAGGCGCATGGGACGTGCCCTCTTACTTTTCGTGTTTTGCTCCATCTTGCAAAGTTTCTGTGTACAACCACGAATAAGAAACTGTCCTTCTGAAACCAACTAGTTTAGACTGAATTAAGGTGGTAATAAATTCTCAAATGGATATTATACCATTGTAGCTAAACGCTTAATATTGTGTAGGACTGTATGCCTACTTGTATGCCTGCAGGGGCGCCGCCAGCGTGACGCACTGGACGCACGCGCGTCCACCCACCAAATCAAATCCACACAAGGAATTGGAAGCGCATAGATATTTTTGACAATTTCACTGTGTAATTTTTGTTAACCGTACAGTATGTATAAATAATATCATATGATATCATATGCGTGTGTTATACTGTATTTGTATGAGTCACTCTGAGTCATTTTGAGTGTATGACCTGGGACTAAGATTGCTGGGACTAAGATTGCAAGGGATATGAAGCCGATGAATATAGTGTCTTTGGTCTAGATTATGTGTGTGGCTGAGTTTTACGTCCGGGACCCTTGTACGGATCGGCTAGTCAAACATTAGTCGCTTATAGCTGACTTTATAACTAAATAAAAACCACTTTTATATATAAGAAAACGCATAAATATGTCCTTAATTGTAAATCGCTAAAAAAACGTCTAGATCGATGCCATGTGGTGTATTTACTTCAAATCGTCCCCTGCTAAGTACCCGGATGACAGCCACAAACATCGCCTGCGATATATCGTAAAAGACGAGCTCTGATTGGCTGAAGCGTTGCCGCTTCATATCCCTTTCAGCAATCTTAGTCCCAGGTATGACTACGAGTGGCAGACAGGGAACGGGTGAGGATGGGAGGAGACGGGAGGGGTGTGCGTCCAATTTTTTAAAGCCTAGCGGCGCCTCTGTATGCCTGTGCATGTATATCTACGAGCACGCATGCATAGACTGTGCAGTATGTCTATTTTCTGCGTAACTTTGCATGATATGACACGGTAGTTGATTAGTTAGAGAACCTGCCTTGTAATGCGGAGAGTTCGGGTTCGAGCCCCATGTGAGACGATTACTGTGTAGGGAATTTGAGCAAGTCACTCACTCACAATTGCTCAGCGTAATCGATTGATGTTTGGTCGTTAGGTAGAGCTTAATAAACGCTTAATAAATGCGTAAAAAAGTAAACATGTCCCTAATGAATAACTTTTGTGCAAGTTACAGTTGTGATGAATAATTCTGCTGTCTAATTTTTAAACGTATCCGTTCGTTTGTCTATGTATCTTACATAATTTTATGAGTGTTGTTTACTTGTCTATTTGGCTGAAGTGTGATCATAGCAGTCTATTCTGCTATATTACACATTTTTATTTTAGAAATTTTTGTATGTGCACTGGACTTTATAAACACCATTCTATCAACTACACACGTCGCTAGAAAGTATTGCTCAAAAGTAGGGGATGTGAGTGATTAAAAAAACTGACTACGTCTTTGAATATTGCATTCTATAGGAGTCTTTAATCTACTCGCTAGATGGTGTCAAAAACAGAAGAAATTCATGAATTTTGTAACCAACTCGCTAGGTCGCGCAGTTTATGCGCATCTGAAATACCATTTAGTTGATTAATAAGTTATAATTCTTGTTTCATGTTCCAATGTACAGAGCAGACAGTCTTATCTCCCCTTTGTAGGCATGCCCAGAAAAACAGCAACCGAACTTGTCCAACTAAATTAAACTTTATCATGAGAATCCTGGATAAACACATTCCCATTATAACTAAGAGAGTTTGTGTAAGCCTTCTAACACTGGTACAACTTTTATATAACTGGATCGAGTGTCGTACTGTTCGTGAACCTGTCTCAACAGCCAACTCCATGCATACTACAAGTTGTTTCGCATCGTCTCTAAGAGGTCTTGTTCTCCGAAGTTTCTATGGCAGAAAGTGAGTGAGATTATGCTTGCATCGTGACAGATACGACACAGTACTTTGCTCTTCATCGCGCTGCTCACAGATTCGTAATCGTAATCGTGAACTTCAATTTTATAAAGAGCCACTCTAAAGTTAAGGGCACAGCACAGCTTATTCATGAGCGCTTAGGTCTTTCTTAGACAAGATCCCGACTCTCAGACTCAGGTTTCCTAATGTTCTCTCCTCTGATGGATCGTACCTTTATGCCCCCATCGACCGGCCCTTAGTTTACTCCAACCACTCTGACTGAGATTTGTAATCAAATCTTCTCATATCCTGAGAAACAGTGCAACCACCGTATACCTCATTCTTACTGCTCTACAAATGACTGTTCTGATATCTTTGGCTGAAGTTTTGCATCCATTGACAACTCGCTCGCGGAATTCCACGAGGCACTGTTCTAGGATTTCTTTTGTTCATCCTTACACTACGACTCGTAAGTTACTCCTCGCTTGGCCACAATACATATATGCTGACGATATCCAACTATTTATCTATTTCTTCTCTAACTTCTTCGTCGACTCGATAGATCAACTTCTTCGTGTTGTTACCCAAATCTCCCGCTGGATGGGATCTAATCTCCTATGCTGGAATCCATTTAAAACCGAATTCATACTTATAGGTCTGGTCAGGGGCGTCTATCCCCCTAAGTCATTGGAGCAACGTCCCTTTCCCCCTCTTCTTCCCCCTTCCCGTTCCTCCCCCCTTAAAATGGTGGCACACACACTAACAAATCTCCCCCCTATTTCTTGGATGGAGCATTTGCTCCAAGGTTTCTATGGTGTAGACGCCCCTGGGTCTGGTTTACCACCTCCATAACATTCTCGATTCCTCTAGTTACCTCCTCCTTGACTCTGCATCCATCAACACATTCACTAATAATTCTCTTGTTAGCGAACTATAGATATGACTTTCGAAGAAAACCTCAGTCCCTCTGATCATGACACCCATCTTAATCTTGATCTTGGTTGATGCATTTCTCATTGCCCTCGCAGAATCTACCCTGTGCTTGATTTCAAAACGCATCTGCTATCGCCACATCCATAGTCCACGCTAAACTAGACTGCTATAAGTCACTTTTCCGGAACATAAATAACACCCAAGAAACCGCCTTCAAGCTATTCAAAATTCAATCACTCGTGGAGTCAACCAAAACCCCAACATTATCGCATTACTCCTGTTATCAAATCCCGTTCTTCACTGGCTTATGCTTGCTGAAAAACTGAAGTACAAAGTTCTGTAACTTACTCAAAACACACCCCAGTCCTCCCAGTCCTCCCAGTCCTCCCAGTCCTCCTATCTTTTTCACTTAATAACAATCCGTTCACTCAGCTCTACCCGCTTCTCTTCCTCCCTACATATAGCCTCTCCGGCAGTCTCCACCCTTCCGTCAACTCATCTGTAACAGTTTGAAATCGCTCTATAGCCATAGCTGTTCCACCCCTCTGCAATAAACTCCTGCCATAATCACGCCACTTATAATTATCGGATCCAAGCCACACGAACTCAACAAAACTTAACCTCTTACAAAACTGAAAACGCCCTTTTCCCATACATCCCATGGTGATTCCTATTTTTCTCTTACCTCTCTCTCTCCCCACCAGGCCCGGCCCTAGGGCAAGGCGAACGAGGCAGCCGCCTTGGGCCCCGCGCTTTCAAGGGCCCCGCGCTGCTGGCTATACTTTTTTACTGTTATGAGATTTAACGCTGACAACGCTCACGTCTCTTAGCAACAATACTGGCAGTCAATTTTCCGCGTGAATGTGATAGGGTGATTTATGAAAAGCGAACCTGCAGATAAAGCGAGTAACAACTAGAACCCACGATATTGTCTATTGTGACTAACGAACTTTGAATTAGATGGATGCTAAAATATCTAATTATTAACATCCTTTTCAGTTGTTGGATATTCAAATAATTCAGTAAAACATAACCCGGTATTACTTTCATAGTAAAATGCTGGCATTAAGAGCCTGATTTGCATTTTGTGTTCATTAAGCCTAGTTCGTTTTTTTCTAGAAAAAGGTTCCGGAACTGAACTATTATGTTACTGCTAAAAAGAGGGCGAAGTCCTAGAAAAAGGGCTTGGGTTCGGGGAGGAATCTCGGTGAGACCTTTCCCAAGAAATTCTTTGACGTCACATTAAATTGAAATAATTAAATTATTCTTTTATTAAAATAACTAAATTAATTTTAATAGCTGAAAAAGGTGCCGGAACGCCGTTCCAGAGCGTTCCGGCAGAAAAAAGCGCTGATTAAGCCATTTAATTTCCATTTGGATTGCCAATACCGTATTGACAGGAAATCAACGCCGCAATTGCTTTTTATGCTTGGGGCCCAGCTCGTCGCTTCCTGCCTTGGGCCCCGCACACCCTAGGGCCGGGCCTGCTCCCCACTGTCCCCAGTTCAATTCTAAACATCATCCACCGTAGCCGCCTGTCTGACTGCTTAACCCTGTGATCTCGATCTGGAACGGAATAATTATTACCGTACCTGCTTCTTGACTTTGTTTTGACTGAGCATCTGTGAATAAGCTGATTCTTGCGACTTAGCTTTTTGGACGCTGAAGAAATATAGATTATGATTACGATTCAAGATAGATAAGCTTAATCTTCTTGCATTTTTTTCCATTTCAGCTTAAGAATTCCAGCGTTATCGACTGCATTCTGCAGCCAAATGTAAATCTCTTTAGATTATCTAATATTCTGATACATTCAACGATTTTTCAATTTATCTCGTCCTACAATCGTATTTCATTCTTACGTGGCTAGATATCGATCGAACAAATTCATCAGTGTGCGGCATAGATTATCTCTCATTTCGTGTCTCTTTCTTTGATCGTCCCTTTTAAAATTTCATGTTTAGTCAGGTCCGAGATGTTTCCGATTATCTTATCATTGTTTAGCATATCATATCTTTGCCTGCATTCATTTATTAATGTCTTCAATTTAGAATGAGTCGATGTTTCTGGCATAAATTCACATAATAACTTTTCACCGTCATTTGAAATGCGGATTTGTCCTCATCTAACTTCGTGTAGGCTCCTAATCGTTTGCATGCTCTTTTTAGCAATTCAATAGCTCGTGTACCTATTAATGTCCTCTACACTGACACAATGCAAAAAAATTAAAAGGCTAAGTGAGTTTAGTATGAAAAGTCTTTCTCCTGCCTATGTTGGGACACATCGGAACTTAGCTGTTTAAAATTGTTTGAATCGATAACAAATTATGAGTGAAAGACAACTGTGAACAGATGAGTTCTTGGCAGGTTCGTTCCATGGCCCTATTTATTGACAAATATCGTTAAAATCAATAACATAGTAACTTAATTGTTCACTTGTAAAGTAAGAAGAAGAAGAGCAGTCCCTTAAGCTAGCTGTGATGCACCCATGGGTAGGAAGTATTAGCGACTTCATTTCCTTAGCCTCGGCATATGAGGGTGAGTGGCCAGTCCTCTCCTTCGCCGTCTCATCTTCCCACCGACAATGTATGGTCAGTGTACTTATCATAGCTAAGTCTGCTAAGGACGTAGGTAGAGCAGAAATCTCGAACCAAATTTCTGCCTTGGCGGGGATTTGAACCCCGACCTCTCGATTAACAGACCAGCACGCTAAACACTACATTTTTGAGCACCCCAAATGTTGCAAAAGCTCTGTTGTATCTCTTTCATTTAACCATGATGATTTACCTATAATGTGCCTACAAATGATTCAGGTGACTCTTAACCCTTGACAGGAGAACACCTGGAAAGACCTTGCAGGGCAGTGACAGCAGGGTGATGCCGCTATAGTTCTTCCAATCCCATCCCAAAGTGCCCTTGCCTTTGTGAAAAGGGAGAATTATTCCGCTAGTCCAGTCACTCGGTGTCGAAGAAAGAGCTCCCGACGCCTTTTGAATAACACGGACGAGCCATTCCGTTTCTGTCTCTCCTCCAGCTTTAAGCGACTCATCTGATATGCGACAGACTCCTGAGGCTTTCTATTCTTCTTCGTGTGCCTTTGTGAAGAGCAGTCCCAGCTTCACTTGCCTTTTCATCGGCAGGATTCCCCATCCACTTGCCAGGAAGGCGTTGGGTAGGTTACTGGCCGTTTCGAGATGATCTAATGCGCCCGCGCGGCATGTCACTCTGCTGGGTGTTTTTGTCTGGTTGTTTTCCATAGCCTTTCTCCTCTCTCGAGATAACCCGATAGGGGGCCTGGCTTATTGGAATGCAGCCTGTTCTCGCCAATCACAGCTCTGACATTGGGTGTCTGCAGTATTTAGATAGGATGGTGACGCCACTCACCACCCAACCACACCCTGATAGAGTGGCCGCTGTTGGTCTGCAACTGCTTATAAGTCCTCGCTTATATCGCAGTTAACCTCCATACTGAAGATCATTCTACAATCCGTCCCCGTAGGTGAGCTAGGTTACAGTTCTGCAGAAGACCAAGTACACAGACCTATATACCTACATACTACTTATTTACTTTTTTATTTACCATCCAAACACCTGTCCTTGTGTACATTATATCCTCACAACTATTAACACCTGGTAATAATTCTGACCGGAGTTGCCAGATTCCTCAGTATATGCCTATACACCTGTCCTGAAAAACGCTTGATTCTCTAAATAGTAATCAGCTTAAGTGACAGTTGTTTCTTTAATTAACAAAAGCTGTAACATCTCCGTGCATGCCGACCATTGAGCATAATCGATCCATTATGTGACTTAGCACGAAACTCTCATCAGGGAACGAGTAGAAAAACGGACAGTTACACTCTGGCAAATGAACGGCGGTTAGTCGCCGTTTTAAACCAAGTTCCGGGTCGTGCAATGTTTCTGCATGTTGCGTGTACGTCTAATTTAAAGCGTCGCTTTGGGGCTCTGACTTCGTAGTTAGTTCCATCTCCTATTTCGCCTACTATGGGCTCAGTTAAACTAGATTTCCCTCGACACCTCTTGCCCGTCATAGTGTAGTCTTCTCGGCGACCAGCTGCCAGACCAGAACGGCAATTGAGGTCGCTCGTAATCGCTCGTTTAGAATTAAGTTCACACACGCAATCCAGTGACGGCGAATAGAAAACGCATGCCCAAACATACGTAAGTGTATGTTTCTACCCCACAGGGAGACAGTCACCTAACAAGTATCGATACGCTCCGATACAAATGAATTTCTATAATTATCAATACATGCTAAATGAGAATAGGAAGCTACGACAGATATTACGTAGTAACAAGTACCATTCTTTTCGTTTATGATGGTCAATTTAGATTAGGACTACATACAGTTACATCCTGGTATTGAACTCTACCCTACTTTAATTACCCTACTCTACCTGCTATGATCCTATCTTACATTGTGTTACATTTATCTTACTACTTGTACTATTGTATATCTACTTCCTTAGTCTGATCCGATCTCATCTGATTGACCTTATCTGCCCTGATAACTATAGCTAGACACTTGTTCCGTGTACCTACGTTTTTCGTGTGTAGATTTATCTGGTCTGCTAGTGAGAAGTGAATTACAGTAGACCTCTATTCTTCAATAGGCAAAAGAAAATGATGTTAGCCTGCAAAATCCAGACTGGTTGAGCTAGATGAGCCACTTTGCAAATTATTATCAATGAAAGAAATGGGTCTGCGAGGGATTTCCGGCGGAAACCTTCTCCAAAAACGACATCAGCTAACAAACAAAGACGTTCTGGCAACTTAAAATCGTATACAGTGCATTTATTCTAGTGAATAAGCCTTTAAACACGCTTTTAGGCGTGTTTAAAGGCGCTTAATAAATATCCAGGTACTGACATCCGTATATTTAATGTACTTAACCTAATTATAACCCTTCTGGTAGGCTACCTGGGATGTTTTCTTTTCACACGGTCTTAGAACATGAGAACATGCATGCGAGCGTAACGCTGTGTTTTTTCGTCTGGGAACGAGCTACACACATCCATCTGCATGGTGAGGAGGAGCTACACTCTTAGAAACATATTTGGTAGACACGAGACTTGTTTGTGGCCGTAGATCGCGACAAATAGAAATCTCATAGGACTGTTTTGTCACACACGCGTCTTATATATGATTTGAATTGAAGTCCAAGCCGTATTTAGATAATTATGCCTGTAGCGCTAAACATTAATTTCAGTTTCATTAATTACAAAGACGTAATAACACGGGCCAAATTCATTAAAGTGTAGTCAATGTCTGCCTTCCGTGGTAACAGAATGAACATCTATAATTATGCGTCACCTAACAATTATGTATGATGTATACTATACAACCCTTTTAGCAGTTGGCCTATGACCTGCGATTCACACAATCAAAAACCGCCTACATGGTGTTCAGAAAAACCGAGTCGTAGCGTAAAAAGGAAAATAAGAACACTTTCAAATTATTTATTGAACAACGCATTTAGGTCAGAATTGAAAAAAGGATATCAGGTAAGTCTTATCAGTTTTCCAGTTGTATTTTGTTATGAAACAAAATATAGCCTAATATTCCAAGCTGTATGCAAATAGTGTCGTTTTAATATTGACCGAGAGTTCCATGCATGCAAAGAGTTTACGTACGGTGACAGTTTTTTTTAATATAGTATAGGGGCCTATAACGAGACTCAAGTGATGCCGAAATCTGCGACTATACCTTGACCGTTCGTAATACATCTGCTAAATAACTTGATCTTTCTACTCTCAGATATTCGTACTAAGATATAAGTCTTAGATAACGCTAATTACGCAAGTGTGAAAGTAGGTCTATACTTCGGAAATGTGCCTCTTATAATACAGAACGTTGAGATATTATTAAGAAACATCCATTGTGTTTAAAGTATTTTTGTAGCAAGATTCTTTTTGTTATTCTTCCTTGAGTTTAGTTAGTTAGATGCTGTTTAACGACGCCCTGTCATAACAAAGGTGATTAGCGTCACCCTCCTCCTTTATCCAGGCTTGGAACTGGCACTTCCAGAGTACGAGCAGTGGCGGAGTTTATTCCTCTTGAAGCCCTACGTATATGAAAGTTTCTTGCTTTTAAAGAATTATGCCTAATAGATTGATTTCACTAGTAACCATGTATTTGCACACTGCACTGTTGTTTTGTTTTATGTTTTTGTGTTTTTATTTAACTAATGAAAATTGAGCTGTATACCTTAGTTGGAATCCATGTGTACTGATAGTTAAGTTCTTTAGTTAAGAGTTCTATAATTGTTTCTTTTACCTGCTGATCATATAACTTGATGGATGTTACCGTTAAAAGTATTGATTGTGCTGCCATTTACTTGTATTACGATAAATGTTAACTAGGTGGCCCTGCTAAGCGGGATCAAGATCCCTTTTGGGTCTCCTCTTGTTGCCAAAGTTCAAACTTTTATGTTGTATTTTCCTTGTACTTCAAATGGCTTCAATAAAAGGATTGATTGATTGATTGATTGATTGTATTTATAACTTTAGGGCAAGAATTAAGCCTACTATATTGACTTCGTTGGTAGCCATGTATTCAACTTTGGGGCTAAATTACTTAAATTTATATTTAATTGACCAGGTATACTATGCGCAGAGTAAACCATTTCGTGTTTTTGAACACGGTGTACACATCGAATGGCGTTTTGGTTTCATGGATAACGAGTTGTAGTTGGCTGTAGGTTATTAAATATATCATTTTCGACGGCTGTTTTAGAGGTTAGGCTCCTTAACCCTTAATCAACTTAAACTGCCAGAGATTTATGACCATCCAGCCTGACGTTCACACAGCTTCGACCATTTACCGACAGTTTTTCCTTTCAATGAGAGATGCCGCCACTTCAAATGCGGCGTTCCAAAGAGACAGGCAAACGTCATGATTGAGAGCGTAAATTAAACTCATAATGGCTCGAACCTCGATAGGAAGAAAGGAGGGCAGGACTGTAGTTTACCCTCAACTACTTAAAACGGCGGCAACAATAAACGCAAAAGAGTTGCCGCCTTCTTTAGGTCGGCCAATAAGCCTATTAAGGCCAAAATGAACACCATTCACGCATTTCGTGTTAAGTTTATACGTTTCCTCTTATAAATAAGCGTTTTGACTGAAAACTCTTCGGGGCCAGTGTCGGCCATAAGCTGTCCTCTCAGAGGCCTAATACGCTGCAGACGGAACTATTTCAATTGCGCCCTCCGGTGGGGAGAGGCAGTTGCGAGGGTCAAAGTCGGCGTCTTTCATGAAGTAATATATCGCCTCCTCCTTTATTAAAAATCCACGGACAGCTTGTTAAATTAGGCTAAATAGCCCTTTCAGAGGCTTTTAACGACCTGCCACGCAATCGTTTGTATAGTCCGCCTTCAAACAAACACACACATAGACATATGCTCAACGCCTGTCTCAAGCAGCCAGAATAATGTGACCGTAGCTTTTGCTTATAGCCCAGTAGCATGCACATACAATAGGCCCAAATGATATATATAAATACGTGAAATTTGTAGCAGATATACATTATATATACACACACATATATATGTATATATACATACAAATTATGACGCCGAAGATAAATATAGATCCGTACCATTTGGCTGGCATAAGGACTGGAGTGAGATTTATTGTCGAATCATGCTTCTGTCCTTTTCTTCTCTTCCGATTGCAAACGTTCGCAACCAGCTGTCTCTTAAATTACATAATTAGTTTTCTTTCCAAATGTCCCTCCATTTGTATACATATTCAAAATTCAGCAGAAGGCGCTCAACAATCAGCTTTTCTGTGCGCATTTGCTCCAATCACACTTGAACAAAACATGAATCACTGGTTAGATATTTAAATTTAATTAGATATCTGATGCTTATCTGTGTCTGTGAACAACGACTGCATCAATGTCACCGTGTATGCCGTGCGCTAACATAAACCAGTAGAAGTTGATGTCCATGATGTGTTGCTATAGCGCATCGACACTATAGATGTCATTCTACGCTGAGTCTACGAATAAAAACACTGCAACGATCCGATAAAATTCCGATGAGTTCTTGAATATATGCAGAGTGACAGGAACAGGTTTCATAACTGCAAGAAAAACTAAATAAATTTAGTGTTGCTTATATTTTGTAGGTACTATAGGGCACAACTGACCAGTGTGAGAAATGTAGAAAAGAGACTAGGGGTGGGAGTTAGACTTGATGAGTTTGATCCACGTGGAGTTGAATATTTTATCCGTATTTTGCAAACTGAGAAAATTCAAAAATGCAATAGAAAGCTTACACTCCTAAAAGTTGTCATAAATCTCACAATAAACCATTATCATACATGGAAATTTATTCTCTTTGTCAGAGACAGAGTCAAAAATCCGAATTCATACTAGCACAACTGAGGGACATCGAAACGACCTCTGGTGTGTGCAATGATGATTTAACTGTGGGGTCCTAATAAAGACTAGGGGGTTTAAGCCCCCACCCCCCGACAATTCTCACCCCGCAACTGACGTAGCAGAGATTTGGAACCATCCGGGTCGTTGAACGTTACATAATGCAATCCAGTAATCTGGTCCTCCACCTCCTCCTTCTCCTCTCCTTCTTCTCCTCCTTCTCCTCCTTCTCCTCTCCTTCAGCTCCTCCTCCTCCTTCTCCTTCTCCTCCTCCTTCTCCTCCTCCTTCTCCTCCTCCTTCTCCTTCTCTTCCTCCTCCTCCTTCTACTCATCATCATCATCATCATCATCATCATCATCATCATCATCATCATCATCATCATCATCATCATCATCATCATCTATGACCCGAGTTGATACAGAGAAAACTCCCGAATCGTTCGTTTTGGCATGACCAGTTAACGTATGACATGACTGGTTAGTGGTTATTTCTTATGAGTTCTTTCATTCTTGAATATTCTGCATTCCAGTCGCCTGGTATTTAAACAATGACAATGTTAGGGTATTTGAAGGATTCCTAAAAAAGTTCAGACACGTACGTCACGTTACGTGCATAGAAGACCCTGAGAACATGTCATAATATATACACACAGTTTGCAAAAATAATTTATTACTGCTTGGCGCTGTCTTTAAGACGTTATAACATACACTACTGAATCGGGAGATGTGAGTTCGGTTTGCAGTGTAGGCTACTTAGATGGGCGGACTGTCAAATCACTTGACGCCAATCCTCCTTCCTTCTGTGGTTGTAAACAAGAATCAATGTAAGTTGGATTGTGAGAATTGTTGCCATGTTATATTTGGCTTTTGTGGCCATGTTTAACCCCAACCGAATGATGCTTCGTTCTTGCGACAACGCTTCTGGGGAGCTTCTAGACATAGAGGCTGTATGTGTGTGTGTGTGTGTGTGTGTGTGTGTGTGTGTGTGTGTGTGTGTGTGTGTTTAAGTGTACGTGTGTGTAAGTGTACGTGTGTGTACGTGTGTGTAAGTGTACGTGTGTGTACGTGTACGTGTGTGTGTGTGTGTGTGTGTGTGTGTGTGTGTGTGTGTGTGTGTGTGTGTGTGTGTGTGTTTAAGTGTACGTGTGTGTAAGTGTACGTGTGTGTGTGTGTGTAAGTGTACGTGTGTGTACGTGTGTGTGTGTGTGTGTGTGTGTGTGTGTGTGTGTGTGTGTGTGTGTGTGTGTGTGTGTGTGTGTGTGTGTGTGTGTGTGTGTGTGTGTGTGTGTGTGTGCGTGCGTGTGTAGGTGTACGTGTGTGTGTGCGTGTGTGTGTGTGTGTGTGTGTGTGTGCACACAACAGTTCTAAAGGCATTGTCTGCATACTGCAACATGACTATCGAACGCTCGTAAAATTGGCATTCAGATATTTTGTTGAGAGCAATGCATTCAACTTTGAGGCTACATTATTTAGATTTGATTAATTGACCCGGTAGTAACGCGCAGAGCGTTACAACACAATCGCTATACTACACGTAGACCTGTGTCGCCTAGAAACGATCATTTGAGGCTTACGATTACGATCACTGAAGTAATACATGACGACATTTGGCGGTTTTAAACGATGTTTCCCGAGGATCAGTGACAAATCGAAAAACACTCCATTAAACCACTGTTAATTGTTAGGTCTATGAGGTTGACCGACAAAGAGTCCGGCAGGTCAGCATGATTTATTTTAGGCTCGTTGTCAGCATCAGCGCCCGTGAATAATCTGGTGCCCTGCGCTTAGCTTTAGAGTAGCTCTTTAGAGATGTGGAGTGTACGATTGTCATTATAATAATTGAGCTACATGACACAAGTGGCGGTTTTAAACGATGGTTTTCAAGGAACAATAACAACACGAAACACAACTACAAGGTCCTGATATATTCCTCTATGATTGTTACGTCGATGAGGTTAATCGACAAAGGAGTCAGGCTGATAGGTAGGAAACAGCACAGCCGGATATGCATACGTATGCGGGCGTTTTGATCGGGCTATACTTTCAACATTGTAGTCCACAGACCCTTTCATCGGCGCTTCCAATAAATGAACCGGAGGCCACAGACCAGATCGCCGTGGACTCCGGAAGTGAAGAGTTCGTCTGTCCTTTAGCGGCCGAGCCGTTCCACTGCGCCATCTAGTGCCACTGGGTTAAACCACGACAAATTACAATCGTTCATCTCGACGCGTCGTTAGTGACGAATGCGGCCATTTTGTCTTCTGAAAGAGCGCGGTCAGCGCTCGTTAACGCTTCACTGAGCAGCTCCAACGCTCTGCAGATGCACAGCGCTGCAGCCAGCGCTGACACTGAGCATCGCTGCGACTAACGAACTGATGGACGATGGCTATTGTTTTTTGTGCCGCGTTAAAACGATGGCGGCAGTCTGTGTGATGAGCGGCTGCATGCAGTGCCTTTGGGCGGAGAGATCTAACGGCCTCTGTGAGTCCGATGCGCTGTCAGTCAGTCGGTACGGCGTCCAATTGGCGGTGAAGAGAGGTGCGACACCGGTAAGCGTTAGTTGCCATCAGCACAGAAGCAAAAGATCATATTAAACGCTTTTATCTGACCGCCGCTTGCATAGACTGGTCTGTCGGCGTTAGAGACCTAATCCTGCGGTGATCTATGTGTTGTCTCCTGAGCAGAGGAAGACTCAAAGATAATCGGAGCCAATAAGCTCAATAAAGCAGTGTGAAATAGTGATTAACGCCAAGGAGATATTTGCGCTGAAGTCGTATAGTTTCGTTTCGCTAGAGCTTTCAGGGTATTATAAGAAAGAGTGGAAACGGTTATTCGGCTCACCACACTCCAATGAGTTGTCTGTTTGTGACATACAGCTATAAATTTTACGTAGCTTACCAGACGACTTCAATAGCCCAGAAAATCACGTTCTAAGTTTTTAAAAGCAACAAACAGCTGTTTTAGGAACTGACGTTTAGCAGTTTATTATTTTTCTCTGTCACTGATCTCACTGGAAGATCCTCTATTCTCTACGTACAGCCATAATTACACAAATTCGGAACAACGTTTCTGCATTAAGTGGCATAAAAGCTTCAGTTGAAGAGGTCTGAGAAACCGTTGGAGTCATCAGTCTTCATGGAAATTCCATTCGGAGGCGGAAGTTGTTTGAAACAAGAAACCGAAACCAGATTGAAAGAATCGGACAGAAAGGCTGATATGAACGGAGACGAAACGAAAGACGGACAGACAACGGAAGACGAAACGACTTTAACCGACTACAACCGACTATCACCTGCAGTGGTTCTTCGAAAGACCCCATCGTCCAGTAGAAGACCTTCCTCCAGCAACGACGATGTCGAACCTCTATCGCCACCCGCTCCATCTTCATTTACTTCGACGTCGTTGTCTTCATCATCATCGTCTGAATTTAAGACATTACTCAAAAGTACGATTCTACCATCGTCGTCGTT
Organism: Allolobophora icterica; assembly: GCA_963556255.1. NCBI lineage: Eukaryota > Metazoa > Annelida > Clitellata > Crassiclitellata > Lumbricidae > Allolobophora > Allolobophora icterica. The sequence goes on from OY744608.1 coordinate 24,457,451, forward strand.
GTTGTCCGTTAGTCGTCCTTCTTTTATGATCAACGACATCTTAGGCGATCGAATTCGGGATTCGAACTCCAGTCGCTGCGAATCGAATCGCAACAACTCCCTGCAGCCAATAGAAACGAAACTGACCTCGTTCATAGATGGCAGCAGTGGCGTCAGACGCTCTTCCGTTTCCGGTAAGGGTATTTTCGTACCGGAAGTGAACCTGTGGACGACAGCATCCAGCTCTTCTGCGGAAGGTCAGAAGAACTTTTCAAAAGGAATTGATGACGTAGAAATCGATCTCGATGATGACGTATACGATGACGATAATGATGACGAAACGAGTTCATTGAACGGTATGTATACATTTATGTATGCATTTTAGAGATAGAGATCAATATATAGACGAAGGTAACTTGGTACTTGGCTACATCTGCCACCATAGAGAAACTAAGAAGCTCCTTCGAATTAGAAGGATTATGCACAGTATACTATATTTAATCATGTAGGCCCATATAGGTATGTAAGTATGTATGCATGCATGCATAATTATGTATCTCTCTGTCTGTATGTATGTATATGTGTACGTATATGTATGTATGTCATATGTATGTATGTATTTTCATGTATGTACATGTATGTATGTATGTATGTATGAATGAATGTATGTATGTATGTATGTTTGTATGTATGTATGTATGTATGTATGTATGTATGTATGTATGTATGTATGTATGTATGTATGTCTGTATGTATGTATGTATGTATTATGGTGGTATGTATGTATGTATGTATGTATGTATGTATGTATGTATGTATGTATGTATGTATGTATGTATGTATGTATGTATGTATGTATGTATGTATGTATGTATTATGGTGGTATGTATGTATGTGTGCATGTATAAATGTATGTACGTGTATATGTATTATGTTTGTCTGTATTATGTATGTATGTATGTATGTATGTATGTATGTATGTATGTATGTATGTATGTATGTATGTATGTATATGGATACTTTCAGCGGTATATGTATCCATGAAAACATGAATCAAAATTACTCAAGTTACAAGCATGTTAAATCCACTTGTCATTCCTACAGCTGTTGCGCGAAACTTAAATTTTTTAATAGCTATAGCAAAGTATACAAATGAAAACCTACAGACTATTGTAAAGAGACTGAGCGCCAGAGATGAGGATGACTTCTTAATTATAACTGTTGGCGTAAAGCCGTTATAACAGTATACAAGCAAGAAAATACTTGCAACGACGTCTCGACGTGGCATCTGTCTTAGCCATCAAAGGTCTTTCTTTAGAAGGGACCTGAATTACGACACAATCATATCTGTTAAGCATAATTCATATATCATTTTTGCTGTTATGTACATGTATACTAGATTGTGAACGACAAGATCAGACGCTTTGCTTTGATCATTCGTCTGTGTACACAGTTTTAAGTTACATTTTCCGTTGCAAAACTTGTCTTTGGTTATAACTTCTATGCCTGATTTCAATCGCAATATAATCCTATGACTAACATTTCTATCATACACGCTCGAGCGCATACATGTGTTAGTTAAGAGTATATGTTAAAACTTACAAGTGTTAGCACGAAATCTCTTCAGCAGGTTTCAGTATTGTTATGCATATCTTCATCTTTCTTCTTCTTTCTTTATGGCTTGGCGATGCCCCAGCACGCAATAGCCGCTCATCTATGGTGAGTCTCCACTTCTTCCTGTTCTGTGCTCTCTGTGTAGCCTCCTGCACGGATAGGCCCATCTCCTTGCAGTCCTCTCGAATTCCATCAATCCATCGCAACCTTGGTCTTCCCCTCCTCCGCTCTCCGTGTACGTATCCGTGTAGTGCTATATTCGGGTATCTATCACTTCGCATTCTTGATATATGGCCGAAATAGCGCGCGCAGTCTCCTGATCCTTATCCTGTCCATGCACGATGTCCTGCTGTATATTCAATCTGCTGTGTATCTCCGTATTTCTTATCCGGTTATGTTATATGTTATATGTTATACATATACCAAGGTACAAAAGCTGATTTGTGTCGTTTGCACGTGATACTTTTTCTCCAGCAGGATATCCTGAATAGGATATCCTGTTCGTGAGGGCCAATCAATATTAGAAAATGGTTTCTTAAAGAGACCATGCAATATCAGAGCATGGTTTGCACAGAGAGGTTGGAAGAAAAGAGATTTATATAGACACGGATATATTACTTCACGTCTGGGCTATACTCCATTGATCTACCAAAAATCATGTTTATACCATATATATTACATTTATATGCTTTATAAATCAACTTGTAGAAGTATAACTTTAGCGTCTACATCTTTCGTTGTATAGATGGGAAAGAGTATTCGTCATCTGGTGGTCATCATTTTCAACGTGGCGACCTGTCTTGCCAGGGACAGGGAGGCAGTGGAAAGGCGAAGAAAACGCGGAAGGCTCGAACAGCCTTTACTGACCACCAGCTGAACACTCTGGAGCAGAGCTTCGATCGGCAGAAGTACCTCAGCGTCCAGGATCGCATGGAACTGGCCGCCAAACTCAACCTCAGCGACACTCAAGTCAAGACCTGGTATCAGAATAGAAGGTCTCTGCCGCTCTTTTAACTCGACTTACTTACTTCAATATCAATTAACTGCTTATAGTCAGTTCATTAGAATACATCGTATGGCCGAGTGCAAGCTTTCATCGCCCCGTGTGTAGAGTCGGTGATGTACTGCAAGTAAAATAAGAATTACTGGGAGTCTTTGGATTATATCTCAATAAAAGTAATTCGGTTGTCATAGCGACACACGTATACATATATATAGGTTATAGGCCTACGCCTGAAATTGAATGGATCACTGTTACCATTTCTGCCATGGATTAGACAAGCCCAACAATAGGATGCCTCCGCCACTGTTTTTCCGTCTGTCCTTATATAGGTCCTCTCACTCTGCAACCAGAAATTGCACGTTTTGGTAACACGCAGGCTATTGTCTGATAATATGACCCTCAATTGTTTTACTGGAAGAAAAGATTGAGCTGCTCGCCTGTATAGTCGACAAAAGGATCCCACAGCAAACAATTTGCAGAAGTATACCTGAGGGTCCAGAATCACATAGACCGCTTCTATCTGGTGGTGGTTAGCGGTGCTAAAGTTCCGCAGGCTTAACCCTTCGGGGAATCTATAGACCTTCCGCTGCAGCTGAAGGGTGGCAAATTGTTCGAAAATTACAAGACACTCTTCGGAGATTTTCTCTCAGCCTGTACAAAATTACTGGTGTAAATTACGGTAACCATACGTTTAGAAAAACCGTTGAGTTGTGGAGCCGCAATTACCTGCTAGATTGCTTAATACAAGAAACCCACAACCTGCATGTAAATGTCATGCCGTATAATGACCTAGTCGAATTACGATAACTCCAATGTACGATCTTGCCAGCGAATAATTGAAGGGTTGGAGAGGGCCACGATGTCGAATGTATACGACAGATGTGGTTCATATATCACAGGCGCCCTCTGGCTGACTCGTGCCGGTTTTTAGTGACTGCCTATAGTGCTTAAGTGTAAATCCTGTAAGGCATTAGTCAAATAAATATGTATTACAAATTGATACCAATCATTCCATAAACTCACAAACACTATGACAATAGTATGAAATTGACTATATAGTGCATACGGTGCATCTTCCCTTTAGGGTCACCTTTTGCCTCCAGCGACGTGAATTACTAATAATTCTTGTTTTCAAGTTCAGTGTGTTATAACTTTTGGATGCAATAAAGATTTTTGATTGATTGATTGATTGATTGATCGATCGATCTATCAATCGATTGATTGATCGATCGATCGATCGATCGATCGATCGATCGATCGATCGATCGATCGATCGATCGATTGATTGATTGATTGATAATTGTGCAAGAATACTTTAGATGGGTTCAAGCACAGAAGATTATATGTCATACAGGAGGAAACTTGGGTAACCATGCATACAAAGAAGATAATCTACGGAGTCGGTGAAACAGTTTAGAGAGGAGATTTATAATTGGTTGTCGTCAGCATATGTGTGAAAGAACTAAGCAAGTGAGATGGCATGACTGGGACGAGGATTTCGATGCTTTAATGGAGACAGGGCGGGAAGAGAGATAGGATTGAATCCAGTGGAGCTAGGATTGAATCCAGAAGAGAGCAAAGGTCAGGTATAGTCATTGATCAGAGACAGAACAATCCGTTGAGTCAACTTGGAGATGAAAGAAACGGTTCGGAAGTCAGAAAGGATTTCTTTATCAAGTGATTTTTCCTTGAGAAGAAGATTTACTAGGAAGTGTTCTTAAAGGAGAGGAAAGAAAACTCCTTCAGCTGTATACGCTAATTGTGGAAGAATCCCTTTATTCCTTGCAAGATACTAAGAAATGATCAAATTCGTGCAGTACCAATTCGAAGTGCATGCATGCGTGCATGTATGTATAACAAGCACATGACCCTCTACGCATGTATTCACTTCAAAATTAGCGACAACTGGTGATATAGGTAAATCCTCTACCGATATCAACCAAACAGAATGAGGAGGTTTTTCTAAAGATTAATAACAGAAAAAGAATCGTCATCGTAAACTCCAATTTACTAAAGCGCTGCTGTAAAGCTCGGCGCAGAACATCAATTCATTATACGAGCGCTACGTCAAATCAGATGGATTGTCCATGCAGAGTAAACCACTCTAGATCGTTCACTTGGTTCAAAGCGCTGTATAAACCACATACGGAGACAAACAGGTGCACGGTTTCAAACGAACATTAATAAAGTTGTGTATTAAAAAGCTTATAGTTAGGCCTACTCAGAGGCGTCTACACCATAGAAACCTTGGAGCAAATGCTCCATCCAAGAAATAGGGGGAAGATCTGTCAGTGTGTGTGCCACCATTTATGGGGGAAGGAACGGGGAGGAGGAAGAAGAGGGAGGAAAGAGACGTTGCTCCAATGACTTAGGGGGGATAGACGCCCCTGGGCCTACTATGAATGAGTTGGCATTGAATTATTTTAATCTGTAACATTGATCCATGGATACGCCTGTGCAAATGGGTTTTGTTGCAAGTGATTAAATGACCTGTTTTCCCTTTCGGAATTTCGTATATAAATAATTGACCAAACTATGGTATATCTGTTGACAGAACGAAATGGAAACGACAAACGGCCGTTGGTTTGGAGTTGCTAGCCGAGGCCGGGAACTACGCGGCCGTTCAGCGCATGCTACAGGCCAACCCCTACTGGGCCGCCTACGACCCCCACGCGGCGAGCCTCGTCTCCAATATGGACTCCATCTTATTACGTCACGCCGCCGGGTCGCTGCAGCAGACGGGAACGGCGACGGCGGCGGCGGGGGCGACATCTAACGGCGGGGGTGATCCGCTTCTACCGCGCATGTTCCTACAGGGACTACAGCAGCACGTGACCCGCATTCAACCTCATCAAGTCTTCACGAATGACGCGCATCGCATGACGACTCTTGTTTAGAACTCTTTCAACCATAGACTATATATCTTACTCCGATAGCGCCACAAAAATAGTCATTATTCAAACTGTATACGGTTATGGCAGTATCATATTGCCGTCAAAGTTACAATGGAAGTGCAAGCTACCTTTCAAGTTCTTGTCGAAAAGACATTACGTGAACTGAACACTAGGTCTGCGTCAGTGCACGGTTAGCTACAAAACTGGAAAAGGCACGTATGTTGTATTTATGAAAACTCTCGAAAAGGCCTCTGTTGAAACGACTTAGACTTGTGCTCGAAACAGAGGGTGTCCGATTCGCAGATGTAAGGGCAGCACCGAACTTCTCACCAGGCGGAGCGATGGCACTGCTGTAGGCTATTACGAGACTTGTAGTAAACGAGTTTGCATTGCATAGTGCTGCACTTGTACACAGTGTGAGCATTGTAGAGAAAAGAATGGAGGGTTAGACTTTGACGAGTTTGATCCATGTGGAGTTGAATATTTTATCCGTATTTTCAGAGGCGTAACTTTGGTCTAAAATGTGGGGGCACCAATATCTTCCATTCACAAAGCAAGGCGAAGGCTGCGATCTCTGGGAAGGCACAATAATAAAATACTGATTAACATTGTTCAAAAAGTGGGGGTACGGTACCCCAGTCCAAAAAGTGGGGGTACGGGTACCCCTCGTACCCCCACAAATTACGCCTAGGCGTATCTTGCATTCTGAGAAAATTCTAAAATGCAATAGAAAGCCTAAACTCCTTAAAGTGATGACATCACCAAAATATTAGTATACAGTTCACATGTTCACAAATCTCACAATAAACCAGAGCATTACTTTATTGTTAACCCACAAAGCGATTTGTGAAAGAAAATGCTAAAATATGTGGACAAGATAATCACACTAGCACAACTGAGATGGTTGGAAACGTCCCCCTGCAGTGTGCAATGAAGACTTAACTGGGATCCTAAGAAAGACTATGGGGTTTGAACTCCAGCCCCAAACCCAGCAATTCTCACCCTGATTGTACACAGTACTTAGTTGCAGATATTTATAATAATGAATGCTGATATATGCGGATCGTGATTGTCACGAGTTCTTTTCTTATTCTAGTTTTCTAACTTATTCTAACTCAAAGATAAACAAGGAAAAAAACATATTTATTTACATTATATACAAAGTTCCAAAAAAATGGACCCTTCTTTTGGGTTAACATGAAAACAACCTACTCTACAGTTCAAAAGCATAGGCTACACACAGTCTGAAGTGCCAAACCCACATTCAACACAACCAAAACACTAAACAAAAGAGACACAACCCTCCCAATTGTTCTGCTTAAGAGGCGCTCTCTAAACTTGGTCAAACCCGTTGATACTCGAAACTTGGATCAAACCATCCGTCGCTCAACAGGTTCGTCTCCTCCACGTCATCCTGTTTTCCACGTCACCACGTTCCAGACACCAGGTTCCAGTTCCAGTCACCACGTTCCAGACACCACGTCTTCCACGTCACCACTTGTGTATCACCCTCACCGGGCTTAAAGAAACAAGTAACCTTATAAGCTTCACGTAACACAGCAACTTTAGGCCTACAATGTTATCACAATTTTAACACACTTCCTAAGTCATACAGCACTTATACTATACTGTACATCATTTCAGCGTTTATTTCTATACATTCCTTATATATACATACGCATATATATATACGCACATATATATATACTTATATATATACTCTCATGCCTTAGCCAAGTACCGTACACGAAACTCGTATCGTCACGCAGACGCGCCGAAAGTCCGTACACTCGATAGGTAAATATATATTTATCAAACTATTTCCAGAACAAATCCAAAGTCTTAACTATATATAATTATAGGCTCATATGCCCTTACAAAACAAAGTTCCTACACGAACGCTTCGAAAGTTCAAACATTCTTTACCCTATTCATTTACGTTTCCAAAACCATTCTAAACAACTGAAATAATTAGGCTATATTCTTTAATATACTTACGAATACGAAGCTACGACGACACTAAAACCTTCCTGCCGTCCACTACGTCGTCAGTCCGTCCTTCCTTCCGACCTTCCCAGACGTCTTCTTCGAATTCCCCTCAGCGGACCATCTGTCTTCACCGACTATCTCTGTCCGACTGTCTTCTAACTGACCTCTAACCCATCCTCTAATTGTTCATGCAAATTTCTCCGCCTACCTCAGTCTAGCCTAACCTCACAGGTGTGCTGTCCTCAGGTAAAGGTCTTAATTATACAGGCCATTTTGTGACATTGCCTCCCTCCTTTCAAGAAACAAAATTTATTTTTTTCTCACTCAAAGAATTACAAAATGCACAACGAATAACCCAAAAATTATGCAATGCTATGTTAACGCTATTAACCTAACAACTTATAAAACAACATACGACTCAAACAACTAAATTTGCTTGTAAACCAAAACCAACATCCTTAACACGGATGCCTACTTAAGAAATCTGCTCCCACGTTCTCTTTACCGTGTATTGACCTCAACGTCATTCGATAAGGTTGCAATGCCAATGCCCAACGCATCAGCCTACCATTCTGATACTGCGACTGGCCTAGGTATTGCAATGGTTGATGGTCACATTCCAAAATGAATTCTTTCCCATACAAATATTGTTCAAATTTCTTGACCCCCCAAACGATTGCTAAACATTCACGTTCAATCGTGGCATAATGAGTTTCTCGAGGTAGCAACTTGCGACTCGCAAAAGCCACCGGATGCTTCATGCCATCATCACCCTCTTGTATCAAAATAGCGCCTAAACCCACATTAGAGGCATCTGTTTGCAATATAAACAGTCGATTGAAATCTGGCAGCTTAAGCACGGGCGGATTCGCAATATGCACCTTAAGCTCTTCAAATGCTTTGTTCTGCACATCCCCCCAAACAACCTCGTTAGGAGTTCCTTTCCGAGTCAAATCGGTCAAAGGTCCAGCAATTGCAGCAAAATTTGGGATGAATTTTCTATAGAATCCAACCAAACCCAAGAATGACCGCAATTGTTTCTTAGTTTTCGGACACGGGGCTTCCAAAACTTTGGCAACAGTATCTAACTTAGGTGTCAACCCCTCTTCACTAAGTTGATGTCCCAGGAAGGATATATCCAAACGGCCAATGATGCACTTGGTCGGTCGCAATGTCAGATTAGCTGCTCGGACTAATTCAAATAATTTCCGTAATGCTATCATATGGTCAGACCAAGTTATGGTATGTGTCAACACGTCATCAAAATAACTATCGGATGTCTGAACATCGTGCAGTAATCTGCGCATGATTCTAGAGAAAGTAGAAGGCCCATTGACTACCCCAAACGGCATCACTCTGTATCTGAATAACCCTCTATGACAAACAAAAGTGGTTAAATCCTTATCTTCCTCCCTCATGGTTACTTGCCAGTAGCCCTTACTTAAGTCAAATTTTGAGAAGTATTTGTTCCCCGATAATTTGGCAAAGATATCATCTGCAGTGCAGATTGGCTCTGGGTCAACCATCGTCACTCTGTTTAGTTTCCTGTAGTCGACACAAACCCGTGTACTTCCATCAGGTTTCTTGACCATTACAATTGGAGCCGCGTACGGTGCTTCTGAAGGCTCAATTATGCCCCCCTTCAACATGCTATCGATCTCCTTATTCAAAAGATCGCGCATGGCGTGCGGTAACGGATATGCTTTCTGACGAACTGGCTCATCAGAAGACAACACAATGCTATGCTGACCCAAGTTCGTCACCCTTGGAACATCTGAAAAAATTTCACGAAATTCATAGATCAACTGACGCACCTCCGTTTTCTGAGTCTCCTCAAGTTCTGGATTGATTTCCACATCCTGGTATGTCTCTGTCTGAATATTTGCACCTGTCTCTACAGACACCTCAGTTGTGCTTTCTTCAGGTTCAAGAATAGCTGCTCCCGTTTCGTTTACTCCTGATATCTCATCCTCTCTTTCTTGCTGCCAGTAACGCTTCAGCAAGTTAGCATGGAACAACTTAACTCTTCCAGGTAACTGAATCTTGTAATCCGCCAGGCCCAATCGTTCTAAAACCGGAAACGGTCCTCGCCATTGCATCAATAGCTTGTTGTCGTCTGTTGGCAACAGAAGAAGTACTTTATCTCCGACCTTGAACACGCGGTCCTTCGCCTTACTGTCAAAGTATCGCTTATATCGGCTCTGTGATTTCATCAGCTGCTCTCGGGCTAAATCACATGTAGCTTGCAATCTGTCTTTTAAATCCATAACGTACTGATATGTCGTCTTTACCTCTGTCGATTTTTGTTCTTGTGTCCATAGCTGCTTTAAAATTTCCATTGGTCCTCGGACTGTTCTAGCATACAACATTTCAAAAGGTGAGAATCCAGTACTTTCCTGTGGAACCTCTCGATAAGCGAACAGCAAAGGATCCACATACCTATCCCAATCCTTCGGTCTTTCTGCGCACATTCTTTTCAACATAGTCTTGATTGTTCCATTGAAGCGTTCGACGAGTCCGTTACACATTGGATGATACGGCGTGGTCGTCAGTTGCTTCATTGACAACAAACGACTAACTTCTCTCATGATTCCTGACATGAATTGTGTTCCTTGATCGCTCAGAATTTCCTCTGGTATACCAATCCTCGCGAACATCGACACCAAGGCCTCAGCCACTGTTTCAGTCTCAATGTTCTTGAGAGATACCGCTTCTGGATAACGCGTCGCATAATCTACCAATGTTAGCAGATACCGATTTCCTCGATCAGTTGACGGAAATATAGGACCCACGAGATCAACTGCCACTCGCTTGAAAGGTGTGTCAATTATTGGAACTCTGCCCAATGGTACTTTGGTTGTCCTACCTTTTGCCACCGTTCGTTGACATATGTCACAGGATCTACAAAATCTGGCAACATCCCCTTCCATTCCTGGCCACCAAAAACTCGTTGCTACACGATCACAAGTTCTCCGGATCCCCTGATGACCACTCATGATAGCGTCATGAGCCAGACGCATAGCTCTTTCTCGAAGAATCTTTGGCAGAACCAAAAGCTTATGTTCTTGGCCTCTACAATCAGTCTTCTGCTTATACAACAGATCGTTTCGGATGACGAATTCGAGGGGTTGTTTTCCTTCTTTCAACTTCGTCCATCCTTTAGCCAGAGTAACATCCTCCTTCTGCATATTTATCATATCTTTCTTTGAAATATTTGTTTCTATTTCCTTCATCACTGTCAGCGGTTTAATCTTGATGGGGATCGACTGGCTCCTGGTAACCGCTGCAGCCACAGGGTTTTCCTGTTGAATTCTAATTTCCTTTTCTTCCGGTTCGGGTCTTTCCTTTACTGTATCCTTAACTCCTTGAACGTTTCCAATGATGACATCATATAAAGGATTTTTCATGCAAACCACCTTCACCATTCCAGTAATGTATGACGTTTCCAGAGGAACTACTGCTACCGGAACTTGTCGTACGGTCCCATCAATCAGCACACAAAATTCATTTAGTCCGGTAAAATGTTGTGGCGCCACCAAACTCTTCTTCACTACCACCGTAGAACACCCAGTATCTCGAAGAACACAAACGCGGTTTCCATCTAGTCGTCCTTCACTGACCGGCATCTTTGTAGTCGAGTCCGACATCTGTCGAGTGAAACACGCCTCTGACACAATCGGGTAGAAGCATCCACATTTCAACCCCAGTCCTCCTGCTGCCATCATTCCACAACAGTGATGATCGCCTGTCTGCGATTCTGAATCTCTTCGTTCAGCATGTGGCTTCCCATTATTATCGCTTCCCAACCTATTTTCACTGGTCGAGGGATTTTTCTTCCTGTGCTCAAACTGTTCAAATCCTTCTTGAGACGCAGTTCTTGCCGTCAGCATTGCTCCAGCTTTTGTGTTCATGAAACAGTTGCGGGCCAAATGATTTCCTTTTCCACATATGAAACATTTTCTGTCCTTCTGGGTAACATTTCGCTGACCTACGGTCACCCCTTTCCTACCGACCGTACAAAACTTCTGCACATGCGAAGTGCTTCCACAATTGTAACACTTTCTAACAGTTTCAGACTGTTGTTGGCTATCCGTCCGATTCTTAATTCCTTCTCTTATCCAAACCTTTTCGTTGTGCGCATCGGTATATTGTTCAGCCAACTTGCCCAGATCAGCAACATTTTCCGGCGCCCGTTCCTTCAAAAACAAAGCTAAATCTTTCGGACATGCATCCAAATACTGTTCCTTTATCATTAGCAATTTCAGCCCCTCATAGCTCTGATTCACTTTTGACAATTCAATCCATCGTTGTAGGTAGCTATCCAACCTAGTAAGAAACTGTGGTGGCGATTCCCCTTTTTCCGATCTGGCTTGTCTAAAGCGTGTTTTGAATCCTTCTTCCGACAATTGATATCGCTTTAGAAGCGCTTGCTTCAAGCTGTCGTAATTCTCAGCTTCTTCTGGAGGCAAACGAGAATACACATCCAGAGCCCTTCCTTTTAGGAGTGCACTCAGATAAATGGCACATTCCGAACGTTTCCATCCGCTGGCGTGTGCGAAACGCTCAAAGCGGTTCAGATATGAATCCATGAAATCCTTATCCTCATCAAAACATGGCATCCTGGGAATTTTCGCCCGACATTTCATCAATATTTCTCTTCCATCATCCTCATCATCCCTACTTCCTCCAGATGACCGAAACATTTTCGACGATTCAGCTTTCATTCTTTCTCTTTCTAAATTCGCTTCCAATTCCTTTTGATCTTTTTCCAACTTCAATTTCTCCAGTTCGAAAATCCTTACTCGTTCTTCTCTTTCCATACTTCTCCTATCCCTCTCCTCTGCCTGCTGTTCCTTAATAAACGCCTGCAAGGAATCCCCTTGTAAACCCATACTCTCCCCTACTTCCTTTAGTTCATGCACAGTTGCCATTTTGAACCAATTTCAAATTTACAGTTCAACAGCAGCAAAAAAACATTCAATTCAATCCTATTATTTTCTATAGGACTATTACTTTTTACAATCCTAACCAAGCAAAGTTTTATCACCCTATCCTACTATGGGCCATAGGCGTACCAAAAAATGGATCCTATCTCGTCACAAACATATACCCTACAAAAGAAGGGTCTCGCCGGGGTCGCCAAATGTCACGAGTTCTTTTCTTATTCTAGTTTTCTAACTTATTCTAACTCAAAGATAAACAAGGAAAGAAACATATTTATTTACATTATATACAAAGTTCCAAAAAAATGGACCCTTCTTTTGGGTTAACATGAAAACAACCTACTCTACAGTTCAAAAGCATAGGCTACACACAGTCTGAAGTGCCAAACCCACATTCAACACAACCAAAACACTAAACAAAAGAGACACAACCCTCCCAATTGTTCTGCTTAAGAGGCGCTCTCTAAACTTGGTCAAACCCGTTGATACTCGAAACTTGGATCAAACCATCCGTCGCTCAACAGGTTCGTCTCCTCCACGTCATCCTGTTTTCCACGTCACCACGTTCCAGACACCAGGTTCCAGTTCCAGTCACCACGTTCCAGACACCACGTCTTCCACGTCACCACTTGTGTATCACCCTCACCGGGCTTAAAGAAACAAGTAACCTTATAAGCTTCACGTAACACAGCAACTTTAGGCCTACAATGTTATCACAATTTTAACACACTTCCTAAGTCATACAGCACTTATACTATACTGTACATCATTTCAGCGTTTATTTCTATACATTCCTTATATATACATACGCATATATATATATACGCACATATATATATACTTATATATATACTCTCATGCCTTAGCCAAGTACCGTACACGAAACTCGTATCGTCACGCAGACGCGCCGAAAGTCCGTACACTCGATAGGTAAATATATATTTATCAAACTATTTCCAGAACAAAATCCAAAGTCTTAACTATATATAATTATAGGCTCATATGCCCTTACAAAACAAAGTTCCTACACGAACGCTTCGAAAGTTCAAACATTCTTTACCCTATTCATTTACGTTTCCAAAACCATTCTAAACAACTGAAATAATTAGGCTATATTCTTTAATATACTTACGAATACGAAGCTACGACGACACTAAAACCTTCCTGCCGTCCACTACGTCGTCAGTCCGTCCTTCCTTCCGACCTTCCCAGACGTCTTCTTCGAATTCCCCTCAGCGGACCATCTGTCTTCACCGACTATCTCTGTCCGACTGTCTTCTAACTGACCTCTAACCCATCCTCTAATTGTTCATGCAAATTTCTCCGCCTACCTCAGTCTAGCCTAACCTCACAGGTGTGCTGTCCTCAGGTAAAGGTCTTAATTATACAGGCCATTTTGTGACAGTGATAAATTTCCATCACATTAATTGGTTAAGATTATGTCTAGGGTCCTCCAAAACAATGTTGTTCATTGTCAATATGGAATTTTTTCATATTCCCCACATATTACTATAGGCGATTCCACAGGATGATTCAACGAGGTAGCGAATAGAACAAAGAGAAGAGAAAGTATACTATAGATAGACTAAACATTGACGAAGGCTACACAATATTGTGCCCGGAGTCAGTCGCTAAGGAGTTAGCAACTGACTCAATGAGCTAGCGACTGACTTAGCGACTCAGTCGACTAAGTGACACGCTTATCGACTGACTAAATCGCTTGGACGTCGACTGACTTAAATCATGCATTGACATTCTGTTTAACAGAGTGTCTATATTTCAAATGGGGACTAATAGTTTATAAAACCATAGTATTTAACATCCGTCCTTATTCCCCAGTCTTGTCACTATTCAACACGGTTAGTAATTAACTGACTTGCTTTTTCGCACCAACATCTGGAACTGTGGCTGATGAACGAGCTTTTCCCAATGCTGGACCTAAATTTTGAAATTCTTTCCCTGCATCAGTTCGTTCTGCTCTGTCCCTTATGTCACTTTGTTCACCACTTAAGATTTACCTTTTCAAATTACTTATTTATCAGAGGCTGTCTCCTTCTGTCTCAGTGTTCTGACCTTATAGACGTTGACCTGACTATGGTTTGTATTTTGTGTGCCACTGGATGAAGCTTTGCGCATTAGACTGAGGCGATATAGAAGTTACTAATTAAATCTAAGTAAGAGCCCGTCATCAAGTCAAAATGGTGGATTTACAGTAAAATTGGTTTGTTGGCAACAACGACGTTGTTCTTTCAAAATCACAGTAAAACAGTTCTTATGGGTCAGTCAAAAAATAACTTTATATTCATTCTGAAACCAGCTTCAGAATTTCTGAACACTGTACGAACGCGGTCTGCAAGAAAACGCTTTCTGGTCCCGTACAGGCCGAATTTTTCACCCTCGGCGCTGCCGTTCTTGTCCTCTGCAGTGCCAGTTCTTGCTCTTCTAATGCACGTGTCAGAAGATGCTGAGAACAATCCAGATCGAGCACAATGGACTACATCAATTGAGACATTGCTCCCAAATGGCATTTCTGTTTTTCGCAATCACCGTGGCGCAATCTCGGGTCGCTTCATATCCACTTGGTGGTGGAATCGCTGTCATCTATAAGTAATCGCTTGACATTTACGTCCATTTTTAGAGAGAAAAGCTCTGCATACCGTTCCGTGCAGTTCAGCTGGTACGATTCGGAAGATCGCCACCATCCATCAGACCATGCCGCCACATTTGACTCTAATCTTAAGACTGTACTTTTCAGCCGTGGTTGGGTTGGGAGTGCTTCTGAGTAGACAACACTAAGGGGGCGCTATATAAGTAAATAAATTCATCACTGTTGTCTACATCTACCTAACCCCTCCTGTAGACCAGTCGGTGAATTCTACAACGACGTGCAGACTCTGAAATCGTCCAATTGCATCGAGGCTGGTGAAAGACTTCTGCTAAAATGAGGACCGCCATGGGTCTGTTGGTCATATCATTTATGATCTGGCCGATTTCTTCTCCATCTATGTTGTTCATCAGTATTTCAATGTACCGACTCGAGGGGCAGTGTTTAATCTAGTCCCCCTCTCCTGGGAGGGGAAACAAGGTTTCGGGGGGACCAACGAATTTACACATGACTTATTTGGTCATTTCATCCATCTTCAAATAGTTTTTCTACGAATTACTCTCTCAAAAAAGGTTTAGGACATTTTTTAGGAATTCATCTCTCAAAAAGTATATCACTCACCTTCTCGGGGGGAAACCATGTATCCTGGGGGATTTCCCTCCCCAAAAGGTCCCTACATTATAATATTGCTGGCCTCTGGGAGGGGAAACACGAATTTTGGGGGCGGGGGAATTTCCCCCAAAAGGTGTCTAGATTAAACACTGCTCGAGGGGAACTTCCTCGATGTCTTATAGCTTCTGATGATCGGACCACTGCCTATACGGTATCCAGTTCAGCGAAGCTGCATGGTCTCGTATCATATCACACACAATGACCTCCTGTAATCGCCAAACTACATGTGAGGCACGTATATATAATATATATCATAACAGCAGAATCGTAAATCCTGTTCATTTAGTCTTGTCGATTCCGATCTGTTCACTGCGCATTATGACTGAAAGCGCTGCGCACGATATCGCTATTTACCATGCGCTATGTTTTAGATCTGCGTTAGTACACCTTGATATATAGAGAAACCTGACCTGGATACCAAAAGCCTGTCGAAGTTTAAACCCATCTCCATTCTCAGTAACATTACAAGCGTTTTTTTTTACTGTCAGCTGCTTTCTGAATCGCTGCCCCAGTGAATGGAACGGATTATACAAATCCAATGTTTCTAGTAATTAAGCTATGCCTCTGGTCAAATCACATTCCTGACATAATAAGGTAGACATTAATTCATGCCGACAAGATTATGAAGCACTAATACAGGCGTCGAAACCTGTAATCGGTTGGATTAAGAGCGGCCAAGTACCATCAGAGTCGGCGTCATCCGTAACAGCGATCCGTGATTCATACAGCTGTCAACGCGTCTGTTATTAGGAGAGGCTCCTGGCGCATTGACCGTCCTCGTGTCAACTGTCAATGCGTGATCGATTGGGAACTCATGCAGTGTTAGCCATGAATTAAAATCCACTCGACGCTGACCGATGGGATTATGCGCTGCAGCCATTTACACAGCCACGAGACGCTTTTATTTAGTGCAGCTATTGTTCTTCAGAGTTCAAGAGAATCGCTTGGAAGGAACTGTTCTATATCTAGAGAGAGACAGCAGTAGAAATACGAATTTTCATGTCAGCTACTGTTTTCTGTTTTTTAAGATAAAAGTAAATGAAACATTGAAACGAAGAAGAAGAAGAAGAAATAAAAGAGCAATTTCTTACAGTAGCCCTGAGGCAGCCATGGGTATGAAGTGTTAGCGACGTCATTTTCATAGCCTCGGAATAGGAAGGCGGGTGGACAGTACTCTCCCTCGCCGTCTCATCTTCCCGCCGACAGTGTATATGCATGGTCACTCTACACTAAAGCTGAGTTGGCTATAGGGGGCGAAGATGGGCAGAAACCTCGAACCAAATTTCTGCCCTGATACTGCGTATTTACAGTTGTAAATATGACACGTTGAAGATGAAAACGTTTCTTTTTCTTCAGTAATTTAGACTTCTTTCTCCTTTTAATTCTCTTATTCTGTGTTGTTAATTTGCCGTTCAGATACTAGAACCTAAAACAAGTAGTGTTTAGAGTCGAGAACCATTGAGAAGACACATACAAAAAAGTGAATGTAAATCAGTCCATGCGAGGGGCAAAACGTGTCAGTTTAATCAGCGAATAAAAAAATGATAGTAGTCCGTTAAGCCAAGAGGCAGTAATGGGTAGGAAATGCTAACGACTTACATTTCTTAGCCTCGGAATACCAGAGCGGGTGGCCAGTAATCTCTCTCGCCGTTTGATCCTTCTCTTGGACTAGGGATTGACTTTACCAGAGCAAGTGAACATCGTATATTATGTCGAACGCGCTTTTACCACCTGCGTCAGATTCGCACTATACGCTGTTCGCTTACAACCCCGGTGCATGCATTCATATGTTCCAAGCAGGGTTGACTATATGGCAATGCCATTTATGCAGATCTAACTCACTGCTGCATAAATCGGTTTCAAGTAGTTTTGAATGCTGCGACTCGGCTGATCAGTGGAATTCCTAAATTTGATCATAATATTTCCAGGTTCGTGTGGAAGGTTCTGACTGCGCCGCTGTTTACCTGTGCAAATGCGCATTTATTTTAGGATCTTGATGCTCATGCGTAATTGTCTAGCAGTCTCTGCTCCATCTTATCTCAAGGAGCTAAGTGTCTCGTTGTCTTCCATACTTAGTCGCAGATTTCTATGCTCTGCCACGCAAGACGACTTGGTTGTTCCAACGGCACGAACTTCCACGGCTCAGTACAGGAGTTTTGCTATGGCATCCTGGAATAAGTTTCCTAAGAATGTAATGTACATGTAGTGTAAATCTCCGAAATTTCTCACGTCAGGGAGACCAACTTATTCACCGGTGCAATATCAAATCAAGTTCGCAGTAGCCAGGCTGCCTTGTCCGTTCCGGTGCCAGGTCAGAGTCCGGGGAGGTCAAGCCGAGAACAACCTGCGACATAACCTCTTCAGCTTCTCTTTGCCTCTTTCCTGCAAACGCTCGAAGACCATTCTGTTCGATCGTGGTTTTATTATGTTAGATTGGAAGCGCCTCTGATGCGTCTTTCTTGAAGTAGCGCAACATAACTTGCAATTACAATTACAATTATAATTACAAGAAATACAAGTGTAGATAATGAATCTGCGAAAGTTTAATGTCGGTCTGAATTGCACAGTTAATCAGCAGGTAAAAATGACTCAGGGAAATTTTCAGTTACTTCGTAAAGAAGAATTTTGTTTGCAGCATTTGCAATTTTCCTATGATGATTACGGTATGTCATCACCAACTGTTAGGAAAATTATTTTACTGACTTGTTTGTGCTGCCTAGCTTTGTGTTTGATCAGCATGATTTAACATCTGTCTAAGCGTAATACACAGTCTGACTGAACATTGTATCTGGTTCCATAATCATCTGAATTAGGCTTTTAAAAGTAAGACTAGCATGATCGAATGGACCTCATTATACGAAGACGGCTCGATTTCGATCGATCGTTTCTCTTCCTGAGGTTTATCGACCTCAACTTCGGGTCTGTTGTCTGAAAATGTTTTCATAATCATGCGATTAGCATTATAAATCTCCTCAGAATCTCGCCATTCTTCCGGCTGCGTCCACTTTATTTACACAGCCACAATGACAACAATAACAGTCGTACGAATGAATTTAGTCCACAATCGACTTCATTTTTCGACTCCCGGCTGAGATCGCCGACGACCGACGACAAGAATTGCATTGTCCCCTGCTGCAGTCATAATCTGCGCCAGGTAGGTATAGGCCATTGTCTGCCAGAACTCAGCCGGTGCTGCGCGATGACCACCCAAATGACGCACATGCGCCTAACAGGTAACTGATTTGTCAAGGTGTTTTCTATAAGCGACGGCGTCCACCAATCAGTGCAGCGTTTGAGTGGGTTTATTAAAACGTCATAAAGTATTTCTGAGCGACCGAGAATCGATCTGTCGCCTGCCGTTGTGGCAACGATGAAAGACCCATAAGCGTTTCAAACGGTCCATTGTGCCAGCGATAGACGCGGACGCACCGAACGAATTAGCATATCACCGACCGCTTGGCATAGTATTCTCTGGCCGCCTATCAACTATTCGTGATGCATATTCATGATGTAACTAGAATCGAAACGCCTGATCCATTACGCACCGACGACACGCATCAATGAATCCGTTTGAACGGACGCCTGCCCTCCTCCGCACGTCACGCCGGCAACTTTCCATTATCCAATGAACAGCGGAAGAGGAAATTGAAAAAATATTTAGCCCGCGAGGCCAAATAGAACACGTGACCGATCGTCCATGGCGCGTCACGCTGACATGCCGTCACGCATGACTAGCATCCGAGAACGTCAATTTCCGGCTGGCCCGAAGTATAAACGACTTCACTCCAGCGATGGCGAAGGCCAAATAGATTGTAAATAGCCTTATTTACCCGTCAATATCCGCCTAAACACGGATTATAAATCAGTTGTACACGGTGCGGCAGCGGACGGGGGCTGTGAGCGAAAGCAAGTGATCTCGTCGTAAAGAGAAAACTCGATCCGAATGCAAAGCAGTCTCTGTTCGAGAAAGCTAGCCTCTCACTAAAGCCGCTTTCCTGTCTGTCCATCTGCATTTCTGTTACCCTCATACCTTTTCAATCGGATTTCCAGTCTAAATGTTTGCATTACTAATGTGTTAATTTAGCTAAACTGTTCATTCAACTGTTCATTCAGGAAATCTAGAAGTGCTACAATTAACGTCACTTTCGCGCCATCTGCAGGCTTAACTCTGAAGTAGTTCAAGACCGTCTTTCTCCTAACTGGCAAATATGGCTCTCTATGTTTGACCCTCAGTGTTTCCTTGTCTGACAAGCAACAGCTTCAAGCTCGTCTACGAATCCCAGCTGGAGTACTGGGCATACGGCAGGTGTCCTCGCTTGTGAATTTTGCCTTCTTGCCCGACGCTGCAGACCCTCCTTTTCCCGTTCCGTTCTCTTTGAGCCTAAAGATTTAGATTCTCGTGTATGCAAAATTAATACAATTTTGAGTCTGTAGACAAACTTAGGAAAGATCTTACGAGTTTAACTGCTGATTTCAGACAGGCATCAGACATACCTGTATAACTATAAAGCCTAACAAATGAAATCTATATAGGCCTAAATAAACATATTCAATGATATTGTGGATTTTCGACAAAATGGTCGGATGAACCAGCTTCTCAGTAACCATTTAAGGGCCGTTATGTCATAGGTCTCACAAAAGTCAGAACCTTAAGCACGTGTTTTTGGCACAGAAGTAGCCAATGTCATGGATCCCAGACGCAAATTCAATGATCAGATATCCCTAACTGACCCTCTCTCACAGTCCCACTTTTAAACAAATGATATCAATTTAGTTGCAAGGAACAAGATAACGTCATCACAACCTGCAGTTTAAAGCTTTCTTAATTAAACAGTTCTGTTTATGGCGGCTGCAATTTTATAGACTATTATTAATATATCTGGCTATAGGCTTCAAAAATAATATCTGAAGGCTAACAAAGTAGGCCTAAGTTATCCATTTACTAGTGTGTAGTAGACCTATACATACATGGTATATATTATTTTACAATATTAGGCCAACATAAGCCATCTATGTTCTAGCCTTCATGACGACGGTAGTGAGAAGACGCAAGCTTTACTTGAACGCTCTATTCAAATGGAATAAAATTTATAAAAATTATTCCATTTAGAATCACACACGGCTGTAAAGAAGCAGTTTCTGGAAACATTCTCTGGATCATCAAGAGGCAAATTCAACTCACTCTGCTAAATATATGTTAAAAGGCCTTCAAAACTGATAGTGTTGTCTCGAGTTCATCCATGCAAACAAAACCACTCAACTCAGATTTGAATTCACCCGGTCGATTGCCTTCCCTTTCGCAGGTGATCAAAAATCCTCGTCTCCTACTGGCAGTACATATTGCCCTTCGATCAATGCCGCTCAACCGTGACAGCCTGTGATCGCAGCCGAATATTTTGAAACCATTCGCGAATCGGTGCGCGAAATGTTTTGTGGTGCCATTAAGCGAGATGCAGTGATGCATACAAATTGCACCTCTTCGCCTCTAGCGCACTGCGGCGTTCTGGAGCCAAAGAGGCAACGCACAACCACATTGGGTGCAGTAAGGTTCCAGGAATCACAAGGATTTTTGCTTACATTTGAAATAGATTCGTCAGTTTTAATTGTAATAGGAGCACAACATTTGTATAGCGCCGTTAAAGAACCTCTCTCGGAGGTCTTTACATGTGGCTGCACTCAGATGGAAAATTGTCTTACGTTTGTGGCGATTTAATAAGCAGAACGGAGCATATTTTCATATGGAATAGGGGACCTACTATTCCAGAAAGGCGGACAAAGCTACATTATCCGGCAGCCTAAGCAGTTGGTTGATCTTAAGACAAGATTTCGAAGCAACCGCCCAGAACGGGTAAGGGTCTTCCTGAGGTTCTAGTGAGGCGCTATATAAATGGCTATAATAATACATACATGTATAGTTACATACAAACGAGGGTAGAGTAAATAAAACTATTCGTGGAAGGAGTAATCTTTATGTTTAAAATTAAAACAATCTATTTAATGAGTCGTAAACATATATACTCCGTTACCGTCTTCTGCGTCTTACCTGCCGCCGTGCGATTTACTCGAATTTGACCCAAAGTTCAGCACTGGTATGAACCAACGCAACCCGCACTACTTTCTTACCCTTCTCCGCCTGCACCACCCAGCTGCAATTGAATTACGAGTGGCTGATACGGCCGCTGAGCTAATCATTATCAAAGTTGACCCGATACGAGATCCGTCATGCGCTTCAACATTACGCTGGCGATCGCTAATCGACGCCATTTTCTCGCAAAATACGCCGCTCCGGAAATAAATTAGCGCTAAGCCTAAAAGGCAGAAGATGATGGATGGGTCGGCGCTCCATACTTATTGATCAGTGTTAGGAGTCACGTAAGTACTAATGGCCAACTTTCCGATATAATTGCAGCGTCGGTCGAGATAAAAGCGTGTTCGCACAAAAATGATCACTAGGTTTGGACTGCTCCTGTTACAAGCTGAAGTTGGCCTACAAGCTGATAAAATCTAAATCCTCAGCAAAAATATTGTTGCGAACACGTTTTACGCGATTACACCATTGTAAAACATGAGCTAAAAACATCTAAGCCTATAGACGTTATTTGTTACAAATATCAAGATATTATTTTTAAGCTAAGGAATGAAATCAAGAGGGTGTGAAAAACTACTTTAAACAAGGTTAAAAGCATTTCTGGGATGGCTAGTCTTCGCAGACGTTAGGCTCCTCAAACGTAGGCTACCCCTGGAAAGCGATCGCGTTAAAGTGCTGGATTGTTGACGCAACATGTTGGAAGAGG
>OY744608.1:24482443-24495024 GCA_963556255.1 Allolobophora icterica
ACCTACAGGCCTATCTTCTCTGTGTCAGACACTCAGAGTCAAATAATGCTAAATCACACTAGCTCAGCTGAGGGCGTTGGAAACGACCCCTCGGTGTGCAATGAAGACTTAACTGGGGTCCTAAGAAAGACTGGGGGTTGAACCCCTATTCCCCCAACTATTCCCACCCTGGTTTTAAGTCTCTGTGCTTGTGTGTTTGGCTGTCATTTTGCCTAACCGGACTTATACTGCAACTGTAACGCGAACGAGCATTGAGGAAATAGTATTGAAAGTCAGGCCAAATGTGATTATGTGACTGACACCTTTCCCTACTACTAATAGACGTTACCTTCCATTTGCTTGTCATGGGTAATTTTCTTACCTAATTACACGTAGCTTACTTTTATCAAACTTGCATTAGAATGTATTACTTATTTTTTTCAAAACTTAGGCATTACCTACTGAAGTTAAAGTATCACGTTGCTGACCATCGCCTTGCCATGATGATCTTACTTTACCGCATAACCTTACCTTACCTGCGACTTGTTTAAAATAAGTTACGTGAGGTGAGATACTAAAATACGACTGCAGTGACCTACATCTTCGAAAGCCCAGATGGAGTCGATGATTGGTTTGATCTTTCCGTCCTCGTAAAGGCGGCAGAGCTCTTCGATGACCGGCCGAAAAATGGACGGGTCGCTAACCAAGTGACCCAAGTGGTAACCGCAGGCCGCTTTATTATCGCCCAGCATGAAGAGAGGACTATAGTTGCGAACACCCATGTAAGTTTTTGCTAGGCTCCACAGGCTGCGACTTGTCCCCGAAACTACGTTGGCCGCACCTTTGACACATTAAAACCAAAATGCAAGAATAGGTTATATCGCATTAATTGTAAGCACCTTTTAACACTATAGGTTCAAAGTTCGAGAATATAGGCCTATGATTAAAGTTTGAGAAAGATTAAAATCTTTAATCGCTATTCGGCCTAATCTTACGAATAAAATGTGATAAGATCCTGGCTACTTTATTTTTGTGTGTGTTTAGAATATCAATCCAAGGGAAGATAATTGTTGCATTAGTATTCTTCAATTGATATAAATACAAAACTTACAATAGGCGCCTTATAGTGGCAATAGCATTTAATATAGCTATGTAAGCGTTGTATGGACTCGAGGAAATATAAATCACCATAGTGTATGATTTTTCCCATTGGCTTCAGAAGACTGTATCCTTTGGCTGCGTCCGCTCCGTTCAGAGGATCCAACACGATGTTGACACCTGCATGCCACGGAAAAACAAAGCAAATAATACATTACCAAGAATTAGTCTACAATTCACAAGATCCTAACGAATAAAACGGTTAGTACTGTTTTGAAATAGAATGGCACAAAAAATATTGGTTATGAATCAAGAGCGTCGGTTTTGTGAGTTGTTGATACCAGTGAAGGATACGAAAGAGGCTAACTCGGAGTAATTTTGTAATGTCTGAGTCAGTCGTTGTTTGAATAGAAAAATCGGTATTTTTCATTCCAAATCTAGTGGATACTTACAAATGTTGAAGTCTTCGTGTTGATCCTGCACTTCGCCTCAAGATCAGTGTCTTCGATAGACTTAAATGAACTACTGCGAAATCACTCCCGAAGCGATACTGTATACGAATGAAATAATCTACTACCACTGCTTCATCAACTATGTCTGATATGATAGAGTGTGAGATAAGGTTATAATTTTAAGCAGTGTCTCTCAGGTAGTTAAATTTATTGCTTTGTGACAATGGATTGAATTTATAATATAATCATCGAAATTCTATCTGTTGGATGATGTTTGTTAACGTCTGTATAGGCTACTCGGTGTAATGTGATCTATTTTTATCAGCAAATGGCAACAAGGACAAAACGCAACACATGTCCTATCCAACGGACTATGATTTAAGAAAAGTTTTACTGCGGTTTCATTTCAAAAGTCTGTAGACTGATGAGCATTACGATAAGGGCGCAACAGAAGTCATTAGATTTCATCGAATCAGATCATTGCTCTGCCTAGGCTACACATCAAATATAATTATAGCGGTAGTCCTACTTAATATTTTTTCCCTGTAAATCGGCTGTCATCGCTCTACAACTTACCTTTGGGAGAAACCTTGCGGATTTCTTCGGCATAGTCCTTTGTACGGTAGTCAATCGGGTGAGTGACTCCATTTTGTCTGATGGCATCGTGTTTACTGGCAGATGCCGTTCCGAACACAGTAACATCTGGCACTGTCTTACAAAGTTGAGTAGCAGCAACACCAACGCCACCTAGCGATACAGTAAAGTCGTAATCTCCAGATTTATACAACGCTTACAAAACTCAGTTAGGAGAACCAGCTTGAGTCTGGTGACAATGTAGAGTCTAACATGAGAAATGGATTAGACTTCAAAGTTAGTGTAAAATTCAATCTATTCATTAAGTTAGATGTTTGACCATCTCCTGGTCCTGTTCTATCGTAATTTGGCTGCTCATCTCTCCCTTTCTTCCCTCAACTCTCTTCCCTTCATTCTCGCCAATTTAACTTTAACAACAACAGCAAAAAGTCTACCTCCCTGAACGTCAATATCAAACAACTAGACCTGTCGCTTGTACTTTTGTTTATGCAGTCGATGGCGCTCATCCACTGGCGTTGACAGTCTTTTTGACCCAATAGCTTAATAACACTGCTGCTGTTTTACTTTGGATATTAATGATGCAAAATATAACCAATAAACTACTTAGTTACTTACTTATCGACATAAATTTTCGAGTTATATAATTATAGAACCAAGTGATTCTGATCTAGAGTCAGTTACTGATCGCTACTAGCATAACCTGGTGCTTGATTTAGGGTCTAAAATTGATAGTCAGATGTAAGTACACAATTCATTTCGTCGAGCCTTCGATAGCCAAACATTAATTGCAATGTTCCATTCAGTTCTCATTTGCTGACACCGTGCAAGTTTTCTTACATTAGGCCAACATAATTGGTATGGGATGTTGTTAAATTTTGCTATAAATTTTGAACATAGTAATGTAGGGGAAGACCGACCGGCGGCCATGTGTACGAGGACTGACTGCCCACGACGGAGGTTTCCGAAGTCGAAGAGCATCATGTGAGCAGTGACGTAATTGACAAGCAGAGCCGCTCCGTCCTCAAAGGTCATCGAGTCCGGAATGGGGAAGCAGTTCTCCGATGGCGTCACAGCATACTCCGTCCACAAACCAAAGTCACTCGCGCATATCACTCGCTGTCCCTTCTATACATCAACACAAACACGACTACAACTTTTCTAGTTATCTGAGCAATATCTACTCACTGATGAACTTCTTAATGAACATAACAGCGTCTAGATAAGCGTGCGCATGGCTTGTGAGTTACAGAGAACAAACGACAGTCAGAAGGTATTCTTTTAATTTGCCCGTCATATAAATGATTGAAAAAGAAAATGAATGGAGTGATAGGCAGAGAAAACATTTGTTTATTGGAATGCTTGATTATAAAGTCACGTTGCAAGTGAAAATTCGAGCTGTTTTTAGCTTGGTCGGGCCATTCATGTTTGCCGTCGCTGACGATTTAAACGTAATCGTCGGTCTTCAACTTTCTTTATTCAAAACTTTGAAGGACTATTTACCAACCATATAGTAGGGGCTGAAGGAAGGGAGGGATGCCGGCCTTCGGCCGATGTTGGCCTTAGGGAGATCGGTCAGGCATGGTTAGCAGCATGACTAGGTACATTCCATACTGTACATTCCACTACACTCCAAAGCGTTTATTTTGCGACAGATGATCACGCGCGTTATTGACCCAGAATAAACTTTATTAGAAAATCTGAGAATCATCCTGTGTAACAGTAAGGCTTAAATAAAGGGTCTATTTGCAGATGTCTACATGTAGGTAAGACTACTGCTTGTGTTTGAACAACACTGAAAATGTTTCTCAGTCCTATTTAAACACAGGGCATTGTCACGTTGGCGTCTGAAGTTTAAGTACCCTTGAAGATGCAAGTCATCGCTGAGAAAACTCTAAGTAGGCTACCTGTGTTTGTGTATGTGAATGATAAATTCATCAAAATTCATCACGTAGCCTACTCAACTACAATTATAGTTTCAATTATAGTTACTCAACTACAATTATAGTTTCAATTATAGTTACATTTATTATAGCATACGAAACCGAGTCGGTACATACGTTGAGTGCAAAATTGCCCGACAGACTGAGATTTAACACACTCAAGTTTCATTGACTGAAATTAAATTGACCGAAAGAGTGATTTCTACAAATCAAGGCGTAAGAATCTGCCAAGAGATTATTTGTTAGGTGCAAATAAGGCTAAAAGAAGGAACCTGCTCTAAAACAGAGTAATATATGCGCAAAATAAACTCAGTTCATGTGGTCTAGTGCCGTTAGGTTTTTTAACATCTGGACCACACAAACTGCAGCAGAACTTCGACCTTTGTTGCTTATGTCATGGTTTTGTGTGCATTGAGCATAGGTTAGGTTAAGACAATAGGTACATATATAGAAAACTAAATAGCAGCCTGATGGAATGGTATCAGTTAAATAAGTAGACTATAGCATTCACAAGTGGAAGAAGCTTTGAAGCATTTGCTAAGCATTGCTACAGATATTTGTTGCACTTATATAGGACTATACAGAGGCGTCCATCCTACGGGGGGAATGAAGCAGAAATCTTCATAGCCTTTTCAGAGAGGGGGGAAGAAGAAATTTTTAGTACCTTAAAGTTAAACGTCCGCTCATTCTTTCCATTTCAGTGATTAATCGGTTAGTCGACGTATCGTACGCGGCATATTCAATCTCAGACCAAAGGAGGTTTCCAGTGTTTTAATGTAACAGCCCACATATACAGCCCTGTATTGCCCTCTTCTCCTCCACGTTCCCTTGTAGCTCCATCAACCGTGCAGAGCTGACTCCAGGCCGGTAGGGTGAAACACAGGCAGGCAGGCAGAGAGGAAGACAGATAGCAGCCTGGCTGCACACAAGTCGGCCGGTATCAGATTTCTCGCCTCTGGGGTGATTGCGGCGAAGGGGTGAATGGAGGGGTACTCTTCGGTTGACGTGGCCTCCCACAAGATGAGATAACCTACTTTGATTTATAAGTGTTTCTTAATTTTGCTGTGCTAATACTTTGCAATTGCATTTTACTGGTAATCATGCCCAGAGGCAATGTTTTAATGAAGTATAACTGTTACGAGCCGTTATCCGTATGACAAATGGCGCATACATTGTACTACACACCACAAGTGGAAGACTACAACGTATATATAAATTGCACACAATTTATACATAGCTCGGTTAGAACTATACCCACAGGTAGTGCAAACCGAGCTCGAGGAGTTTCGACACACATATCGCGCCGTACAAGACCTTGTGCCTCTTAATGAATTGATTCCAGACGACGGAAAACTGGAACTAATTCACCTATACAGTGACAATGATGACGAGCAAAAGACACATCTGTTGAAAGGACAGTGGATTGAAATCCTGATCTCCCTTGCGGTGACCAGCTGCTCAGCTGAGTGAGTAATGAGTCGCATCCGTATTGTGAAAAATCGACTGAGATCAACCATGGTTGATGACTGGTTTGCACCTCGGACAGTATTAGCCTGTTAACGAGACGCTACTCTATCACTAAAACTAGACGAAACTGTTAATCGTCTGGCTACGCACTCTGCTGCTCTGAAGAGGCACCTGTTGTAATTTTAGTACTTATGTTACTACGTTTGTACTGTCTGGCCGCTCTGGCAGTATGCCTCTGTCTTAACGTAACTACTTTCAATCCACTGTCCTTTCGACAGATGTGTCTTTTGCTCGTCATCATCGTCAAGCCTCCATATTTTATAATGCATAATGTTGCTTGATTAGCGAACTGAAAGTTACAGAATTCAAGAGTAAAATTGTGCTTCAGAGTTCGGTAATCGATATTTTCTCTTTTGTCGACAATCGTCTGGGAACGTCGTCGTGGGGGCATCTGATTACATGAGGGGCGAATGCGTCATAGACGTAAGGGGATGGACGCCCCTGGGACTATAATTAGAATTTAAATAGAACTATAAGTCATCCATATATGTGTAGCATGCATGCATACATACATATATGCAAGTATGTATTTATGTATGTATGCATGCATGAATGTAATGATGCATGCATATATATGTATGTATGTATGCATGCGTGCATGCATGTATGTCTGCATGTATGTATTGATGCGAGCATGTATGTATGTATGTATACATGCGTGCAATTATGTAGCCTATGCTTCTATGTATGTCTATTGTCTAGGTGTGTGCACCTATGTAACCTTGACTTTTATATGTAGCGCATTTTCATCCCTCTTAAAGCTCATCGCAGATATAATACGAGATCCACAGTTGCCATCCACTCTCATTTTTATGTAGACGTCATTTTGCTACAACCTGCAAGCTATAGACTTGAGAAACAACTATAGTTAAAAGCAAATTCACAGAAACCAAAAGCATCAAGTAAGTGTGTCAGAGCACTTCCAACTGCAGGTCATAGCAGAAAGTTTTCTGGCTCTTCTAGTATATGGTTAGCAAGTGTGAACTTAACTGAGACTTGGGTTCAGACAATTCACCTGAACACCCGTGGTGTCGCCTCTGGCACTGCCACAAAAGACGGACTGAGGTTTAGGCCTACATTACACGACAGTGATTATGTTGCGGCAATTGAATGATATTTAAATAGATGCACGTGATTGCGAGGTTCTTACTTTGAGAGTATTGACTCCGTCTCCCAGTTCAACGATAACCCCCGAACACTCGAGTCCGAGGACAGCGGGTACTTTGGGGGTTCGGTCGTAAGTACCCTGTCGACACATGAGCTCTGCGAAGTTAATTCCACTGGCCTTGACATTGACAAGGACCTGACCTTTGCCCGGGGCGGCGACAATACGATCCTCGATCTTCAGCTTGTCGTAGCCTCCGTAACCCGTCAGGACAATCGTCTTCGAGGTCTTTCCGGACATTCTCCTGTAAGTGATGCACCTAGATGAACCGAGAAAAGCAAGTGTTGTTGTTGGTGATTGAGTGTGAATGTGTGAGAGGACGGGCAACTGAAGAAGACTCAACAGTGGGCGACTGCAACGGATTAAGACGAACATTCACGGTCTCGTCAAGGAACCAGAAGCCTCCGACCATCTATGCCTCAGCAGTTTTCATCAGTCTTATTGGCCTCTATTTATAGCATGCATGCCTGTTGGGCTAGACCTGCGTGCCTGTCTGCTTGATAGGCCTATGTCGTTAGGCTGGGCCTATAGCAGCATAAAGGCCAGACGCTAATCCCTCGGCATGCATACTCTGCAGTTTGCCTTGTTATAATCTCTGCATTTCAAGGCAGAGGAGAGCAAGGTTCACTTGAGCGCCTGAGTTTGTTTAAAGGACGTGCATGTAAGTATGTTTACATCAGGCTTATGCAAAATAAATGTAAATGCAGTTAGTTTTGTCCTACATGGCTTGGTCTAATGAGTAGGTCGACGGTCACTTGTTTTTGACCCAAGCACTAGTTAGATCTGTAAAATCAGTCGCTGATAACATCTTCAGTTCAGAACTGTCAGCATGCCTGCAGTGTTGGCCTTAACCTTCCCGCGGCTCCAGCATTTGGCGACGCTATTCCTTCTTTCCCATCCTTCTCTTCCCTTCACTTCCATGCAGCCACGTTCCCGCTTGGTATGGGAGCCACCTGGGTCGAATAAGCCGTTATTAGATTAGTATGACTAAATTGACTATCAGCCGTGATTTTAACTATGGGAAATTGTGACAGACGATGGTAGTAGACTACAGTGTTGTAATTTAACAGGAAAGTTCGGTTAACAGAACTTAAGATTTCGGCGGCTCCATAAAAGCGTCGACCGTGTTCGGCTGAACTTGCATCTTATATATATATATATATATATATATATATATATATATATATATATATATATATATATATATATATATATATATATATCCATATAGTGTCCGTCTGTCGGGGGACGCTACGTCACAAACGGGTTCTGTTCTATTGTGAAATATAAACCGTTTGTCTTGACGACGGCGATAACCAACGATACATATAGGCTTATAATATGACGTCATAATATGACGGGCAAATACACTAGTATATATATATATACATTTATTATAATAAATAATAACGTGTTTATGGATGTACAATGTTGTACATGTCTATGCTATTATGCATGGCACGATATTAGTATATGGGTTAGCACGGTCCGTATACGGGGAACTTAAATGGCGTGGCGACGGCGTCTATTCAAACGGGCAGCGGTGGTGTAGGTCACCCGATCAATTCATTGAAAAATGAGCAGGGTCGAGGCCATACGGTCGCTATAGAAAATCGTGTGCATTTACATTTATTTTACATAAGCCTTAGATGTAACCATTAGGGCATAGTGACCAGAAAGGATTATGTTTGGCATATCTTAATTTTGTGCTCGTGTGCATAGGATAGTGTCTGCTATAGAAATTATATTTCTGGCGTGCTGCTTAACTTTGCCGCCATGGCTCTGAAGTTATTCCAATATACCTCATTATGCTACTATTGAGCTATAGTCCACGCAATTTACAGCTGGACCTGGGAAAATTGCTTCAGAAGTTTTTTAAACGGTTTTCTGCTCGGAAACCATTGCTGAATAACATATCCAAAACTGGACAAAATCGGTGCAGGGGAACATGGCCAAAAATGATTTTCAAAATTGCTAATAGGCGGTTTCCAAAAAATACCAATAGTAATACCAATAATTTGCAGTTAGACTTGGGCGAAATTACTTCAGAAGCCTGTTAAACGGTTTCCTGCTCAGAAACCATTGCTCAATAACATTATCTAAAATCGGACAAAATCGGTGCAGGGGAACACCGCCAAACATGAATTTCAAAATGGTGGATTGGGGTTCCTAAGAAATACCAATAATAAGAGGGGTCTACCAATAATTTGCAGTTAGAAATGGGCAAACTGACCAACCAAACTCACCAAACTCACCAAACACACCAACGAAACTCACAGCCTCACCAAAATCACCAACGAACTCACCAAACTCACCAAACTCACTAACCAAACTCACCAAACTCACCAACCCTTTAATAACCAAACTCACCAAAGTCACCAAACTCACCAAACTCACCAACCAAACTCACAAAATTCACCAACCAAACTCAACATTGTTGACTTTCGTGCACACTAGAAACAACCCAAAAAGGAGGCACTATTTTAACGCCTTTTTCAATAAGGTATTTGCCATGGTTTTCACCTGCGAAAGTATAGAGGAAACTTCCATTGCTCGTCGGCAAAGTTAGATGCAATAAATTTGATGCAATCTTTCTTCCACACTTATGTTTTAGGACTGGAGCAACCTTTCTGGTTGTGCAAAAGTTCATTTTAAACCAAAACATATTTCTTGCTATGCCCTAGTAACCATACAAACTCAGACGCTCAGGTGAACCTTGCTCTTTGCCCTTTCATCTTTGTAACGAGGCAAACTGTAGAGTATGCATGCCGAGGTTCAGTCTCGAGGGATTGCTAATGTCTGGCCTTTATGCTGCTATAGCACAAGTTATCACTTAGCTGCGTGCGTGCTTATCATTATGCTTATTCTTAGGTCGGTCCAAGTTCCAGCCTAGAATACAACCATACACTAGGATCATGTGAAAGGTCAACAGGAATCAAGGATACCAGCTGATGTTTCATCTGTAGCATCTTGTACCGTTACTTAAATCTAAATAAATATAGCGCTTCTTACAACAACAAAAACAATACTCAAAGGGGATCACGGTGTGAGAGCCACACGCGGAAGTCTTACCAGCCATACTCACCAAAAACTCACCTCTTGCATCTGTTCTGATCATAGTTCGAGAATTCGTGACTTTCGGTTTTAAAATTCGTAAAAATTCGCGAATTTTTGGTCTATTTTAAAATTCGTAAAAATTCGTAAAAATTCGTTGGGCCTTTTTACATTGACAGTGGGTTTGCAAAAACAGCGTAAGCAACACCAGCAAATATGATGACGTCATGAGTTGTTGTGTCAAGCTTCTGCTTAGAATTTAATGTAAAATTCAATATAAACGTTTATTACGTAACCAGTTAATTTAGTTAAAATATAGTTTTTAAAGATGAAAGAACATGGACCGGAGTGGAAGTATATAGTAGGCTAATTCTGGAGGAGAAGGAAAGGGTAATCCAAAAATACAGTGTTGTTTTTGTGACAAGGAATTTGTTGGTTGTTCTGCCGGAATTCGGGAGCATTTGCACGGCGAAAATACAGAAACCAGAGTCGAGTGGGAGCAGTGGGCCTGGCTCAGAATCAGAGGACGATGAAGTAGAAGACACAGCTCGGTGAACGTTGCCAACCCTTTTTAATCATGTTTGGTTGCAAGCTGTGTTAGTGGCTGACTGGTGACACTGAAGCTGCATGGGGAACTGGTGGTTTTTCGTTCCGCTGACTGACACTCACAGTCACACACCCCAGCTATGATAGAAATCGAAGTTCAAGACTCCAAGTAGAACAGCAATGAATATCAGTACTATTGTGTTGCTAGTCAGCTATGTTTACGGCTGATCGATTGCCTATAACATTGACATTTACTTGCTTAAAAGTTCAAAAGTAAACAAATAATAAAATTCGTTGCCATGGCAAAAAATTATATTTTTTTATTTTACGAATTTTTACGAATTTTAAAACTGCAGTTTTAAAATTCGTTAAAATTCGTGAATTTTTAAAAATCTTAAAATTCGTAAAATGCGAATTCTCGAACTATGGTTCTGATATTAGCTCATTTTAGGACACCCCTCTTGCCATCGCTCCACATGTCTTTCACTCAAACCTGAAGACAATGCTCTGTCACAAATCTTTTCCTAATTCCTCCTCTTCCACTTCCCTCAATCGCCACTTCAATTCTAAACAACATCCGCTGTAGACGTCTGATTGCCTGCCTGCCTGACTGTCTGGCTCTTGACCTCTGTCTATCGATTTTGTTTTGACAAAACGCATGTGAATAAGCAGGTTCCCGCGATTTCACTTTTTTGGGCGCTTTAGAAATTTAGAGATTACCATTTCGATCAGAAACTAAACCATGTCCGGTACGTACTCAGAAATTCAGTCAACTGAAACACAGAGGCAGCCTATGGTGGAAGAGAGGCAGCCAAAGGTCAAACAACTAGGCCTTTTACTCCATTCTTTTTACCGATTGTTTTCCATTAGGCTATTTTTCTGTTGGAGAATTTCTAACAATTTAATTTGCTTTGAAGTCATTCCGTTGTCTGGATTTAGCCTATGTCTTCAACAGGAACACGTTGAACTCACGTCAAACGTTTAGTTTCTAGTTTTTCCTTATGGATATTTTTGATGATATTCTGATCGAAATGACAATTTTCGATAACTTAATTATATTGGTCGATTTGCGTATACAAAACTTAAGTTCTTTCGCCGAATTTTGACTTTTTCTGGTCGAAATTTTGATGGTTTTGATGATTTCCTGTTTGTTCATGGAATTTCATCTTTGTATTTCTTCTCACTGACGAAATTCGATTATTTTCTCTTAGAAATGTCTCTTCCAAGTCGATTTTTCAAATGAACTGCAATCGACTCGTTTCCAAGCCACGAAGCAATTGGTTCAAAGATGATGTCATCGAAGCAACAATCGCAAGATGACGTCTATATTCAATTACGTCATCAGTATTGTCGGCCATTCGCAAAGTAATTAAGTAATTTACTGTTCATGACACACACAGTCCTATTTCTTCCAATGTTGAAGGAATTTTTTCTGTATAGTTTAATTATCTCGTAGAATTAGACTAAAAACACGTGGAATAAAGCGACGTCATCTTGTGTAAAATCTTGAAGAATTCTACGGCGCAGCAACAATAGTAACACAACCATGTCAACGAAAAACAACGGTGGCATTAAATAATCAGAAGTTTGATAATGATAACAAACTTTTAAATTCTGCAGATTAATCTACAACGAAAGCAGTAATTGCCACCGTGAAGGAGGATGGGCGATGGAAAAGCACAGACATTTAGTGGCGCTATCTCTTCAGTATGCGCTGATGCATAACGACGAATGGGAATTATCTGTGAACTAAAAAAATTGAACTGAACCCAATCCCACTTTTACACGAAATATTTCAATTTAATTGCGCGGAATTAGATAGTGTCATCACAACCTGCAGTTTAAAGCTTGCTTAGACAGTACTTTTTATGTCGACAACAATATGACAGACTAGCAGTGTTGGGTATGAGTTAACTCAGATGAGTTTAAACTCACGAGTTAACTCACTTGCTGTGATTTATGAGTTTCAGTTAACTCACCTTAAAGAGTGTGAGTTATGAGTTTGAGTTAATTCATATTTTCTGTGAGTTTGAGTTGTAACTGGCAATTATTTTAAACTCAACTCACTCTTCGGCACACGGCACATATCATGTTGAAACAAGCCTTTTTTATATCGTCGGCTTTCCATACTGGTGAGTGGTGACGGCAGGGAGGGTCGTAAACACTGATAGCGGACAGTGTTTAAGCACTGCATATTTTGTATATTGTGAACAGTTAAGAACAACA